>JACVVK020000039.1:1250000-1437500 GCA_018292915.2 Batillaria attramentaria | reverse complement strand
TTACACCTTTAGCCCATTGTCGACTGATGACACCTGAAGGGTAGCGACTTTGTCGAACTTCAACCAAATCCAGTTGTTCGGGTGTTTGTGAAAAGCTGTCTAGAGGCAGGGTAAATTTCCCTTCCTCGATAACACTTGGTGATCTGGAGGGATGCTATTTGTGAATGACCCAGAGTGTGTCAGTTTTGCATTGAAAGGGTTAAAAGTTTGGCTGTAGTTTTTTTTTGTTTTTTTTTACTTTGCATTTATGACGATCGTCAACTAAACTTTATTGCCGAGATTTTTTTAAGTGTATTGCGGAAAGGGAGAGAACTGCATGCTTGTGTTTACGATAAGGTTTCATGGCACTTGATGTATGATATCTCCACATGTCGAGAGGGGCCGCGGTGGATATATGATATCTCCACACGTCAAGAGGCGGGGACGCGGAGGGAAGCGAATGCATACACCTGACACCAAACTAGCAGTAGAATCATTTCGCGTTACTTCTCTAGTGAAGAAATTCTTACTCCGGAGTAATTAAAATCCTTGTACGACAAAGTTGTCCGTTGGCTTGGCCGGGGAGTACTTCTGTTGCAGAATTTCGTACGATATTTTACTGGGAGTAAATTCTTAGTGCGGGGTATATTTGCCGTGCTACACCGGGATAGCAGAGGGTTGGAAACGTTGGCCTTTCAAATGCTCGGTTCGTGAGTTCGAATCCTGGCTGAGAGCCAAAACCAATTGTGCTTGCTTTTTCCTCGTTGTCCCGTCTTTGGTGTCACCCTTTTGTTTTATGGTGGAAGAGGACGTTAAACCCGTAAACACCAACTGTGCAACCACCCAAGCAGCCGCGGTTATCAGTGTGAATGTTTGTGGGTCTCGAATCCATCTTCCCGTGCCCAGCGAGTGCTGATATTTATGTCCCGTTCACACGCAGTTCGCGTGCACTTCCACGTCCTGCCACTGACTGACTCAGTCGGTACATGGAGAACTTGAAGCCTGTTGTTAGCGTCCTGAAAGCTTTCCAGTCGATAAGTAATTCAAGCTGTATTGGCAACTCGCCAGCTTTCAAAGTCGTGTTCGCACTGAGGACACTGAGAACTGTCTGTTAAGTGGAGCGAGACGTCACGAGGTGTTTCGTAATGTAGGGACATCCTGATGACCTCTCTCTCTCTCTCTCTTCAAGCCTTTGCATACACCGAGTTCAACTCTCCGAATGTTAGCCACATTAATCCACTAAATGACCCCATTCGTTTCTGGAAAAAAAAATCCTGTATGTGAATGAGAGAAACAAAAATGTTAAATTCGTACTTATAAATGAATGAGTGAATGAACGTGAATGAATGAAACGTAGGGGAAAAATGAACAGGCAAATGAACGAACCAGACAACCGACAATGAACTTACATTCTCATAAAATGAATGAGACAATGAACGAAGAAGTAACGAATAAATGAAGGAAAGAAAGAATGAACAAATGAAAAGACCAACGAACGAATGAACATTCGTACCAACCAACCAACCAACCAACCAACAATGCAACCAATGAACCGACAGACGGACAAATACTATGACACAGACGGAGAGAGAGAGAGAGAGAGAGAGAGAGAGAGAGAGAGAGGTAAACAAACTCAGACCACGTCATGGGGTGCAGGGGTACTGTGTCACGAAAACTTTCAAAGAAATTTGAAACCAGCACTTTAAACGTGACTTACACAAGCAGTATTTTTTTCTATATTCATCCATCAGCCACGTGAGTTGGACATACGCCAGTTACTGACTTGTAGTACGTTGTTCCATTCTCGACAGGTATACATTACACTGATTACAGACTTTGAAAACCACCGGTGCGTTACACAGGGAGGGAACACGCTCTGCTTTTCGCCCTCCCTGTGGCTAGGCTCAGTCATACACCAAAGGGTAAAATCGATCAGGCGAGATTTGATATTTATGCCAAAAGGTAGTTATAAAGGCTGATTGTGTAGCTATGCAAATCAGCAGGAGATGGACTGACAGATGTGAGCGTGCGTGTTGGGTTCAGCTCGCGGCGCTTTGAGCCAAATATTTGGGATAAACGCCTATATTAATGAGATTATTAGTGTGTGTGTGTGTGTGTGTGTGTGTGTGTGTGTGTGTGTGTGTGTGTGTGTGTGTGTGTGTGGTGGGGGGGGGGAGGGGGTGGAAGAGGGGGGAGGGGGCTATGGGATAAGCTCGCGCGGCAAAAGCACGGTCGAAACGGACTGTCAGCAGAAAATAAGAACGTGTTGAAACTCACAGATATTGGATTTGCAAAAATAACAGAACACATTAATGATTAATTATGACAAACCGTGTAATACATGGCAGACACATGATATCAAAGTGATGCTCCATAGAAAGAGGGGTACAAATTAAATACCAATGAACTACCATAATTATAGTATATCTACAAACCAAGTCACATGGCAGCACAAATATTGCTAGAATAACACGTCAGATTTCAGTTCACTTGACGTCAAAAAGGCGTAAAAAACAAACAGTTGTTACACGAAGCAAAATCTACCTTTGTGCTGTACTCTGTGTGTGTGTGTGTGTGTGTGTGTGTGTGTGTGTGTGTGTGTGTGCGTGCGTGCGTGCGTGTGTGCGTGTGTGTGTGTGTGTGTGTGTGTGTGTGTGTGTGTATGTGTGTGTGTGTGTGTACTCTCAGTAGCAAATGTTATGTATCGAGTATAATTATCGATTTCTTCCATATTGATTTCTTTCACGCATGGCTGACTGCACGGGCCGACCCAGGTCAGTGCTCTCAGCCTGCTGATTGTCCTCAGAGGACTGTGCTCCTTACGGCCGAATGCACTTCAAAATAACGTTCTCTGCGCGGTCGGGTGCACTTAAAAAGGTGTCCTTGACTTCGGATCGCACCGCTAGACAGCGAGGGCTAAGGGACGTGCGTTAAGATAATAACAGGCAACAAGTTCAGGTGCTGTTTTTCTTTTTTCTTGAGAGGTCATACGCTGTGCTTAACGACTTTGTTTACTGCTTGGTTTTTTGTTTGTTTGGAGGTGGGGGGGGGGGGGGCGGGGGGGGGGGGTGAGGTGAGGAAGCTGTCTCTTTATTCAATACAAGTTCAGGTGCTATCTTTCTTCTTGCGATGTCATAAGCAGTGCTTATCGAATTTTATTATTTACTCCGGCTTCCTCCCCCTCTACTTTGGAACTTTTTAGCCCACAACATTCGAGTTAGTTAGTTAGTTATTTGGGGCTTTACGCCGCGCAAGCAACAGAGACTATTTCGCGGCTAACACAACATTCGAAAATAAATACAATTTAAAACTTCCGAAAAATAAATTGCTCTGCTGGCCCTTCGCAACACGTCACTGTACGTGTCGGAGAGAATGTGTGTGGTTCAAGTAAGCGTGCGTGTTGGGTTCAGCTCGCGGCGCTTTGAGCCAAATACATGAATATGTGACCAGTACTCGCAAAAGGGACCGAAAGTCGCGTTAGGCCGAACGCCGCTACAGGCGAAAAGAGTGCCGGGGGGGTCAGTATGGCCGCCTTGTGAGTAGCCAGCTTCAACTGCTGATGTCTCTGTCAATTTTAGTAGTACAGCTTTCATTCTTATATTGAATTAAACTGCATAACCAGTAGATTGAAGTGAAGTACATATCTCGAAATTAATTTTCGACTTATGGTCCCTTTTGTGAGAACGGGTCACATATTGGATTTAACGCCAATATTAATTAATTAATAATGCGATTATCATGACCACTCTATTAGTGTGATATCATCTGTTGTTTACAGGCCGAGAAGGTGGGTGAGCACAAGCTCCCCCCTCTTCCCCCCACCGCTCCTGATGATGATGCCGTTGCCGTGGAGACGAGCACCACGGTTGCCGGGCGACGCATGCTGGCCAGGAAGCGATGCAAGTTCCTCGTCATCGGCATCGTCCTCGGAGTTATTATCGCCGGGGTTGTCGTCGCAGCCCCGCTTCTGGCTCTGCGGCATAAGCTGCACAAGGTAGGTCAGCTGGGACCAACATCGTCTTTAATGTACTCTCCTGACAACCAGTCGTTAGAGCCTCGTCTCGTCTGTTGAAACGCCGATCTGCTTCTCTTGCTCTGCGAGCGCCGCTACCCAGCTATAAATAGAAACAAACCTACGTGCTTTCACTGCACAAGGCCTGCTTGGACCATCCCCCAGACCCGAACGCGGGGCTGACGTGTTATGATGTGTTGGAGACTGTGCACGCAGATTTTAACGCAACTTTCTTTCACGTCGTTAAATGCCAGTCGCGCACATAATTGTTTTAAAAACCCAAATTTTAAGATTTTACGTTCACATGTCGTTCTGAGGAGTTTTGATTGTGTCTTAACATCACACCACGAAGACCTAAAACATGCATAGTCAGGCTCGCGTTCAGCTTACTGAACAGTGAGCGGTGACAGCGTGGTTACCACACTCGATCTTGTAGCCGAGTTTTCCTCGTTTGCGCGGCCATGAAAAGTCAGTGTGTTGCATTCTGAGCTCTACTAATCTCTCAGCTAGACCATTTCGAGCGCATTGGCGTAGCCACAAGCGCGGCAACTGTTCCAGAAGAGAAGTCTTCCTGTGTAAAAACCTAGAAATGACACCAATGGCGCCTCTAGAGTTGTTGGATGCTGGTCGCGAACTTTGCTATTTTAACTATTAAGAGCCCGACCCAGACCACTGTTGGCATACGATCTTCTGAAATTCAACTGTTATCACCGCGCGAAGACAAATGATATTTTTTTCATTGTAAGGGCGTTCCGCTTGGTACGACCGCACGATGAAACGTATTGTATTACTAGCTCGCTTTTTTCATTATCAGGTAGTAGAGCCTGTGGTGACATCACGATGAAATCTTTTTATTACGACCGCGCACTGAAATGAAAATTTCCTTGTAAGGTGGTGTACACTGGTACGACCTCGCCATGAAATCTTTGTATTACGACCTGGCTATGAAAATTGTATTAATATACTCGGTGTACTATCTCATGATGAAAACTCCACTATTACATCCTCCTTCTGAAAGGTGACTACAGCAATAACGCACACGTGCATGTGCGTGTACGCTCTGCCCGCTAAGACTTGTTAAAATAAAACCAAGCCACTGGACACCAGTAGGAGCCACTGCAAGCCACTATTACGCAAGGCGTGGGCCTTCACCGCTAGGTCCGAGACGGCTGCAGATTGCATAATAGTGGCTTGAAGTGGCTTCTAGTGATCTGAAGATTTCAAGTAAAACGGCGATTTTTGTATGGGCATTTAAGCGTTAAAGAGCGTATGGCGTTTTTACCTGACTTCCTTTTCAGGAATTCAAATAAATTGATGCCCCGGCCTGGTGGGACGAATACAGATCTGCTGAAGTAAATCGTTTTGTGTTACGGCCTGGGCTCATTATGGATTATTACCCGGTGTCTGTGTGTGTGTGTGTGTGTGTGTGTGTGTGTGTGTGTGTGTGTGTGTGTGTGTGTGTGCGGAATATTGGCTGCAGTAGTGTGACGGGATTTGATGCGTTTGTCATCTGGTTCATTATGAACATCTGCATGGTTTCTGTTGGTGTGTGGGCGGAATACTGGTTGCTGTAGCGTGAATGGCTGTGGTGCTTTTTGTGATGTGGTTGAGTTAAGTTTTAATTGGGGTCAACGCTTTTCATTCTTGAAATGTCTATTTTTTTTTTTTTTTTTTTACTAAGGCTGATGTCAATCATTTCTGCGCCGAAGTTGTCACTGTCGCATTCACCAGCACAGTACATTTTCAGCCTGTTTCGAGATTTTTGTCTGCATGAGGTGTCTCCCTTGCCGGAACAAGCACGCATTTTTCGTGGCAGATGACAAAGCTACCATGAAAAAATGCATGCATGCTGCTGGTCTGTGTATAC
Source organism: Batillaria attramentaria (assembly GCA_018292915.2). Taxonomy (NCBI): domain Eukaryota; kingdom Metazoa; phylum Mollusca; class Gastropoda; family Batillariidae; genus Batillaria; species Batillaria attramentaria. The sequence goes on along the minus strand of JACVVK020000039.1, from coordinate 1,431,642 downwards.
ACGGGGGACAACTCATGCAGGCAATCTCGAAACAGACTGAAAATGTACTGTGCTGGTGAATCCGACAGTTTTCACCGCTTCTTTGCACACTGTGAAATAACACGAACTAACACGGGGACCTCAAACTTGTTCGCAACTGTCCACTTTCTTTGTCACCGAGTATTTTTGTTTTCTCCTTCTTAGGTATCACTTAGCTCGGCTCGGTCTCGGTTAGCCCGACTTGGCCGTCGTCGTAGGGGCCTAGAGTTATCGACGGACACGGAACAGGGTTGGGTAGGACTTGGAGAGGGGGGAACCGGCAACAGTAACAACAAAACAGACAAAATAACATGAAATTTGGAGAAACAACTTAGTAGGACGGGGCCGTTCCTCCTTGTGTCTTTTTGCCTTGGGCTTGATAGACTAACATTGGGTTCTGAGACGTCCGAGGGTTCGTCAGTCAACAGTGCGAATGCTGCATTACAGCATTTACTTTCAATCCAGGACTTGTTTCTCAGACATGAGTTTTAGAACTGGTTTTGTCGTGCTGCCATGCACTTACAAAATCTGCCTACCCGGTCATCGGTACCCGCATTATTGTCTGACCGCTTGTGTATTGATTTTGTTCTTCTGCGCGAAGCGTGTTCAGATTTCATTCTCACGGACGGTGATAATTGCCTGCACGGATGGCGGGCGTGATGACGTCAGTGGATTCATTCAGCTCCTCACAGACTCTAAAAAGACTTAGGGTGGGGCTGTGAAGATTTTTGGATAATAACGGTCTTGAAGATAATGTTTATGTTCCACGCCTCAAAAACTGCATCGCCGTCTGCCCGGCCTACGCTAGGTAATGGTTGGTACAATGTAGTGCACGCGATTGTGGTAGTAAATGTACTACGACCGTCTAAACAACTTAGCGATGGCACCCTTACCACAAGGTAACCCCAACTGAACCTAAACCTTAACCAAACCATAGCCCTAAATCTAATCATTAGCCGAACTAAGCAGGCAAACTCGTGGCTATGTCGGTATAGTTTGCCTGATACGGCGCAAGGGGGCGAACTTTACTGAGGGTAAGTAGGACTGAGAAAATATGAACAGAAGTTGTGTGTGTGTGTGTGTGTGTGTGTGTGTGTGTGTGTGTGTGTGTGTGTGTGTGTGTGTACTTGAATGGTTGCGTGCGCGCGTTTGTGAGCGTGCGTATGTCAGACAAAAATCAGGAAAACACACACACACACGTTTACTTAACAGAGTGAAATAAACTTTAACTAAAATAAACCTTTTTCTGTTAGCAAACTCCGTACCGTAGGCAAAACTATATAATCCCTGTATGGCAGACATACTCAGAAGTAGGCTCATCTATTCAGTATTCACCTTCTAACTACATTCATTTCGCATTATTGGGACTCAAGAAAGCGTACGCCGTCACCTCCGGCTCCGCTGGCAGACACATAGGAATAAATCGATATTTGAGGAGATCGACCCTAGTCCAAATGAAAGGAAGTATTCATTCGGTTGTATTTGCCTACCTTTCAAGCGCAGTATATTTATGTATTTAGCGGGCGTGGCTGCGTGTTTTCTCTTGCATGGTTGGCCGACCGAAGAAGTTATTGGGTAGACGGAACCTTCTGGTGCACGAATAATAATAATAATAATAATAATAATAATAATAATGAGTATTGTATAGCCGCTTTACCCAGTTTCATGAATCGGCTCAAAGCGCCGCGAACTGAACCCAGCACGCACGCTCACGTGAATCACACGAGGAACTTCAAACGAAGCAGCATGACAGGCGGGAGGGTGGGTGGGTGTTTGGGGGTTTCACGTCCTTTCCACCACATATGGGTGATATCAAAGACGGGGCTGTAATAATGTTATTTTGTGTATCATAATTATTTCGTTTAACTTTAAATGACAGAGTGAAAAGAAACGCATGTTAGAACGTAAGATCACGGTAGTCTTACGTAAGGTTGACGTCACATGGGAGTGTTTTTAGTCCAAACAAACATCGAACATAGTGTTTTTCCGTGTTTCTCGTGTGACATGCCTCTTGTCTATGTTTGTTCGAAGAAAAACAACAACAACAAAACAACCCCGTGTTTCATAAAACTTTAAACTACTCAAGTTCGTTGATGCTTCTTCTCAGTTCAATAATTATGATTGGCTGATGTGCAGCACTGGAAGGGTCACGTGGAGCATGACGGTCACCGTGGTGAGGAGGACTACGAAGCTGATGGCGTGAAGCACGTGATCCACATCACGCGAGACGAGAACGACAACTTCTACCGCATGCGGGCCGTACTCGACTACGACAGGGTATGGACATAGAGTTAGCCTCGTCCTTAGCTTAGTGCAGTCACGCTTTTGTTGTACGTAGCTCTGTGGTCTACACAAAACTGTAGACGTCCGGCGTTACAGTGAACTGAACTGAGCTGAAATGAGATCAGATTGGATCAGATCAGTCTAAATCAAATACGACGTATGTGACTTATAAATCAAGAAATGGCTGTTTCGATATGACTTCCATGACTTTTAAATAAAAAACAACAACAACAACAACAACAACAAAACTGGTTGTTTCAATACGACTTCCACGACTTATAAATCAAGAACTGCCTGTTTCAGTATGACTTCCACAACGTATAAATCAAGAACTGGCTGTTTCAATACGACTTCCATGACTTATAAATCAAGAACTGCCTGTTTCAGTATGACTTCCACGACGTATAAATCAAGAACTGGCTGTTTCAATATGACTTCCACGATGTATAAATCAAGAATTGGCTGTTTCAATATGACTTCCACGACGTATAAATCAAGGACTGGCTGTTTCAATATGACTTCCATGACTTATAAATCAAGAACATTGAGTGAATGTTTTTTTTGTTTTTTTTTTAATTTTTTGGTTTAGATTGTATTAGGTTTTAGATTGTAAGGCGCCAAGACCTCGTTCCTCGGGGATAGGCGCCCTATAAATATTATTATTATTATTATTATTAAGAACTGGCTGTTTCAGTATGACTTCCATGACTTATAAATCAAGAACTGGTGTTTCAATATGACTTACATGACTTTCAAATGAAGACTGGTCGGCCTGTTATATGTTGACAGAAACTGGCCGCTTTCAAAGACTGCAACAGGAATCGCTGCTACATCGACAAGCTGCGCGAAGATTATGAGACTGGCTGTCAGCGCTGGATGGCCTACCGAGTAAATACTAATACTAATCTTAATACCTTTTTTTTTTTTTTTTTTTGCTGCTGCTGCCCCAACTCTTTGTCAGCTCCAGTGGTGTTCCTCCCGGGTCATGGGTGGAATCCATGGAGGGCTCGAAAGCTGGGACAATTTTTATTATGCATGATGATGGAGATGTAAGATGATGCTATGGAGGTCCGTGTGGTTTGGGACTGCGGGACAGGGCCGCATTCCACGCTTCCTGTCATAAATGTCCCGGCGTTAGCTCCTGCGGTGCCGGCCGTGTAATGATCAACATCATAAGACGTGTCATACCAAGGGAAGCACCCTCCAAAGTCGCACCCGTGAAGTGGGTGAATCTCGGCTGTGTGGCAACAGCCTCCCCATTGGGTCCATAGCACACCCGCTCTGGGTAGGAGCCGACCTAGGCAGGAACATCTCGCTCAGTTACAACACAATGACTTTGGCCATTGGGTACAAAGTTTACCATTCAGGCTGGGATCATGACAACACATGGAAATTGTGATCAGATTTAGGACTGACTGTACAATAATATGTCATGGTAAGAATAAGAACAAAACTAAGTACCATTTCTTTCAAATGTTACCACAGTGAAACAAGTGCTCGGACAACTAGCAAATTATAGATTCTCACTGTTCCTTCAGCTGTTGTGTTAAAACGAAGTGGTCCACAGATTTTCACCCTATTTACGGTGACCCTATCCTGTAATCGAGGATGTTGCGTCCCCGAACACTCATTGGTTACCCGAACTAGCACTTAGCCAGCACAGGTCGCCCTTTAAATCCTGAAAAAAAACAAACCTAAACAAATTGAGGGTTGATCGGACTAAAACTAAGCCAGCGGAAGCTGCAACGCGAGGCGAAAAGCACCGCGTCTGCCACAGATGTAAGGACACACGTTGACTAGGGCCGTTGCAGTTGACTAGGGGCGTCAGAATATGTACAGCTCTGATTTACGGTACAATAAACATTATTTCTTTTGACAGCACCACGCCCGCCGTCCCCAGCTCCGCCCAATGCGAGTAGTGGAGCCTGAACTGGAACGGGACGTGCTGTCGTACTTTGGCGGCGAGGAGATCGCCAGAGTCTGTGGTGATGCTCCGGCATTCCTCGTCATGGAGCTGCCTCGTCCTGGGGGTGAGTAGAACACACACACACACACACACACACACACACACACACACACACACACACACACACACACACACACACACACACACACACACTGTCCCTCTCTCTCATTCTCTCCCTCTCTCACCCCCCCCCACCCCCCCAGTAAAAAAATCGTTCTCGCTCTGTTAGTGTATCCAAAGATCTGATTCCAAGGTCTTTGGTGTATCTGTCTGTCTTTCTGCCCGATTGCCTGCCTGCTCGTCTGTGTGTGTGTGTGTGTGTGTGTGTGTGAGAGAGAGAGAGAGATATTACGCGAATCTTATTTGCAGTGGTGTGTGTGTGTGTGTGTGTGTGTGTGTGTGTGTGATATTACGCGAATCTGTGTGTGATTACACTTCTGCTATCAAGCGAGAATTGTGTTTCAGGTGAGTCAGGGGAGTCTGGGGAGCATGACGATTCCGCCCCCATGCCACCAGACATGGACGTCGACTTTGATGTGGTCTACCTGTAAACACCGGCCTGCTAGACGTCTACCTGTAAACACCGGCCTGTTAGACGTCTACCTGTAAACACCGGCCTGTTAGACGTCTACCTGTAAACACCGGCCTGTTAGACGTCTGTCTGTAAACACTGTCCTGTTAGACGTCTACCTGTAAACATCTGCCTGTAAACACCTACTGTAAACGGCTACCTTTTCCTATCGACTGTGTAAACAATTGTCCAGTGCTGTTTTAAGTGTTTTTCCACCGTCTCCTGTCGAATATAAGTTATGTGTAAGTTTTGTGTATATTTGTGTGACACCTAAAACACTTACCATGTCTTTGCTAAGGCGTAGCATTCATTGTAGTGCAAAAAACCCAAATAAACAAACAAACAAACCAACACAAAAACGTACCCTGAAAAATTTTGGACACTGGAAGAACCAAGCCACGTTCTGTTTGAGTTAGCTGCTTGGGGTTAACTTCTGAAGCATCTCATGAGAAAAAGGTCACCATTTTCGAGCAGTCGATAAAAGTGGTAGAATTGTACAGCGAGATACAGGTAAACAGAGACACGATAGGAAGAAGAAGAAGAAGAAACGGAGAACGGGATGGGCACAGAGCATAAAAAATAAACGAAACATAAAGAAAGACAGCAGTGAGCGGCGACTACAACAACAACAGCAACACAGACAAAACAGCAGCAGCGACGACAAGACGACAGCAGCAACCGCTTACACTACTTAACATTAGACGAGCGAACAGGTTACGAGTTTTCTTTGTTGGACGCTTGTATGAAAAAAAAAGCCTTACAGTATTACCCCCCCCCCCCAAAAAAAAAAAAAAAAAAAAAAAATCACATGAAAAGGAATCACACACACACACACACACCGGCACACACACACACACACACACACACACACACACACACACACACACACACACACACACACACTACTTCATACTATAGTTTTTCCTCGATGCCATACCTTCACAAAGAGTTTTAGGCAAGCACTATTGTCAAACTAATGTTTCTGTTAGATGTGTTTTACTACTTCTCGTGTTTCATTACTAATCTGCCGTATTTTAAACAGCGTCGAACATACCCACTTTTGAATAGTTTTGTGTGACCTTTTTCCATGTTTTTTGTGTGTGTGCGACCCTTTTTAAAGTTAATATACACCTACCTAGGCCTGTGACTTAAAGTGACGAATCTCAATTTTAAAAATATTACATTTTTCATATAACAGTTTTCATGTCTCGCGGATTGTTGTTTTCGAAAAACGCCTTTACAATACATTGTTTGGAAACACAGAAATGCACACATGTCCGTCCAGTAGTTGCCTTCATACGAGGGACTGTTACCATGTATTTTTGAAAAGGACTTTTCCAGCTGTCTGTAGCAGAGAATACACGTTTCAACTTTCTTACGTGTTTCTACATGTGTGTTGCCTTCAGGAGCTTTGCAGTTTTAAAATAAAACTTTTTCTTCTGTCGTCGTTGCTTTTTCCACACACACACACACACACACACACACACACACACGTTCCCTGCGCGCGCGCACACACACACACACACACACACACACACACACACGTTCCCTGCGCACACACGCACTCACACCAGCAGAACGACAACATGGCACGGCTATGAGAGGGTGAAGAGATGGGTTTTCAGTCGGGACTTGAAGGTTTCCTTGTTTGAACTGTTTCTGATTGAAAGAGGGAGCTGATTCCAAGTAACAGGGGCATGGTAACGGAAGGAACGCTGACCGAATGATTTAGTTCTGCAGGAGGGAATCTGGAAAATGTAGGTGATAGTGATATATATATATATATATATATATATATATATATATATATATATATATATAGAAAAGGAACAAAGGCGTTACTAAAGCCGAAAACATGCGCTCAATCAGGTCAATTTGAAAGTAGGGGAAGTAAGTAAAGCTGAGAGCGCTCCCTAGATCTAGGAGGTGTGTGCTTTGTATGCCATTGGACAAGTCCGCCTTGCCCTATATTGGCTACAAGCCACAATGGGAGGTGGCGGGGGGGGGGGGGGGGACCTACCATCCTACCGCTGAAACGTCTAACAGATCTAAGGGTATCTCACCATTCATAGTGCCCCCATTCCCCTCCCACCGGGAGGAAAATGGTCGGTACGACCAAGGCCATATGAATTGATGATTTTAGCCGCTCACGACCATGGTTTCGGGTCAATGGGAGCGCTCTCAGCTTTACTTACTTCCCCTACTTTCAAATTGACCTGATTGAGCGCATGTTTTCGGCTCTAGTAACGCCTTTGTTCCTTTTCTATATTAAATGTAATTACATGACATTACACATAGGCAGTTGCTCCTTCTAAATTATTTAGTCTTTTTCCGCTGAAACCTCTTGCAGAGCTTTAGGGTAGCGACGTCTGCTAGTACTGGAGACGCACCAGATTATTCTGGGGCAGCCTTTTAGTGCTGGTTGGACGTTGCAGCCCTCGAGGGTATCGCCGCATGCTCACCTGATGAGGGTCCCATTGACCCGAAACCATGGTCGTGAGCGGCTAAAATCATCAATTCATATGGCCTTGGTCGTACCGACCATTTTCCTCCCGGTGGGAGGGGAATGGGGGCACTATGAATGGTGAGATACCCTTAGATCTGTTAGACGTTTCAGCGGTAGGATGGTAGGTCCCCCCCCCCGCCCCCATTGTGGCTTGTAGCCAATATAGGGCAAGGCGGACTTGTCCAATGGCATACAAAGCACACACCTCCTAGATCTAGGGAGCGCTCTCAGCTTTACTTACTTCCCCTATATATATATATATATATATATATATATATATATATATCACACACACACACACACACCCCTACATGGTCCACCCCTTGTCGTGGGGTAGTGGCTTGTGTACCTCAATGACCCAGAGAACTATGCCAGCAGGAGCACATGCTCCTGGCAGGGTCACCCAAGCTGGACAGGTCGAAGGGTAGAGGTCAGACGAATGTGGACCACCTCTCCAAGAGGCTAAACGGGTTTGCGTAGGGTTAACAGCCCTACCTGTAAAAAACATTAAGTTACAAAAGCATCGACAGCAACAAACCAAGACATTCACCTGGGCGAGGAAGGGTCTCCATCCCGGAGACCTATGACGCATTGCAGTGAAAGCCGAAAGGAAGCTGCAAGGCCGACCCCCCTTCTAACACCCAGGACAACAACGAGAGTAGCCACATGGAACATCAGGACAATGTATGAAGTAGGAAGGACCATACAAGTAGCAAGAGAGATGAAGAACTACAAGATAGGAGTACTGGGACTGAGTGAGACAAGGTGGCTACAGACAGGACAGCTGAGATTTTCATCGGGAGAGCATTTGCTGTACTCTGGACACACAGAGGATGGAGCCCCCCACACTGAGGGCGTTGCCCTGATGCTGGCACCGGAGGCACAGCGGGCACTCATCGGCTGGGAACCTGTCAACTCCCGCATCATCACAGCCAAATTCATCACCAAGAAAAAAGACATCAAGCTGAACATCATCCAGTGCTATGCTCCCACCAATGATGCGGAAGAGGAGAAAAAAGATGACTTCTACCAACAACTGCAGACAGTGATAGATAGAGGAGGAGCCAAGGACATGACCATACTGATGGGAGACTTCAACGCCAAGATTGGATCAGACAACACAGGCTACGAGGACACCATGGGAACACACGGACTGGGACAGATGAACGAAAATGGCGAGCGCTTTGCAAACTTTTGTGCCCTGAACCAGCTAGTGATAGGAGGCAGCATCTTCCCACACAAGCGCATCCACAAGGCCACATGGAGATCACCGGACCATGTCACGGAGAACCAGATTGATCACATCTGCATCAGCCGGAAGTTCAGGAGATCGTGGCGGGATGTGCGCGTGATGAGGGGTGCCGATGTATCATCAGACCACCACCTTCTTGCAACAACATTGAGACTTCGGCTTAAGAGGCACACCAACGCCAACAACACACGGACCAGGTACAACGTTGGACTACTCAGGAACACAGACACACAAGCAGCATTCCGGATCAGCCTTTCCAACAGGTTCCAGCCACTGCAAGACCTGATAGAAGACAGTGAAATGGACATCGAGACACACTGGGAACACAGCAAGAAACTTTGGCACGACACATGCAAAGAGGTCCTTGGCAAGAGAAAGACCCAACATAAGGAATGGATCTCTGCTGATACCATCCAGAAGCTGGAAGTTAGGAAAGAGAAGAAAACTGCACTGAACACGAGCCGAACAAGAAGAGCTAAGGCAAAGGCACAGGAAGAATACACAGCAGCTGACAGAGAAGTGAAGAGGAGCACCAGGAAGGACAAGAGGGACTACATCGACAACCTGGCCAGTCAAGCAGAGGAAGCAGCCCGACAAGGGAATCTAAAAGACCTGTACCAGGTGACCAAGAAGCTCGCGGGCAAATTCCAGCAGACAGACAAACCAGTGAAGGACAAGAACGGGCACCCACTGACAACAACTGAGGAACAGCTGAAGCGATGGGCAGAACACTTCAGGGAGCTGTTAAATCGCCCCATCCCTGAAGCACCACCAGACATCCCACCAGCAGAGACAGAACTACCCATCAACTGTGACAAGCCCTCTAAGGCGGAGATCAGGAAAGCCATCATGACACTGAGAAATGGGAAAGCTGCAGGGCCGGACGAGATACCAGCAGAAGCCATCAAAGCAGACACAGAGACAGCCATCAACATGCTGCACAGCCTTTTCAGCAAGATCTGGGAGAAGGAAGAGGTGCCAGCCCAGTGGAAAGAAGGGATCGTCATCAAGCTGCCAAAGAAAGGGGACCTCAGGGACTGCAGCAACTACCGAGGGATCATGCTCCTGTCAGTGCCAGGCAAGGTTCTCAACAGAATTCTACTGGAGAGGATGAGAGAGGCAGTCGACCCCATGCTCCGAGACCAGCAGGCGGGCTTTCGCAGGAACAGGTCCTGCGCTGACCAGATTGCCAGCCTACGCATCATTGTGGAGCAGTCACTGGAGTGGAACTCCCCTCTCTACATCAACTTCATAGACTATGAGAAGGCTTTCGACAGTGTAGACAGAGAGGCACTGTGGAAGCTGCTAAGGCACTATGGAGTTCCCGGGAAGATCATCTCCTTGATCCAGTGCACCTACCAAGACATGAGCTGCAGGATTGCCCATGCTGGCCAGTTGTCAGAAAGCTTCGAGGTGAAGACCGGAGTCCGCCAGGGATGCCTGTTGTCCCCGTTTCTCTTCCTCCTGGTCATCGACTGGATCATGAAGACCACTACAGCAGGCAGGAAAAACGGGATACAGTGGACACTCTGGACGCAGCTGGATGACCTCGACTTCGCAGACGACCTGGCGCTCCTGTCTCACAGCCACAGCCAGATGCAGGACAAGACTACGCGCCTGGAAGCCACATCAGCCGGAACAGGGCTCAAGATCAACAGGAAGAAAACCGAGCTGATGAAGATCAACACCACTGCCAACACACCAGTCACAGTCGGTGGAGAGCCCATCAGGGAGGTAGAGTCCTTTGTCTACCTGGGAAGTGTGGTTGATGGACCGAGACGTCACAGCCAGAATCGGCAAGGCAAGGGCAGCGATGGTCATGCTGAAGAACGTCTGGGCATCCAAAGTTGTCAGCATAAGAACCAAACTTCGCATCTTCAACTCCAACGTGAAGTCGGTTCTGCTCTACGGATGCGAAACATGGAGGACAACGAAGACCATGCAGCAGAAGATCCAGACATTTCTCAACACCTGTCTGAGGCGCATCTTCAACATCCGATGGCCAGAGAAGATCCGGAATGAAGAGCTGTGGGAGCGAGCGGGGCAGGAACCAGTGGCCAAGCAGATCCTGCGGAGGAAGTGGGGCTGGATTGGACACACCCTCAGGAAGCCAGCATCCAGCACCACACGCCAAGCCCTGACATGGAACCCACAGGGGAAAAGGAAGAGAGGCCGGCCTCGCAACAGCTGGAGGCGGGACACTGAGGCAGAGCTATGTAAGCAGGGTACCAACTGGACTGGAGTGGCAAGACTAGCCCAGAACAGAGTGCGATGGCGAAGGGTTGTCGATGGCCTATGCTCCACGTGGAGCCAAGGGCCTAAGTAAGTAAGTAAGTACACACACACACACACACACACACACACACACACACACACACACACACATTTCTCTCTCTCGCTCTCTCTCTCTCACACACACACACACACACACACACACACACACACACACACACACACAGAGTCTAGTTCCATCATCAGTTAACGAAAATTGCTATTGAAACTGTCGAAAAGAAGTTTCACACACACACACACACACACACACACACACACACACACACACACACACACACACACTACAACGTACGAACAAGTCGCTAAAGGCCTACGCAAGAGTGAGCATATTCAATATGCGAGACCAGATTTGTTTATTCGCTTTCTTTGGTAACATATATATTACCTGTGGCAATATCTATCTTGACGACACAGGACAACAAAGGTTCGAACTTCAAACCCTAGCACTGTAGGTTGCGATCCAGACCATGACTCCCACCTGTAGGGAACCTGGGTACCACAGCTGTTGAGTACTCTTCAGAGTAATACTGGAAATTCTGCATCCTGCAAAGATAAAAAATATTCAAATTATGGCTACATTTTACAGTTATCGTTGTAGATGCCTTGATAAGTGCTCAAAAGTAAACAGTTTCTTAACAGAGTTCAAAAGTCGACATTTTATAGAAAAAATAATATGTTCCATGTAAACGGCGATGCAGTATTGTTCTGGCAACATTGGCAACTGTATAAACGCTTTCTTTTAGATAAGTAAATGTTTGCCATGTCGGCCATGTCCTGTGTAGTTGAAAAATTCGTTTGATACTAATGCTATCTTCAACCTGTCTGCCATGCGTTTTTACACCATCTGTATATATACCAACTGCCTTCTCACTTTGTCTTCTACATTGTCAATGGCACTGCTCCCAATATCACAATGTCATTTCGTTGCTGTATATCTGTAGTCCTGGTAAAAATGCCTAAAAAGAAATTAAGGGGGGGGGGGGGAGATAAAAATAGTCCAATTCATCTGCCTGTCGCAAGCCTCCAGTCAGACTCCTAGGTTCAAGAAGCCTGTTTGGGGCTCTGTAGGATGGCGCGGTGTTTGAATGCGTGTCGGTTGGGTCGCATTTTAAAGGGCCGAATGTCAAAGGTGTGACAATTAAAAATCCCTAAACGTGTCACGGCTACCCTGCCCAGGTCGACATTAAAATCGTTACTGGCAGATCTGCAAGTAGTTATGGCTAACCAGTGAGTGATCGGGGAAGCATCCTCCATTACAGAAGAAGGGCACCATGACTAACCTGCAGCTTGGCGGATATTGTCGAGGGTTATTCAGATTCTGACACTAATACTGCCTACACTCGGACGAGCCAAAACAGAGACTCCAGAGTGCAGGCCCTTTTCGGCGGGTCGTGAAAATGGGACTGCCTACAGCCAGCGCCATTTTCGAAAATGGCGGATTTCTTTTTTTTTTTTTTTTTTTAAAGAAAAGCGAAGGCTTGGGCGGCATAATTATGATTCGATTTGAAATGAAGTCTTGAATATCCGACAACGTCACAGTCTTGTTTGTTTCATCACTGAAACTTGCTGCCTCATCAGTCCCATAAAAATGCATAACATGAAGTGTAACCCGGAGAGAAAGTTCGCTAAGTGTGAATTCCTGTACCCTCGCACCACGTGAGTGTAACGTGTTGATGTCCAGTGTGTGAGAGAATGCGTGTGATTCACGTGATAGTGCGTGCTGGGTTCAGTTCGCGGCGCTTTGAGCAATTCAAGAAATTGGGTACAGCGCCAATGCAATAGCCTACTCAGTAGGTTAGTAAGATCACGACGTTGCCACAAGGGTCCTTACTGTAAAATACGAACATCACACTGTGCTTATGGCATATCGTTTGCGCACACGATCACTTGCTACCATCACTGGTACACTTTCTGCCCTTAAAACGCATCTGTTCAATTATTTATCTATCATTCGTGTATTTATTTATCACCTTTTATATACATTTGTAAAGCGCCTAGAGCCCCGGCTTCGAAGCCTCATTATTATTATTATTATTACAATTGTAGAAAGGGAAATTCCAACTCCCCCCCCCCCCCTTTCAGTTGAGCAGCTCTTGTATGGAATGGGTTCGTTGACGTGCACAGTCAATATTTACACACGCGCATGTGCACACGAAGGCAAAACAGGCACCAAAAAGGGTCCGCACGTGGAGCTGACTCCGTTGGGTGAGGAAAATTACCCAACCAAATTCCTTTCCACCATGGAATTCGGGCCCTGTGCCTCGGGATTGTCATGCGGACGACTTAAAGACTACGCCACGTCCTGTCACTGTCTTTTCTTTCAACCAAGGGGAAAACAACACCTACAACAACAACAACAACAACAACAAATTTCACTTACGTAGTCCAGTGATGAGAGTGGTCGTTGTACACGTGATAAGTGATGACGTCAGTAGTGTCCGTCACGCGCACGTACAGCTTCTTGGCGCGTGGATCAATACCGTCCAGGGTCACGTGATCATGGCTGTTCTGTTGGAGACCGGACAGATTCTGCACACAAGAGGTTTTACTGCATTACTAGCAGTCAACCAACTGCACTGAGTGATACGGAATGTATCCATGACTCTCGTGAAAATAGCTGCTACATGTTCTCTGAATGAAATGTAGGACATTGTATACATGTGAAGAAGTAAACCGTTGAAGAATTTATAAAATAAAATGAATGTTAGTACAGAAACTTTGATATGCAGCACTCGGATCCTTGTGTGTGTGTGTGTGTGTGTGTGTGTGTGTGTGTGTGTGTGTGTGTGTGTGTGTGTGTGTGTACGTGAGGGGAGGAGGGGGGAGGAGAGGGGAGGGGGGGGGGACAACTGGTCAGCCAGGCAACATGGCATACAGACAGACAGGCAGAATGGCAGACAGACAAAGTACCGTCCAAGTTTGTCCATCGTCGACAGATTTAGCACACACATAATGACCACCAGACGGAAAGCAACCATAAGCCGTGTCGGTGGCTGTATCCTTGGCAAAGGAGCACTTGGGTCCTAGTAGGCTGCGCGGCCAGTGCTGGGTGATGTAGGTTTGAACCGCCAACCACTTAGGCACCGTGGAAAGATCCTGCCCCGTGTACTCCGCCATACCCCAGCTCCCGTACTTACTGGGTTGCCCCGTGGAGGAGAAGTAGTTAAACAGTCCACCTGCAAAGTGAAAATTAAAAAAAAAAAAATGAAGATAGATGATGACTTTTTCCAAACAATACATGTTCCAGATTATTCAGAATTACGAATTATGCAGAGCGTTTGTCGTAGTACAGCAACGCTGTGGCGAACTCTTCAAGTGCGCTGAATCCGTGCTATAGAATCAGTCACTTGTGACACAGCACAGCGTCTGAAACCATTGTGGTGATTCTGGTTGTCGTATATGTACGTACATAGAAGTGTACCGCGTACTGAGCAGACGACAGTATTTGGTTGCGGACTGAACACCAACTGGAAAGCGCTGATTGGTGTCTATTTTTAGCGACTTGGTCGTGTCGACGTGTAGTACAGGTACGGAAGCGTTAAACCACAGAAAGTCATATTTCTCTACCATTGGAAGCCGCAAAGTCACGAAAACAAACGAACATCTATGCGTTTGGCAAACAGCATCTTTGTAAGCGGCAGTCCCCCCCCCCCCCACCCCCGGCGGAAAACTGACTGACTGACTGAAACATTTATTTCAGGATAAAGACTTGTGGGCATGGTCTACCTATCGTTCAAGCTGTCCTGCTAATCTCGAAACACGAAAAGATAAAGGCTAATATGACAGAAAGTATACCCGGCACAAAAGGAGTAAATCTAATAGTAAAAAACAACAACAACAACAACAACATGCACAGATAGAAGGAAGCGCAAGAAATTCTACGGAAACACATCGGGAAATAGGTTAAAAAAAGTAGACAGCGTGGTGTTTGAAATTGTAGTATACGACACAAGTTGTAAAAAGGTAACATCACATAGTGCCAACTGATAACGAGTAATTTAGCATGGTTCAGATATTGTTCGTGGACCTATGACTGACGTAGGTATCTGAGAAGTTGAGTTTTAAATGAATTAAGCTTCGGGATGCATTTTAAATATGCTGGCAATTGGCAAACGTTACGAACATAGAGACTTTAAAGCGTGTGCATGTATGAAAGCAAATTAATTCATCATCTGGCCACGTGACAATGATGCTTCTGCGGCACGTACCAGGGATGCTGTTGGAGCCATTTGACGTGACAATGTCATACCAGGCGCTGAGAACGTCCAACACTGGCTGCCGTATGGCCGGGTCTTCGTTGAAGGCGATGGCTTTGTTCGTGACCGCGGAGTCCCCGTGTATCAGCCAGGGAGTCCTCTCGTGAATGGCGGGGCCTCCCTCGTACATCAGCAGCTTCAGCCCGTGTGACTGCAACACCCGAAAGTTCCCGGATAGTCGGAATACAGGACAGACTGAGAGACGGCGCAATGCTGTTTTAGTTTTTAATGTTGCGAGGCATGGATGATATTGATCCTGCACGGAGGCATCATCATTTTCCGTGAAGATAATGATAATGATAATAATAATAATAATCTCATTAATATAGGCGCTTTATCCCAAATATTTGGCTCAAAGCGCCGCGAGCTAAACTGAACACGCACGCTCACGTGAATCACACGCATTCTCTCAGACACTGAACAGACATGAGCACATTACAATCACGTGGTGCGAAGGGCCAGCTCAGCAATTTAAGTTTCGGAATTTTAGAACTGCTTTTTTGTGGGCTGAACATTTCCAAGACAGAGGCGAAAGAAGCCGGAGTACCCGGAGAGAACCCCCGACGGTCGTTCCGAATGAACGGTGCCACATACGAGGTGGAAAACTTCTTCGCCCCGAATGGGACTCGAACCTGACCTCTCGCATTGGTGACCACTAGACCACCCCTTTGATGAAGAAGAAGAAGACGAAATTGTTGCGAGGCAGAAGAAAAGAGAAATACCGTCAAATGGTAGAATGGACTAAGTGCTTATTAAATCCATGGCGCTTAGTACGTTTTACCATATGAACGCTGACACAAACATGTCCTACCAGCGCTGCGTCCATATGATGAGAGAACGTGTTCTTCATGTTGATCAGGTCTGTGTCACACAGATGCTTGATCTCCTCCATGGTCATGTTGGGCATCGCTCTTGCCTGCACAGTGTCAGCAGCATGACGTCAGCGCGTGACTAAGACCACTATGACACACACAGGCGCGCTCTGTCCAACCCACATTTAAATCTCGTTTATTTATTGTTGTTTTTTGTTTCTTTGGTTGTTTGTTTGTTTGATTTTTTTTTTTGGGGGGGGGGTGTTCGTTTTTGTTTGTTTGTTTGTTGTTGTTCTTTTGGTTTTTCCCCGTTAGACTGATCTGTCCAAAAATCATGCTGCTTTGTCCCTCGTGGCCCCGTCCATGGTATACCCCTTACATGGCGGAACCAAATAACAAACCACCTCATAGATGGCGAATCCTGAGGGGGAGGGGTGCGGGGTTTTTGTTGTTGTTTGGGGTTTTTATGTTTTGTTTGTGTGTTTTTTGTTTGTTTGTTTTTTGGTGGTTTATTTTGTTTATTTTTTGTTTGTTTGTTTGCTTGGTTTTGTTGTTGTTTTTGTTGTTGTTTTGGGGGACGGGGGGGAGTATCTTTTAAAAATCCTGTGGACAAGAAAGACGAAAATGACAACAACAACAAACAAACAAACAAACAAACAAAAGACAGAAAAACAAGACACCCCCACCCCACCCCCCATCCCCCCAAAAAAACAAAAAAACAACAACAGAAAAACCAAAACAAACAAACAACAATAACAACAACAAAAAAACAAAAAAAACACCACCACCACCACCAACAACAACAACAAAATTTTCTAACTGTGGCTGAGACTACAGGGAGGTGACGTGACAGTGACGTCATAGTGGAAGCGAGCTGTATGAACTCACGTGTCTGTCGGCCACCTTGTCACAGTTGAAGTAGGCCGTGATGGCCATGGCCTGGAAGTTGGAGCTGCGTGAGCCGAGTTCATTCAGCATGCGGGTGTAGGACCCGAAGTTGGCAGTCTGCCACGCGATCACGTTCACCACGCGATCCTTAGCTGTACCCCAGGCCTGCAGCACAAAGAGGTCAGGCCCACCTTAAGACATTTCTCGGTTAACAAATCGCAGGGAACCGACGGTTTGTGTGTGTGTGTGTGTGTGTGTGTGTGTGTGTGTGTGTGTGTGTGTGTGTGTGTGTGTGCGCGTGTCAGTCTGTGCGTGCGTGCGTGCGTGCGTGTGTGTGTGTGTGTGTGTGTGTGTGTGTGTGTGTGTGTGTGTGTGTGTGTGTGTGTGTGTGTGTGTGTGTGAAAGTAAAAGAGATCATCATCATCATCATCATCATCAAAACACTATATGAAGACTAGAATGGGACAAAATGATTTGTTGGTTGTTTCTGGGTTTCACGTCGTTTTCGGGGAGCCGGGGTGGCCGAATGGTAGAGCGCTGGACTTCTAATCCTCGGGTCGTGGGTTCGAATCCCGGCTGGGGCCAGATATTTGTGTTGGCTTTTTCGTCGTTGCCCCGTCTTTGATATCACCCGTATGTGGTGGAAAAGGACGTAAACCGCCCCCTAAACACGCACCCTTTAACGTCCTTTTCCCACATGCTAGGGTGGTATGAAAGACGGGGGCAAGGCGGAAAAAGCTTCTGGCTTCAGGAGGGGACAGAACGGACATTTGGTGTATTGACGACCGACCTGTGTCCAGATATGAGCGACCTCCGTGGCGCGTTTGACGAAGAACTTCATGCCGGCGATATGGTCAGGGTCATCAGGGAACATCGGCTTCCCCATCTCCTGGCTGTATTTCGTCTGACGGAACCGGCTGTTCCACACCTCGTTGGAATACTCCACGTACACCTGCGAGCGTAGAACCACAAATAAAGCAGTGCCAAACCACACGGGCCTCCATAGCAGCATCTTACCATCATCCTCATCTCCATCATCGTGCGTGATAAAAATTGCTCCAGCCTCCGAGCCTTCCGTGGATTACCTGGGAGGAACATCACTGGAACAGGCAAAGAATTGGGGGCAGCCAAAAAACAAAAAAAAACAACCAACCAGACAAACAAACAAAAACAAAAACCACACACACACACACATGGGGTCAAGTGCAGTGTTGTTTGGGGGGAAGGGGGGGGGGGGGGGCTTGTTTGGCGACTGTGCTAGTTTGTAGTGATTTTTGTCGACGTGAAAAGGCGTGATTTTCCTGATATTTTTTGTATTTGCCAGGTGGTTGCAACAGGAGGCTAGCTGCCAATCAAGTTGGGACTTCTTGTGATATCTTCACATAAGGCAAATGTTACGTGGAAAAAAATCTGGATATCCATAAGCTGTTCGAATGTAATACCGCATTTTGTTTACGAAACGTCTGTGCCATCGACGAGATTACGCCTAATTAATTTATGCAAATTTGTGCAAACCTTCAGGTCAGGTCTGAGGTGCTGCTTGACGTAATTAGCGAAGTGCCTGACGTAACTGTCGTCTGCTGCGTGTGGCATGCAGACCCAAGGGTCGGCCCCTACTGTGTTGGCCAGCTGCACCAGGTACTCGATAGACCCGCCCGTCGGACCAATCTGAGTGTGGAAGTCCATTGGCCTTACTGACGACCAGGTTGTTGGCTCCGGCTAAAAAGATTTTGGCCAGTATTACAAAGGACGTAGGGCAAAACACAGGAGAGAGAGGAGGAGGGGGTGGGCGCAGAGAGAGAGAGAGAGAGAGAGAGAGAGAATCAAGAATCAAGAAAAATTTCTTGTTCAACGGTAGAGGTAATTAACGTTAAACAGCCAATTTTCATACCTGCCGTTGCTAATTCTATTAATATCTGTTCCAGTAATGTCTATTCTGTTTCTTAATCATTTCACCAGATACATGCGTCTGTATTGACAGCAGCGTCCTACTCAAAGGATGCAGGTCAACTGTTGCGTTCTTTCAGTCAAACAAAGAATCGATCTACCCCCGCGTTACGCCTGGGCGGAACGATAACATCACCACCTCACCATCTGCGCATGCTTCCAGCCATAAATCACTAGTCATATCTCGTAAAATAAACAACAGTACACTCCGTAGGAAGAGGTGAGAAAAAGAGGAGAAGATGTAAACAGTCATTACTTCGTGTGCATTTGTGTGGAGGTAGTCCATGAAGCGAATCTCGGAGAACCGTTTCAGGAACTCCAGGAAAAGTGGATGGAACGGGAAGCGCAGGTAAGTGTTCTCGTAACCAGGGGGCAGAATTCTCAAGTTCCGAACCGGATTGGCTGGGTTCGTCTCCGTCATTTTGATAAAAATGCCGCCATCTTTGATGTGTGGAAACTCGACCACCATTCGTCCTGTGCATGCAACAGGAAACGGATCCTTTTCATTGTTCACAACTGCGTAGACGAACACCAAGAAAAGATTACCTTTACTTTTAACCCTATCACCGCCAAGGTCGCCATATAGCAGCATTGAGACACTATTATTGCCACTTTCGCAGCACTGCGACATTAAAGACTCAGTCACTGCTCCTGTGGCAAAAGTGCGACACAAAGGACCCTACCCCTGCCGCTGTTGCAGATTTCAACATTCAGGACCCTATCACTGACTCTGGCGTACAAGTGCGACATTAAGGATCAACTTCGTCCGTTTCATAAACAAAATCCCGCCATTTTTTTATGCGTGGGAAC
This sequence comes from Batillaria attramentaria, assembly GCA_018292915.2. Taxonomy (NCBI): domain Eukaryota; kingdom Metazoa; phylum Mollusca; class Gastropoda; family Batillariidae; genus Batillaria; species Batillaria attramentaria. The sequence goes on along the minus strand of JACVVK020000039.1, from coordinate 1,412,041 downwards.
ACGACCAGCGTTCAGGCTATGCAACAAAAATGCAAACGAGAGTAAATGTCACATCAAGTTTGATTTGTCGTATCGGCTTTGAGCCGGAAACACCTCTGCTGGCTTTTCCATCGTGGCCCCGACTTTGATACACGCCATACTTAAAGCTACGTCAGACGTGGCGAGTTTGCTCGCCAACTAGCGGTAAAACGCACTCCCAGCCAATTAAATCGCCTAGCCATGCTGCACTGACGCGTCCTGCCTTCGGCTCGCCAGTGAATAGAACACAGTCGTATTTTTCCTCCCCACGCCAGTCAATCGCCGGTGAACGCGAGCTATCGCTCTGTGTATTGTCCATCGCCAGGCCGGCGGAGCGGTTCGCTCACTGCACGCTGGTAGCGTGTGAGGGTGGGTGGGTGGGTGTTTAGGAGTTTAACGTCCTTTTCCACCACGTAAGGGTGATATCAAAGACGGGGTAGCGTGTGAACAGAAAAGCCGTTCGGCGAGCGTGCAAAGTCTCCGCAGGCTCTCAGCGTGTGCCGTAGCCCTCATAAGGCGGAAGAGAACAGCCAATCACCTTTGCCCTGGTAGCGCACGTGAAACTGGACCAGACCGAATGTTATGGCGCCTTCACCGTCGTAGAGTATGGTGTAGTTCCCGTCCTCCTCGTCCTCGCCGAAGCCGCGGTACACCGTCTTCCCCACGTACAGTCCCGCTGAACGAGAACGAGAACGAGAAACCATTGCATGTGATAACTCCTGGCTATATATGCCGGCGCAACAGACGGGATGCACTCCCAAGCTTTGTATAATTGTTCCGGGGCGCTTCCCGCTTTAACCCATTCAAGACGGGCCGAGTTTTTCTCAGCCATCCCCTGTAGACGGGCCGACTTGTGTGAGATTCAGAAGAAAAAAAATCATAAAAAAAATAACAAAACAAGGTACAGACTTGAAATTTTCTGGGTAGTTTACTAACATATTTATGCAGCTATTGCGTAATTTCAACTTGCAAACTTAAATATCTAATCTTTGTTGTTAGTCATGTTGTAAAAAAAAGAAAAAAGAAAAATCACGATCCGCATATGTGGCTGTTCGTCTGAAACCGATGTGCGCTGTAGGGCCGCATATGCGGCCGTTCGTCCAGAAAGAGTTAAAGCAGGTGTACTCCCTCTAGTCTAAACCACATGCAGACTAACGATTTGTTTTTTTGGTGGAGTGTATCCAGCTTGGGAGTAAATCTGGCGTGTGAGGGTGGAGTATGTGTGGTTTAGACTAGAGGGAGTACATCCAGCTTTAGCTTTAATAATAATGATGATGATGATAATAATAATAATAATACATAGCTTTTATAGAGCGCTGTTCTCCAACTTCCAAGGACTCGCTGTGCTTAAAGCACACACACACACACACACACACACACACACACACACACACACACAGACGCGTGCTATTTGCATCCCCTCGGCTTACACACAATTTGGCAGTGCAATGAACTCATGATGCACACATTAAAGCGGGACGTGACCAGGTGTATACAGAGCTGTGGGCTACATCCCGCGTTACATCCGATGTATGGAAGCAGAATAAGCTAGCACCTTTGCATTAGACTTTTATGAGATTTTTTTCCGCACGCTCTCAGCGTGTGAACAGAAAAGCCGTTCGGCCTGTATGCGAAGTGTCCGCAGGCTCTCCGCGTGTGCCGTAGGCCTACTCCTTACCTGGAAGGCTCGCGGGGTAGCCATCGTCCCTCCAGGATACTTTGTCGTGTTCGTGCGTGTCCCATTCACTGACGCCGGGCCGCTGGGTGAACCATTCCTTGGACTCGTGGGCAATGTCGACCCACTTCACTTCGGCCGAATATTCGGCCAGCCCGGCCACGTTGATACCGATCGCAACGTCTTTGTTCTGCATGCTGATGATGTTGATATTACAGGCAGTTTGCAGTGTGTTCTCAGATGTGCTTTAGCAATATGGAGCTTACGGGTCGTTCTGGGCTGTTTCTTGTGGTATCTATTATCTTACCCACCTGCACAGTGACAGCGTTCTGTAATGCTGGCACTGAGCCAACAGAAGCGTACTCGATGACGCGGCGAGGACACAGAATGTGAATGTTCGACGCTCGCGCAAGGTACGAACAACATTGTATCGCATTAAGAGCTGTACTATTCATCAAGATAGAGTACTTCGAGCGTACAGGCGCACTCACGAGCGAAACTGTCCTAAGACATAAGCTGGCTTAGCAAAGATTAAATTAGCCCGTTTAATGTTGATTATTTCTTTCCTGCCACTGGGATGCTCTTCGGGAGTTCCCCTCTGGTTCCTCTGGCGTTCCTTCCCCGAAACATTACAATCCAAGTACAAATACAAATGCAAACAATGATTTTCAAAGGCGTAAGGACACAAATTGACCGTGGGGTCATGTTTGGTGTGTGTTTGAGGTGCCCTGTTCGGCAAGTGTGCTAGTCTGTAGTGATTTTTGTTGTCATGAAAATGCGTGATTTTCGTGTTATGTAGGTCAAGGTGCATAGCAGGCGGTCACAAAAAGAGGCAAGCTACCAGTGAAGCTGGGAGTTTTTTTTTTTGCACAGAGGTGCGACACAAGTGAGGCAAGCGGATTTGTGTGAACTGCCTCTCTGGCTTAAAAGAGAAAGTAGACGTGCATTACTCCAGTGAGGTCTTAGCGGAAAGGAGACATTCAATTTTTTGTAAACCCCTGTCAGGTGCGTGCCTTTGAATGGTCTGATCATGGTAGTAATTGTTTCTAGATGGAAGTATTTTTAGGGGTGACTATGATGCCTGAGGCTAATAGGGAATATATAGGGATTTTGAGGCCCTGTGTATTTGTGTCCTTCGCCCAAAACAGACGTCTTACATGCTTGGATCGTAGTGGGAGCAGTCGTCTCCCTTGTATCCCTCGAAACATTCGCATTGTCCGTTCCTGCAGGCGCCCCACTTACAGTCGTGTTGACAACCACACTCCCCGGGACCTATACACGATACACCTGCACAGACACCACCCCAACACGCACGCTAACGTGAATTATGCGCATTCACTCACTAAGCAGACTGAAGTCGAAACGCACAGCTGTTCACGTAGGAGCACATCGTAAGGCATTTCGTTACGGTTTGTAAGGAGAACTTCCGGTTCCCACGCCGTTACACTTATCCCTGTTCCGGGTCCGTCGCTTCTCCTAATCCCTGCGACGACGCCCACATCGCTTCTCTAATCCCTTGCGACGACGCTCACATCGGGCTAACCGAGACCAAGCCAAGCGATACCTAAGAAGGAAAAAACAAACATACTCGGTGACAAGGAAAGTGGACAGTTGCGAACAACTTTGAGGTCCCCGTGTTATGTCACAGTGTACACAGAAGCGGTGAAAGCTGTCGCATTCACCAGAACAGTACATTTTCAGCCTGTTTAGAGATTACTGCCTGCATGATTTGTTCCCCTTGCATGCACAGACCCGCAACATGCATGCATTTTGCGTGGCAACTTTGTGCTCTGCGACGAAAAATGCGTGCTTGTTGCGGCAAGGGAGACAACTCATGCAGGCAATAATCTCGAAACAGGCTGAAAATGTACTGTGCTGGTGACTGAATGCGACAGTCTTCACCGCTTCTGTGCACACTGTGAAATAACACGGGGACCTCAAACGGTTGTTCACAACTATCCACTTTCCTTGTCACCGAGTATTTTTTTTTTCCTTCTTAGGTATCACAGCTCGGCTCGGTCTCGGTTAGCCCGACTTGGGCGTCGTCGGAGGGATATAGAAAAGCCACGGACCCGGAACAGGGATGCGTTACTCTGCGAAACACCCGGATGTCGCAGCCGAGTGGCCACCGGTTCAGAGTGAGAGGCAACTTCGCAACGCAAGCTAGAATTTTTACAAGCCTCTCTGTTTCACTGCAATTGTGACTGAAAACTTCACTGCCGCTCGGGTGGCGTTGAGTAAACGTCAGTGTATTGCATTCGTAGAGCTTAACTAACCCCAAGAATAGTAAGGTAGACTGTTTCGAGCTTACAGGCGCTCTCCCGAGCACTGTACCAAAACAAACGTTGATTTCTGCGAAGCCTGAATTAATCTTTGGCGGAGTGCCTGAACACCACCTACCCCCCCCCCAAAAAAAAAAAAAAAAAAACCCCAAAAAAACAACAACAAACAAACAAACAAACAAACCCAAAAAACCCAAAAAAACAAAACAAAACAAAACAAACAAACAAACAACAAACCCACAAACACAAAAATCAAACAAACAAACAAACAAACAATCACCAAAAACAAACAAACAAACAAACAATCACCAAAAACAAACAAACAAACAAAAAGAAAAAACAAAAACCCTAAATTTAAAAAGCTCAAAAAACAAAAGCAACAACAAAGAAAAACGACAACAACAACAACAAAACCCAAAAAACAAACAAACAACAAACAACCTAACAACCAACCAAACTAACAACAACAACAAAAATCAGTCGTGTAGATTTGAAAGACATTTTGTCATATGTAGGCAAGATATTATTGACTTGTTTGTGTGTGTAACCTGGTTTATCTGACACAATCTACGTGTGTGAAATGTCGTTTGGCGCACTGCACTCTGCACTACACAGTGTGTCTACCACCATCTGGAAGAAAGGGCATAAAGCGGAATGGGTTTGATAGGCGCTTATGCCCTTTTCCCACGTTACGCGACACGTGTGTCACACTGACACTGACACAGGGAATCTAATCAGGATGTGACGTGACCCACCTGCGTCGCAGGAACAGTCCCACACACACTTGTGTTGTAGCCCGGACCACTTCCAACCCACATCACAGTCACAAGTACCGCTTGCGGAAAAGAGTCTAGCGTCACTTCGTGATTGTTATGAAGCATGTGACTGGATTTTGGTAATGTACTGTCACTCACTCACTCATTCACTCAACTCATTCACTCAATCGGTCAGTCGGGATGGTCGAGGTGGTACTGAGCGTTGGATCATCAGTGCACTGGTCGTGAGTTTGAATCCCGACTGTGGGAGCCCCCCCCCCCCCCCCCCCCCCGCAAAAAACAAAACAAAATGCTGACTTTTTCCTCGTTGTCCCATCTTTGAATACGTGGTGGAAAAGGACGTTAAACTCCCAAACACCCAGCCCACCCCCCCATCTTTGACATCACCCTTGTGTGGTGGAAACGGACCCCAAACACCCGAACCGTAAACACACACACACACACACACACACACACACACACACAAAACCACAAGAACAGCAACAACAACAACAACAACAACAAAACCAAACAAACCCACAGATCAGACAAAAACGTGTATCTGTATACAGCTTGGAACAGCCTAGAAGGCGCTCGTCTGTTTCATACTTCAACGAATCTGGCAGGGGAAAGGTGTTTGCATGATAATACTGTACCATGCGCTTGAAGTTTCACATAGAAGATCTGCTCGGTTTTGACTAAACTGAATGCACCTTTCTCAGTCACCACCCTGGCCCCCTACCAGTCCAAGGCGGCTGCCCGTGTTGCACCCTGAGTAATACTAGTAATTCGACCTCACCGGCCCCCGTAGTGTTGTGGTTAGCACTTCAGACCATGGACCGGGAGACTGGCCCGGGTTCGAATCCCAGCCGAGGCAAGCGGGATTTTTCCTACCGAGGTCGGCTCCTACCCAGAGCGGGTGTGCTATGGGACCAATGGGGAGGCTGTTGCCACACAGCCGAGATTCACCCACTTCACGGGTGCGACTTTGGGGGGGGGGGGGTGCTTCCCGCCTTGGTATGACACGTCTTATGATGTGGATGATTATACGGCCGGCACTGGAGGTGCCGTAGTTCCCGGGCCTGGTGAACGCCGGGATAGTTATGACAGGAAGCGTGGAATGTGGCCCTGTACCGAACCACACGGACCTCCGTGGCATCATCTTACCATCATCCTCATCTCCATCCTCATGCATAGTAAAAATTGCCCCAGCTTTCGAGCCCTCCGTGGATTCCACTGAAGCTGGCAAAAAGAGTTGGGGCAGCCCCCCCCCCCCCCAAAAAAAAAAAAAAAAAGAAAAAAAAAAAAGCAATTCGACCTCTGACAGATTTGGTGATGGTGAGTGGGGAGCTTACTTGACGTGCAGTAGCCGTGTGCTTCACAGTGACAGTCCGTCTGACAGTGAGACCCCGTGAAGCCCGCGTAACAGTCGCACTGGCCGTTCTTTAACGTTCCACTCCAGTTGCACTCCGGGGAGCACGTGCTGTGGCTGGCACACACACACACACATGCAGACGCACACATACACACATGCAAACACAGACAGAAGGACATGCACGCACAGACCGAGACAGACAGAGACAGACAGAGAGACAGACACACACACACACACACACGCACAGACATGAACAAAGAGAGAGAGAGAGACACACACACACACACACACATAACTACAGCACTACAATGGTTCTAGTCAAGTAAATAAATAAATTAATTGATTAATTATTGATAAAATAAATTAATGCAGTGAACAGCTCGTTTTTGCATGACAGTTTGTCGGCAAGTGCTCGGCCTACATTTTTCTTTCACAAAACATTAACGAAGACAATTCTTGTTTGTTTGTATGTTCGTTTTCTTTCGCAAAACCGGGCCTCACCTAATGAAGCAAATCCCAACCAAAATATACACAGCAGGGCTACCCATGTCTAGCGACCGAGACGACGAATGTTCCAAACCTTGAACCTTTTCCCGTTTAAGACCAGTCTTATCAACTTATTGTGTAGTCCGTACAAATTTTAAAGATGTGTATCCTAACATTTCCGAACTCACAGGTCGATCTGGGCTGCATACGATAACCACAGTATGACGTCAATGAGAGCTTTCCCACCAAGGTAACTTGCACGCAAAAGATAGGTTTTCCAATTTATAATTTTTTTTTTTAAAGAGAAAAATCTGTTTTCCCACCTGGGGAATAAAAACCCTGCTATTTCCATTTTCCCGCAGGAAAACAGGATTGTGCCTTTTTTTTTTCTACAAAACGCCAGGGTTTTTTTTGTTGTTGTTGTTTTCAAAGGTTTTAAGGCATATAATCAGGATTGTCGATTTTTCTATACAAAAGTGTCATTTTTCTGCAGAAAAACTGTTTTTCCCGAGGACAAAAAGGATTGTCCATTTTTCTGCTGAAAACCTATCGTGTCAGATTCCGCCAGCCAAATATGCTTTCTCATCGTAAATCAGATAGCTTCAATCCACCACGTTATACCCCGATATGTTTTTCCAGACAAAGATAATATTTTATCTCCCTCATACTTGATGTGATCTGTTTTTAAAAGTGCTCGCTCGGTACATGTTTTTGTTCACCGAAAGGTGCTTCTGATCAGATAAGAAGTCAGCAGTGAATTGCAAGAATAAGACTTTGACAGAAGCCAGGCTACTGTCGACCGTTCTGCTTATCAAACTAGCATTTCAAATGTGACAAATACACATAGGAAAGAACTAAGGACACAATAGGCGGGAAAAGAACGTGTATGCGTGAAAGTATGTATTGTCGGGAGAAACGTCACAGTCTTTTTTCTCCTTGAGACTTGCTGCTGTGCGCATCGAAATCTGCCCCATCCCATAAAACCTGAGAGGCCGAGAGAAAATGATTATTAAACATTTCAGGCGTGATGTCCATGGGGATATCAGCTTTGTGTGGACTTTAGAGGTATTAAGAGCTGGTCATATACTGATACAGAGGCTGGATGTTCATCGTTTTCAACCGTTTGTTTTACAAAGTTCTTCTTTGCTTCTCTTACCAGATATTTAACTTTATTCCGCAGCCTTTTGAACTCAACATATGCGAGACTCACTGGTGACCCTTAGGGTCGCGCAGATTTCAAAATCTTGTTTGAGCCGACACTGCTGACCATGGTTCCATCGACAAAAGATGGCGGATGTTAACGCACTGGGGCAGCATTTCGCCAAACTTCATCCTCTTTAACAGGAAAACTATCGACTTTTTATAGGCGCTAATGTTTATGAACACGACTTTAATCACGTGACTTGTTAGCTGAAATTTTAACATCCGTATACCACATGATTTGTAAAACTTTACGACAGTGGCCACTTTTAGCCAAAATAAGAGAAAATGAATTTCTGCAATTGTGAAGGCATTTAGTGGCCTCTCTCTGCGCCCAAAATGTATATGACATTTACACATGGCGTTTTCTTTGGCAGAAACTCCAATTGTTTTGGCTGAAAAGATAGGAAATTGGGCTACACATTGCCAAGTGACTGAATATTCCCCATTCTGGTATGGAAGAGGGAGAAAAATACACACAAAGGGCAAAGATAGACAAACTACTAGCTCTACTCGTTCATGCTCAGAAATAAAATGGACTATCAACCAGATTTTCAGTTCTTTATATTACAATTTTATTCCATGCACACAACAGATGATTCCTGAAACAAATCAAACTGATTTCCATTCGTGAGGTCTACCGCTTTGGTACAGTTCTCATCTCTTCTTCCTGTAACAAACGAACAACAACAAAATGTCAATGATGTGTGTAAATGCAGAAAAGACAGTCCCCCCCCCCCCCCCCCCCCCCCCCGCGCTAATCTATGGTTTTCATAGACTGCTACACATAGTACTAAAATAATCATCACGATCATAATCATGATAACTAAAAACAGAAACTTCGCAAATTTTGTTGACTTGTTTTCCTTTAGAAATAACTAAGACAGTACATGTACTAAGTGAAACAATAATAACAACAGAACAGGACAATACCCTAATGATTATAACTAGTGAGGCAGAAGCCTCCATGGCTCACTTGTGATATGGGTCAAGGTCATTCAAAAGCGCATATTTGTAAAGCTCTTATCACTATCTATCATCATGCTAAGTCAGTGTCTCTGGTTGTCTTAGTTCCTGGCAATATTACAATTTTCCCAAGAACAGTTTGTATGGCCTTGACCTTGGGACAAGGTCATTCAACTGTGATCTGTCAGTAAAGATCTCATCAATTCTATCATTATGCCAAGGTTGATGCCTCTAGTATTTGTAGTTCCTGCGAAAACAGTAATGTTAAACTTCCCTAACAGCTTTAGTGACTTTGACCTTGAGTCAAGGTCATTCAAAGTGATGTGTTTTGAAAGGTCTTATGACTGTCTATCAGCATGCCAAGTTTGGTGCCACTGCTGTTTGTAGTTTCTGAGAAAAGGGCAATGTTAAGGTTTACTGTGGACACACACACACACACACACACACACACACACACACACACACACACACACACACACACACACACTCACACACACACACACACAGAAGACGGAGGGTTATAACACAGACTGCCTTTGTTACACAAGTGAGCCAACAATATTGAAACAAAAAAAATCCAAGAGAGCTTTGTTCTCCCAGGAGGCTCCTCAGACAAGGGAAACCAAACCAGTGTATGGCTGACCATGTGAACTTCTTCCTCGCTTTCTTCTGGCCAGGCTTCTTCCTCTCTCTCCGTCTGAAGTCTACGCTCAACAGACCAGCTGAAAACAAGAACAGTGAACATAACATATACTGAAAGTCAGCACTGTGAAATGCGTAGGTGCTTTACCCAATTTCTTCACATGGCTCAAAGCGCCGCAAACTGAACCCACCACGCACGCTCACCTGAATCATACACATTCTCTCACACACTGCAGTCACATGTTGTAGAGGGTCAGCTCAGCTATTTAAGTTTCGGCATTTAGAACTGCATTTATTTCAAATTTTGTGGGCTGAATATTTACAAAACAGACAGTCAAATTCTTAGCCACTAGTGGGACCCTCGCATTGGTGAAGAGGTCTTAACCACTGCCCTTATCATTACATTGATCATAACTGACTGTTTTATTACAATTTTCCTATTTTCATTAAAAAAAGAAAAAAAAAAATTCAAATTTTGGCTGGATGAACCTGCCAGTGTAGTGGTTAGCACTTCAGACCATGGACCAGGGTTTGAGACCCAGCCGAGGCAAGCGGGATTTTTTCCTACCTAGGTCGGCTCTTACCGAGAGCGGGTGGGCCCAATGGGCAGGCTGTTGCCACACAGCCGAGACTTATCCACTTCACGGGGGTGACGTTGGGGGGTGCTTCCCTTGAAATGACACATCTTACTATGTGGATGATTATGCGGCGGGCACCGCAAAAGCCGTAATTCCCAGGCCTGGTGAACGCCAGGATATTTGTGACAGGAACCGTGAAATGCATCGTTATACCATCATCTTCATCTCCATCATCTTGCTTAATAAATATTGCCACAGCTTCCAAGCCCTCCGTGGATTCCACCCATGACCCGGGAGGAACACCACTGGAGCTGGCGAAGTGTTGGGGGAAAAAAAAATTGGTTGGATGAACTAGACACTCACTCAGAAGTCACAGTGACAGTAGCTTACCTCCCCTCACAGACTACAGGCTTCTAATGTTGACTGACTTCGCACAGCGCGCGAAACACACATGCGCACATCACAGTCGTTACGCTCGGTGTGTCTACTAACTACATGTACAAAACTGAACACAGCTGTGCTGGGTGACAAACCGATTGAAGATGCACTGTCCATCATGTCTGCGCGCTGAGTGACGCAGTACATGTACAGCCAATCAGAATCTGTAGTGGAAACCACAGTCACAGTTGTGGCTATTTGAAATCCAGGTTGCCATGATGACGCCACAGCGGCGGAAACCCCCTAAATCACAACTGTGTCACAACTGTGGACAGCACTGTGGTGCTCAACAGTGCCCAGTTAAGAGCTGGCTTTAAAATCTCAATTCATATGCCAGACATACAACAGTGGAAAACTTTTCGTCACATGTGCTGACTCTGTGCATCAAATCAGTCACCTGGGTCTGAATATAGCGTCTAAGACCATTGTGGTGCCTCTGGCCGGCATACCTGTTGTTATATGTTGTTAGTCTAGAAGGGTTCTGCGTAATGTGCAGACAATGTTATTTGGTTGCACACTGAGGACCAGCTGCACGACACTGACTGGTGGCTATATTTAGCAGATTTTTCAGGTCCCTATCAGTTCAAGAATGGACTGTAGGTTGAGTGAAAGTGGTATTTCTCTGATAACAGAAGACACAAAGTTACAAAAACGGTTGTGGTGGTCAAATGATACATCCTTCTATCTGGCATACAGATTTAGAGCTTCGAAAGCGGCGGTTTTTTCATCTCAGCAGCATTACGAACATAGAGTCTTTAACCTTACTGACCCAGTCGCATCTTTTCCCTTGTATCGGCATCAACGAACGAAGCCAGCGCCCGGGACAGTGCCAGGCGGATGGCCCCTGACTGACCAGACCCCCCTCCACCCGTCACAGTGCTTTCCACGTCAACTTCTCCCAGGCGACCCAAGAACTGCAGCGGCGTCATCACTTGTTCCCTGTCACAGAGTATGAGTATGACTACAAGTTCCAATAAGAAAGAAATCACAGATTAAATAGATGACAACAATGAAGACCTGATAGAGCGCACAGCTTACTCTGGGTTCTCTGGGCGCTTAGGATGAGGTTTCCAAAGGACACACACAAACAATCAAAGAAAACAAAAGAAAATATGATAAACGATTTTATGATACATGTACTCGTAACCGTTATATGCATCCAAGTGCAATCCATGCTCAGAGTTTTGTACTGGCAAGTGCCATCACGAATATAGATATACAAACATGTACACGTGAACATATAGAGTAAAAGCAGCAAACACGTTTAAGGCATTGAGAATGTCCATGTGTGCATTGTGCGATTGTAAAATAAGTAAATGCATGTGAAACTGAATACAACAACAGTAGACCGTCCATAGCCCCCCCCCCCCCCCCCCCCCCTCACCAAACACTTAGTATATATACACCTGTAGTACTGAAAGTAACTGTTACACAAATGCATACCATCGTCAAATGTGTTCACACTTACTGATATATGATGACCAACCATGAGAATACATGTATATATATATTTCTGTGTGTCCATACCTAAAAAATGAGAAACAAAAAAAATTCTCCCCCCCAAAAACAAACAAACAAACAAACAAAAAAACAACAACAAAAAACACAAAAAACAACAACAACAAACAACAACATTAAACAAACAAACAAAGAAACGGTGCTTGGTACCTGTGGGTGAGATTTTTGAAGTACTGCACATCTTGGCCATTCACCGTGAACTTTCCTGAACCTTTCATCCGTACTGTCACTTCAGCCTGGCTCGACTTCCGCTTCCCTGGTTAACAGGCAAACATAAACGTCAGAACAAGTCCGAGATTTCCCACCGACACCCTAAGCCCTGCTTCCATCCACATGCCAGAACTGCCTCAGGTCTTCACGTGCATATCGGACATCGGTCATAGCCCGATTCAAAGGGGTGAGCGGTGATCTAATAGGTACCGTGTCGGACTTAGCCACTGCGCTACTAACTGACCGTCACTGCTGTCACGGTGATGAAGTGAGGGTTCGAGCCCAGGTCGAGCTTGTGTTATGTGAGATCGGTTTTTCCCGGCTACCGGGCTGCTCATCGGGGGGTTTCTCTCCAGGTTATATGGGTTTCTTCCCCCAGAAAAATGAAAAATAGGATAGGTGTTGGGTGGCGCTGCACCACGGCGACGCGCTTCCCCTGGGGGATGCAGCTCGAATTTCCCGACAGGGACAATAAAGCAGAGAGAGAGAAAAAAAGTGACTTTCTTACAAAGGCAAACATAATTACTATGTCCTATCATTCCTGTGACACTGGATAATTTCAGGACTAATGTCTTGTACTTGTTTTACGGTCAACCAGGACATGCGTCTTGTTTTAGTTCCTACGGAACTGCAGCCCTGTTGTCTGGAGATTATGAGTATTGCAGGCACCCTTCACTACACCTCCACATCCTTGTATTTTTCCCCTGCCTTTATCCCTGACAGTCTGGTGAATTACTCATGACTGACTCAGCCTCGCTTGAATCAGTCACATGCTATTCCAAGGATCCGCAGCATAAAGCTTCTACGAACATTTTCATGTTGTTCTGGTTTTCACTTAACGTAAGCACATGCAACATCTTCACAACTAAGCTCTTGGCACATGAAAAAAACAACCCAACAACAACAAACTTGGAAACACAAAAAAGCAAAAATAAAAACCCCTGAAAATCAACAACAAAAACACAAAAAACACTCTCTGCCCACAACAAGACATAACTCTGTCAGTAGAGGTAACTAAAAACATTTCACTCCATTTCAAGGAATGAGTTTGTTGATTTGAGGGGGCTGGTTTTGTTGATTTGAGGGGGCTGGTTTTGTTGATTTGAGGGGGCTGGTTTTGTTGATTTGAGGGGGCTGGTTTTGTTGATTTGAGGGGGCTGGTTTTGTTGATTTGAGGGGGCTGGTTTTGTTGATTTGAGGGGGCTGGTTTTGTTGATTTGAGGGGGCTGGTTTTGTTGATTTGAGGGGGCTGGTTTTGGAAGCGAGAAACAAATTCCAGTATGGAGTATTTTTCGGGTGCATCCCTGCTTGACAAAACCTCATCTGAAGCCAGTGTTTGGGTCATAATTACCTGTAGCTGTCATGAACTCTGCTCCCTCTGCATCCACCATAGGCTGAAAAAAAGATGATGTTATGGTACATTAGCGTAGTTTCTGCGAACCTCTCTCTCTCTTTCTCTCTCTCCACACACACTCACACACACACTCACACACACACACTCACACACACACACACACACACACACACACACACAAATCCCAAATGTGTGCTTTTGTTTTTGCCTCAGTAATCTGCTTTCATAAAATGAGTTTTTGTTTGTTTGCATTTGCTTTTTTTTTTCTTTTCTTTAAACTTAGAAATCCGATCTCTTGCATTTGAAAGCCATTCTGGTTTCTACAGAATACCAAGGAAAAGTAGAGACTTTTCTTATCTCTCTCTCTCTCTCTCTCACACACACACACACACATTCATTAAAGTTCTCCATTTACCAAGCCACACACAAGATCATCTGAATTCTAAGCAGCAGTGATTCATCTTACCCGCTGTACATCCTGCGTGAAGGACTGCACCATGAGTTTACGTCGATGTTTCATGATGAATTCCTCCTCTCTGTAGGACAAGGGGTGGTCGGCCAGGTGAGCCATCAGGACCACAAACTGCTTGTGCTGGACACAGGAAGGTTACATTCTGATGACAATGTTCATACATTAAAACTGGTAATTAACTGGTACATGTGAATGGTTATGGATCATACAGTCCTGTACTGGGAAATTCCAGACGCTCCATCTAGGCGGAGCCCGTCACCATAGTAGAACAGCATTTTCCCCATTCGGCGGTCCCTCCCATTTGAAATGGATTTTAAACATCCACACTTGATAATGCATGTGCCTGTACACAAAGGCAAGACAGTAATGAGATGTCTAGGTGAAGCTGCGTAATGACAGCCAGCAGGGACATGGATGTTAAACAATGGTGATATATAGGTGGTTTTTTTGTGAGGGGGGTGGGAGGGGGGGGGGAAGATTCTTGGCTCACAAGTGTGAAGAAAGCAAGTCTCTCAAAAAAAACCCCAAAGCAAGTTCACACTGGGTACACGTAGTTAACAACAAGACCCGCCCGGGGCATACTACTTGATACACAGATGGAACCCTCGTAAAGGTCAAGGTCATGGGGTCTACCATGCACACTGACATCTGTACTCACATCAAGATCCCCAATCGGTTCCAGCATCATGTCTTTCAGACGCTGTACTGTGATCCAGTCACTGCCATACAGGCTCCTGTCAATTCGCACAGACAGTACAGGTAGTAACAGAAGCGTGTCTAACATACATCATCATTGAAAAAAATAACTGCTGAATAAGTAAAATCTGTGCCAAACTGTTTGACGTAACGGGTCCTAGCATCACAAGCCTGTATCTGGGTCAGGGCCAGTCAGAGTGGGCTGAAAAACATGCTGGCATGGGTGCTAGTTCCAGCGGCAGCATTTCAGATCTCGGTTCGGGTTTCTAAATGCCTGCGTTTTTAACTTTTACCCTGGTCACAAACCACAGCGTTGTCTGTGCACCATCTCTACTGCAAATCGAGCATGCTCTGCCAATATGGTATAAGGGAAATAACCCAATTCAAAAAATTTTAAAGTCTGAACTGGCTACTCTCCCTTTGGCCAAGGAACTGACCCAGCCTCTTCGGCAAAAGCTAGAAGGCAACAGTCAGTCCTTTATGCAATGCACGACATATGTGTCCTGACTGCCAGCTTTAGGGGGAAATAAGCAATCATGAAGTGATCAAAACAGTCGCAATGTCCAAATGGAGTATCATTCACTTCATTTCCAGACAGAGTTCAGACTTCAATAGTGGCATTCCTGGTTTCATTCATATACTTTTGAGACTTGGTATGTCAACAGTACCAAAAAAAAAAACCCAACAGCAGCTTCTTCTTCTCCTGTGTTCCCTGCACATATCAGCAGCTAAAAAACAAAAGAAACTTACAGGGTTTTTTTTTTTTGGTGTGTTTGTTTTTTGGCTGCCCCAACTCTTCACCAGCTCCAGTGGTGTTCCTCCCAGGTCATGGGTGGAATCCACGGAGGGCCTGAAAGGCTCAATTTTATTATGCACGATGATGGAGATGAGGATGGTGGTATAATAATGCTATGGAGGTCTGTGTGGTTTGGGACTGCGGGACACGGCTTTCCACACTTCCTGTCATAAATAACCAGGCCCGGGAACTACGGTGCTGGCTGTTTAATCATCCACATCATGAGATGTGTCATACCAAGGGAAACATCTCCAAAGTCGCACCCCTGAAGTTGGTGAGTTTCGGCTGTGTGACAACAGCCTCCCCATTGGGCCCATACACTTTCGCTTTGGGTAGGAGCCGGCCTAGGTGGGACTCGAACCCGACTCTCCCGGTCCAAGGTCAAAAGTGCTAACCACTACACTAAAGGGGCCGGTACTTACAGCTTTTTGTCAGCCTCCTCATGTATGGTTCCTTTTCTGATCAGCTTGTCTTCCTCTCTCTTGAGGCTCTCCAGCTTCCACACCACCTCCTGTACATACAAGTTGTCCACATTAGTTGTACCGACACACACGTATCAGTGATGGCGAAGCAATTTTTGCACACTTATTTTTTCTGCGAGTTTGCTATTACTAAAGTTTCGCGATCCAGGTGAGTATTTCTACTTGAGCTGTCTTCTTTGAGGAAGGGGGAGTCGGTGGTTCAATGCTTTGTGTGTTGGACTCGAGAGCGAAAGGTCTCAGGTTCGAATCCCGACAGGGCCAAAAATTTGTACAGGCCCTTTTCACGATGCCCCGCTTCCTCTGACTGTGAACTGGATGTGTTTGTGTAACTTGTCCGTTACAGTCACGGACATATCAAATGTGGCCGACCTGGCAGTCTGACTGGATTGAATACGTGTTCAGCTGGAGTGTCCCCCGTAACTTGCCCCTTAGGGCCATCTCCAATCACCTCCGTGTGGTGTGCGACGATAAACCCAAGTAACCAACCAACATTCTTTGAGGGAAAAAATCGAAGTACAGAGTATGAGAACAGGGAGATAAAAAATTGTGTCAAGTTGCCTGCTACCTCAGTTCTAGGGTCATCTGGGAGAGGTTGACGTGCAGAGACCACTCACTCACACACACACACACACACACACACACACACACACACACACACACACACACATATGAAAGACACATGGGTAAGAAATTCTACATCTAAACAAACTATTAAGTGGAGAAAAGAAGTTAAAATGCAAGTCAATTCTTACATGTAATAAAGAATAGAAGTTAGGTTTCCCCGTGTAAAACATGGAGTGAAAGGGACGACCATCCAGACCGAACTGTGCAGCTGCAAACAGAATCAACAGATATTATTTTCTTAATTACAGCAATAATTACAAAATATGCATACAAATATAGGCGCAGAACAATTATGAAAAGAGTGACAGTAAGTTAACCGAAGATGTACTGGAAACGATTTACTGAAGAAAAAAAAATTAAGTCTAGGGTGAATATCTTGCAGTTCAACGGCAAACAAATCACTGAGACTGCTTGGTTACTGGTTATCTTTTTTTTTTTTTTTTTTTTATTATAAAGTGTACACATCATTTTTTAAGTGGAAGTAGACACCATCTGCAACCAAAAAGAAAGAGAAAATATCACATCAAGAAACAAACGAACAAACAAACGATAGTTTATTGGTAGGCCAATTCAGTGGAGATGGTGACATTGCATCACTTGACAGATACATAAATTATTCCATCTAGGTGGCAAACATAACATCACATGCAAAAGGCATGGAAGCCAGTCTAGTCAAGCATCCAAATGAAACAGAAGAGAAAAAATAAAAGGCATCTAAAAGTAATATATATACTGCTGCCTTGTTGCCTTACCTTTTCGCTTGGGAAAAATTTCATATGGATGCTGAGAAAGGGAAAAAAAAAAATGTTACTCACAGCTATCAAACAGTGCAGTGAGTCTAAAACAAATAATAATGACAATCATCATCAGCGTCATCACCTCATGGAGATTCACAAATCACCAGGATAAGTTTGTAAAACACACACGTGTACTAATCTCTCAAAAAACAGTGAAACGGGAAAACTATACGGTGTCAGTGTGGCCACTCAGTTCTAGTTCTTACTGATTAAACATCAGACATGTACATAATCTATCTAGAAAATTCCACAGCAGTTTATGAATTTTTCTGTTCTACTGCCTTAGTGTCAAAGGACACATTTTAATCCCATTCTCTTTACAGGGTTGCACATTTAAGTCGGTCCCAGGACACTGACCTATAAATACTTCAAATGTCCCATTTTTCCCACCTCAAGCGGACATTTGTCCTATCAAAATATTTATTGCCACTGAGTGGCCAGGACACTGTGTCCTATCACTTTGCTGTTTCCAGGACACTTTGTCCTATAGAAGCTGTGGAAAATGTGCAACCCTGCAAAGTTTATATATTATACACACCTTCAGGACTGGCCGTGCTTTTTTCTCAAAGATTCCCGATGGCAGCAAATACTCAATGGCTTTCTGTAGAAAACAATGAAATGAAAAAATGCACACACGTGACAAGATTACAGTGTTAGTACTGTTACTGGTGCACGTGTAATGACACAACTTTCTGCAATTTTGGCGCACCAGAGGAGAACACACTTTTTTTTTTTTAGGAAAAGTTTTTGAATTAGACTAAGATCTGTGTAATCTGGTGCGTTCTGACATGATTGTAAGTGCCGTAGAGGAGGAAGAACACTTTTTAGAGGGAGAAAAACTTTCAGCCACTGGCCCCCGTAGTGTAGTGGTTAGCACTTCAGGCCATGGACCGGGAGACCCGGGTTCGAGTCCCAGCCGAGGCAAGCGGGATTTTTCCTACCTAGGTCGGCTCCTACCCAGAGCGGGTGTGCTATGGGCCCAATGGGGAGGATGTTGCCACACAGCCGAGATTCACCCACTTCACGGGTGCGACTTTGGGGGTGCTTCCCTTGGTATGACACGTCTTATGATGTGGATGATTACATGGCCGGCACCGCAGGTGCCGCAGTTCCCAGGCCTGGTTAGTGCCGGGCTATTTATGACAGGAAGCGTGGAATGCGGCCCTGTCCCGTAGTCCCAAACCACATGGACCTCCACAGCATCATCTTAACATCATCCTCATCTCCATCATCATGCATAATAAAAATTTCCCCCGTTTTCAAGCCCTCTGTGGATTCCACTGTTGACCTGAAAGGAACACCACTGGAGCTGGCAAAAGAGTTGGGGTAGCAAGAAAAAACCCAAACAAACAAAAAAACCAAACTTTCAGCCAAAGGTGGAAATCCACCAAAATGTGGAAGATGCTAAGCCCTGCGTAACAGTAACAACAGCTTTCTTCAAACAGATGATAGGACGCTAAAGGGAGGCACACACTGGACGAAACCCCAGTACTGATGCACTAGAATACTGTGACAGACTGGTGAGACTGCAAGTTAATGTTCCATGAAAACTGGCTTACATCAATGTCGTCTTGGTCAAAAAGTTCGGGATCTTTCCCCATGATGTTGGCCAAATGTCGCCTGCCGATCTCATACTCTGCTACCTGGGCTTCCATCATTGCGTCTGTAGAAAAGGGAAAGATCTTTAGATCTAAGATGTATTACACTGTAATCTGCAGTTTACAGGGTTAAAAAAAAAAAAGAAGTATTTATTGTACAGTATGCAGTTAACTTCTCCTCTGCCTTTTGTTTAGTATATGTGTGTGTGTGTGTGGGGGGGGGGGGGGGGAAGGAAGTGTGTAAAAAATTCTTTGGCACTTTCTTCTTGGGTGAGAACAAGGTACACAACTACAGAAACTGAAAATGCCAAAACAATTTCATGTGTTAAAATATTGTCTGCCTTCTCTTTTCTTCTCTTAATTATGTCTGTTTTCCGTTGTGAAGACTTTGGTAATTACCATGCGCCTGAGCCCTCTCCATGTACGCCTGCATCGCACGGCTGATTTTCTGGGCCTTGCTGGGTGCACGAGTCTGCCTGACATTCTCCAGGAGGTTTTCCGGCACAGCCGTTTCCTTTTCATTTACCTTGGGGTCTTCTGGTGCAGCATCGTTCCTCTGCTGAATGCTGCTACAGTGAATCTGAGCATAACACTGAAAAAAAAAGTATGCATGTATAGCTGTCATCTTTTCTTTTTTCCTCTCTCATTTCTGACTTTACGTTAATGGATGGGTATAAGAGGGGGATGAAACTCCCCCCAAAAAATGTGGAAATAAGGGCCGTTCTTAACCGGGCGAACCACCAGTCTGGCGAACTTGTTCGGCGAACTGTGTATTGTATACGAACAGGGCAAGCGCACGCACGTACATAGTTCCAGAGGTTCGGCCGGACTAGTTCTCTTTCTTAACCGACCGTTAATGATATATGCATACGTCATCGCCCGAACAAGGCGGACTCGGAAGTTGAGACAATCGTAAACAACCAAAATGGGCGCCTTCGTAGATCGAGACGACCAGGCATTTGCGGTAGTTATCGTTTTGAGTGAACTCTTGGAAGCCGAGGAAGAGGAGATAAGAGGAAAAGAGCGCAAGAGAGGGAAATGTGAAGTGAGTCGATAGCCGCGATGCCGTCCGCCATTTTCCTCAAGTTTGTACATGCGCACAACAGCTCTCCCCGACAACCAATCAGAGCGCAGGATCGGCAAAAGGATCGCGAGGGTTCCCACGACACGCTATGCAGTCCTCGAACCTAGTTCGCCGAACCTTTCGAACCAGGGTTTCCGCACAAGTATTTGGTCGGTTAAGAAACAACGTGCGCGAACCTAGTTCGCCGTACTCTCCGAACCTAGTTCGCGAACCAAAAGTCTGCCCGGTTAAGAACGGCCTTAAGGCCTGCACGCACTTGTAAAACACAACATTGTCAAAGTTTAGTTAGAACTGGATGCACCCCTATGTCACTTCTTCAGTTGACTGTGACGGTGAGAATAAGTAAATGCGCCACGGTCACTGTTCTCTGTACAATTCTGGTGTCTTGTCCAGCATATATATATATGTAGTCCGTCCCACCTAAAAACTCTCGCGCGCGCGAGCACACACACAAGAGACAGACGGACACTGATACAGGCATACAGAGAGAGAGAGGAGAGACAGACAGACAGAATGTTCTTGAATGCAGCATACCAGTCCCCGTACCACTGAGCTCATGCTAAATGGTGTAACTAATTACTGTTGATCGACTGAATCTAACCTGTGCGGGCAAGCAGTGCCGTAGCAGTCGTGCCGGCGACCTGAGCAGACACAACCTTCCCACAGTGGAGGTCGCCATATTGAATTTGCTACCTCCGTCAGAGTAAGCTCCCTTTGACCATGAAAGTAAATAACTTCGATTTTTATTCCGCAGAAGATGACAATAAATTCATAATTATGACCAAAACCCCAGTTCGCTTTCCTTTAGGAAGTCTTATCTGTCTGTCAGTAAGTCTTATCTGTCTGTGTCAGTCTTCCACAACTGTGTCATAAATTTACGCTCCCTTGCAGACCCGCCGAGAAGGGACTGCACTCTGGAGTCTACTATGCAAATCAGGTAGTCGCTTCTCTCCCTGCCACCGTAGCAGTATCATATTGAGGAAAAGGCGCAACACGCACCAAGTGGGAGGGGGTGGGGTGGGTGTTTGGGAGTGTAACGTCCTTTTCCACCAAGTAAGGGTGATATCAAAAACGGGGCAACTAGAAAAAGGCCAGTACAAATATCTGACCCCAGCCGGGCTTCGAACTCCCAAGTCCGAGGGGGCAGGAGGGTCGTTTTATCTCGTAAAATAGTTCTCAGTTCTGGGCCCGTAAGTAAAGTAAGTAAAAGTCGAGGTTAATTAGCCCACGACTACGGGCCTAACCCAGACTAGGACAAAAAAAAATAAACACAAACAAACCCAAAAGCAAAATTAAATAAGAAAGGAATCGAAGAAAGGAAAGAAAAAAAAAAAAACCTTCTATAACGGCTTAGGCACCTTGCTGGAATGGGGCCGCTTCTTGGTTTAAAATAAAAAAAAGTGACAACAAAATTTAACTAGTTTAGTTCGAGGTTAGACGCTAACCCAGGGCCAAAAGCCCTAACCTCGACTATTGCATACGGGCCCTGGTCGATCCCTTGTACTGTTTGTTTGTTGCTCACCTCGCCGCTCACGTCAATGCACCTTTCGTGATAAGAGGCCTTTCAAACGCGGAGTGCCTGCAGCAAGTTCATTCGCTCGCCGAGTGGATTTTCTGTTCACACGATACCAGCGTGAACTGGGCGGACTGCGCTGCCGGCCTGGCGCTGGACAATACACAAAGCGCGGTCAGCGGCGGCTGGCTGGCGTGGCGAGGAAAAATGGTACCGTGTTCTATTTTCTTACAGGCGTCCCTGGGCAGTGTCTCTTGCAAGTGGATTTAACTGAATAGGCTGGGAGTGCGTTTCACCGGTGGTAGGCGTGCAAAGTCGCCACGTGTGACAGAAGTTTAAGTGCGGGAAACGGGATCGTAGAGCTGGAACAGCGTTGGACTTATCACTCAATTCCTGCCAGGTGAATTTGGCTTCAGTGATGGAAGTCTGCCACTGACTTTGATTCTACTCGTGTCTGCTGCAGTTTGAGCCGGTAAGGAACAGTACATCTTGTCTGATTTTCGCGGCATACACTGAGGAGGGCCAAAACCGAAAACAGTCAAAAACTGTAATTCTCGTGCGCGGTACCGCGAAATGTGTTAATGCTCGGATTCTGAGTTCGATTCCTGGTCGACAGCCGATATCCGTCCCAAACTGACTATTATGTGCTGTTTCCTCGTTTCCCTCACCCTTACGAGGTATGGTATGGTATGGTATTGTATGGTAGACTTCTCGGCACACATATCCATCTCTTCTGAAACTGAATTCTCATGGCGCCGCAGGACTCAGTGGAGGACGAAGCCGAAGTGAAAGCCTGCTGCGGTTAAGCGCTACCTTATGTGCAAGCCTCCACAGTAGTTCTGTCTTTGAAAGATGAACGCCAAGGGATTTTTAGCGTGCACACTTGATATCTGTGCGTGCGTGTGTACACGACGGCGGGACAGGCACCGTAAACAAGTATGCACGTGATTTTGACCCGATTTGGAAAGGAAAAATCCGTCCAAATTCCTGCCCACCACTGATTCGAACCGGGCAGCTCAGGATGCGAAGTCGGATACCTTGACCACTACACCAAATCCCCTTGTGTTGGAAAAGGACGTTAAACACACAAGCTGAGAAAGCAACCTATAGCTGACTCGTCCCACGCCGTCCTACGCCTACGGGCTACAACGAGGCTGACACAGTGCTTCCCCTTCCCCATTCAGTCAAGCGGCCACGCCGCCTTTTCATGGCGAGTGTAACATTATGCATGGGCGGCAGTTTGTTGCGCTGCACGACTTCGGAATGCGAACCCTAACACAGGAAGCGTGTCAAACCCCTTGACCCAGTGACCTCATTTTCCGCTCACAAGGCCGCCGTATCAGTTTGCGTCGGATACATACATCACTCGGCGTAAGGGCGACACAGAGGTTTAGAATGAAAGCCACAGACTTCTAGCTGGTGTGCTGTGTACACTTGTATCGGCCATTGCCACACCGTCTGACGCCTAAGTAACTTTTCTTATGTGTAACGGCCTATGGGTGTTCCGGCAGTGCTGGTGACTGAATTTTTCTCGTGCGACAACTCAGTAATAATGAATGGCGCGACAGTTGCGAGAGATGGACGCGGAAGAGACCCTAGACGGACTAGCACGACATTTTTCTCAGAGTTACATGTATTTTGGAGCGGTCGGCGGTCTAGTGGTTAAGACTTTGTCACCAGTGCGAGAGCGGGTCAGGGTCGAGTCTCACCCGGGACGAAGAATTTTTCTTTCTCGTGTCAGTGCGACAACGTTCATTCGGGTCGGATCATCCGTCGGGGGTTCTCTCCGGATACTCCGGCTCAGTTCCTCCGCCGCTGCTTTGGAAATGTTCAGACCACAAACTTCGAAAATAAATGCATTTGAAGAATTCCGAAACTTGAATTGCTGAGCCGGCCCTCACAACACGTGGCTGTTATGTGTTCATGACCAGTGTCTGAGAGAATGCGTGAGATTCACGTGAGCGTGCGTGTTGGGTTGAGCTCGTGGCGCTTGGAACCAAATAATCATTTGGGGGTAAAGAGCCTATGATTAATGCGATTATTACTGTTATCATTATTATCATTATTTCAGCAGAACCCTGCCGTCATTGACTGTTGACTGAAGCCCGGTACAAAACAAGACGGGGTGTGGGTGGGGGAGACTTGACTACCTACTTGAGTGTACTCGATCAACTTCAGTTTGGGATTTAACTTATTCAGTCCAGTCTCACTGAGTACTGCAGTGCCGGCTGACTGATCTGGTCCCGCCTGCACAGTTTACATTTGGCAAAGTTGTACTGTACTGCATTGTACTGTATGCGAACGCCGCGATTGTGATGCGGTGACCACCGTCTTCAGCTTTACATAACAACTCCTGCACTAAAAATAGAATTCAACGCGTTCTCAGTCGTTGCAACTGGACCAGTGATGTCAGCAAACAGTGGGTCTGTCCGTCAATGAGTCCTCCTCCCCCCCCCCCCCCCCCCCCGGTCCACCGTAACACAATGACACAAACGTGGCCGCACTGACGGAGGTCTCTGTCACTGGGAGCACCTCGATAACAGCTCAGTGCAGAGTGACATGACCTACACTGTCAGCCGTGAGCCTCCGCCGGCAGCGCGCGGCTTGTCAATGGGAAGTGCCTCCCTTACCCGGGCAGTCAGTGGCGCAAGAATACGCAACAGCCTGTTCCATATTCATCCCGGGGTTTACTTGTCACAAGCTCCGCCCCCTGCCCGCTGTCGATGGCGTGATTAAGTGGCACGCGTGCAGGGTGAAAGGAGGGGACTGAGGTAAGGTTACGCCTACACGCCACTCATTGGATCACTTGGACGTGCGGCGGAGCCAATTGCCGACTGGTTTTCTTGTCAGCGGCATGGGGTCGCGCGGTGGCGCAACATTCAGCCGATGCCCGGGCGGCAGTTGACAATCGAGGTGATCGATGTGCGCCGCGATCGATTGACCGAGCGGCATTCGTCAAAGTCAGTGTCTGCTCCGGCTGCCTCCAGTGTCGCGCATAATAATAAGAAGAAGAAGATGAAGAATCGCATCGTTTATATAGGCCCAAAGCGCCGCAAACTGAATCCAAAATGCACGCTCACGTGAACCACACCCATTTTCTCACACAACGGACATCACCACAACACAATCAAGTGGTGTGCGGCTTCGGAGTGGGTGGGTGTTTGGGAGTCGGTTTGGTGTCCTTTCCACCACGTATGGGTGCTAGCAAAGACGGCCTGCCCGGGCAACGAGAAGAAAAGGCCAGCAGAAATATTTGGCCTCAGCTGGGATTCGAACTCACGACCCGAGCATTGAAAGCCCAACGCTCTACCATTCAGCTATCCCGGCACCGTCGCTACTGATTTGGCTTCGGAATTTAGACTGAATAGATGATCGGCACATGACTCGATGACGACAGACCCGGATGTGTATCAGGCAGTGACAGACCCCCGAGCCGCAGTAAGAAACATCTGGTATTTTCTGCCTCAGTTTAGGAGTAAAGGGCTTTACATTCAAGGATGTATTTATATTTTAACCAGTGTTTATTGGTTTAAACAGATTTCTTTCGCTGCCTAGAGTTAAGATACAATGGAAGCAGTGAACGGTTTTTAGCATAAAGATAAACAAGATAAACAAGATAAACAAGATAAAGCCAAAGACAAATTTCCCTTTATGGACAATAAGTTAATAACGTTATCTGTATAGGTATCTGTATCTTACTCCATAGCTTCTCTGCCGATATCCGGGTCCTGACATCGCTGGGAGTCGGTCGGACAGCGCGAAATAATGATGCTTATTTAGCCGATAAACTGAGAGCAGTGACGGCTGATGACTGACAATTACAACATCGAATATCGAATACCGTAAACCTATCACCGACCTTTTCATCCACCCTGTTCCGGGTCCGTCGATATCTCTATGTCCCTACGACGGTGGCCAAGTCGGGCTAACCGAGACCGATCCGAGCTAAGTCACAGTAATACCTAAGAAGGAAAAAAAAAAAAAAAAAACCCAACAAAAATACTCGGTGACCAGGAAAGTGGACAGTTGCGATATTTCCTGTATGAGTTGTCTCCCTTGCCGCAACAAGCACGCATTTTTCGTGGCAGAGCGCAAAGCTGGCATGAAAAATGCATGAATGCTGCCTGTGTATGCAAGGGGGATAATCTCGAAGCAGGCTGAGAATGTACTGTGCTGGTGAATGCGACAGTTTTCACCGCTTCTGTGCACACTGTGAAATAACACGGGAACCTCGAAGTTGTTCGCAACTGTCTACTTTCCTTGTCACCGAGTATTTTTGTTTTTTCCTTCTTAGGTATCACTTAGCTCGGCTTGGTCTCGGTTAACCCAATAGGGCGTCGTTGCAGGGGTGGAGAAGCGACGGAGCCGGAACAGGGTTGGCCTTTCATTTACTCACGATACGTGTGAGACAAGAGTGGCTCTACTCAGCCTGTGAGTTACTACAGGGCGCGTGCAGAATCAAGGCCGCTCGTTTGGCGTTTACTCTTTATCAAACTGCACTAGGATCTATTGTGCGGGACTGAAGGGTCCTTCAACAACTGCCCGACATCAGACCAGTGTCCGCCTCCCGCACGCACGCCAGCTGGACGCTGGCTGCAGGCTATGGAAATGATGAAAGCCGGAGCGTCCATCCATCTGTAGGTCATGCTGCGTCCCCGACAGCTTAAACGTCTGCAATCTCAACAAAAAGCCACAAACCGTGAGTGGGTTTTTAAAATAAAGAAGCTATCTGACAATGCAAAATGCACAGTCAACACTGCCACAGTTACAAAGTTTTCAGCGTCCCTGAAACCCTAATACAAGCCAAGGGCAGCCTGATTTCACAGCTCAGTTTGCGTTTTGACATTGAGCGAGAAAGATGGCAGTGGCTACACAACACCCGCTAGACACTGTACGTAGCGATATGTGTCTCGCGTACTGACCAAAAGCACAACTTCTGATGAATTCACTGGTAAACTCACGCTCTGGTTTTATGTCTCCGAAGCCGCGCTGACGACTCTGCAACTGTGACAGAGTTGCCTACGTTATGCACAGTCGCAGGTGTCGCAGTTTAAACACACACACACACACACACACACACACACACACACACACACACACAATGTTTGCGGCTTTTCGTTGAGATTGCAGACCTTTAAGAGGCTGCTGATGACCCGCCATCACTGGCTCTGTGTCTGATGCCTTGCCCACTGTCCACAACCCAGTCAGCCGGACGAGCACAGTTTTCACAAAGTGGTCACTGTGCCGATGTGCTTCTACAATCGCCGGGTCCGCGTAGAAGCAAAGACTGACGAGCCTGAAGACAGGCAAGTTAAGAAGCACCAACGAATTTGAGTTCGTTCTCAGTACGATTCATGTCGTTAGAGTTCTGCCGGCGGAACGGAATGGCTATGATAACGAGAATGGTATTATTTTACCCAGTGTGATGTCCGTCGTTGGCAGACCACACATTGTGACACACACACACACACACACACACACACACACACACACACACACACACACACACACACACACGCACACACACACACACACATCAGGGGACATGCTTAGTCACAGACTAGGACATCAGTCGGAGACTAGCGTCATACTTTGATACTTCCGCCTACTAGTAGTGAGTGAGTCTCGGACTACGTCCTATGGGCTTTGACCTTGTAAGTCCCCAGTGGTCTGATGCACGGAGAGAGTCTAGGACGGGATCCCAAGATTATCTGAGACCTGAATGGTTAGTACGAGATGCATCTGACTCCAGAGGTCCAGTGCATGAAAAGAGACTAAAGTAGCCGGAGACTGTGACTTAGCTGTAGTCTAAGACTTAGATCTAGTCCCAGACTTCCCACTTCGAGACTATATTATCAGCGTATGTTACTGTTAAATCCTCTATGTTGCTACCGCCATTGAGATGAAAAACTGCCGCGTTCGAAGCTCCAATGCTGTTTGCTAAATAGAAGGGTGTTTCCGTCTTGGTCTCCGTATATGCATCACGTACTAATCTTTAGTCTCAGTCAAGCGCTAGTCTCGGACTTGCCTCCTGGTCTCTCTCCATGCAAAACGCCCCAAGGCCATGCATATTTTACAGGCACGGAGCTTCAACGAACAGGAACAAACCGAAACGAAGCGCACTTCTAAACATCCCTTTGCTGCCGCACGGCAGAAGGACAATGGTCACTCAGTCTGAGCCTCAGTGAGGGAGGGATGGAGTGTGCAGTCACAGTGTGTGCAGTTGAAATTTGAACAAAGGCACGTGCAGCAAGATAACTTCAGGGTTCCATGATTCATCGCCTCAGTCATTGTCCGTGGAATACTGCTGGTGCATGGTCTCGTCAGTCGAGCACTCCTGGGGAGCAAGCGTGGGTCAGCCTCCACCATCTGTACGAGTGGCACTAGACGGTCCGGAACGGTTCATGCAGACTTAAGGACTCTCTATTGGCTAGGGCGTACTGGAGTCCTTGTACAGACTGGGTAAATTCAGTGATGTGGACATCAGCTTTGCCGAAAACAGTGACCAGCTTATCGAGAGTCGCTTGATGGTTGTGGAGGAACGGGTGGTTGGACTTGATGGCCACCTCACTGTATGAAAAACTGCGACAGCTTTTGAGTGGAAGATCTCCAGAACTGAATGAGAAAGCTGTCTTTGTGAGTGGGACTAGGAAGGGAGTTGTAGGGTGTGTGTGTGTGTGTGTGTGTGTGTGTGTGTGTGTGTGTGTGTGTGTGTGTGTGTGTGTGTGTGTGTGTGTGTGTTGGGCGTCGATTCCATACAAACATTCAAACGAAATCAGTCATAACTTGACTGAGCCTTTCAGTTGAAAGAAGGGAAATTGAAAATAAAAGATCGAGCGAGAGATCTTCAGTGCATGAGCACAGATTCCGAAATATCTAAACCAGCCAACAAAGACACCGGACGGCTTATCACCCCAGCCAACCACCTCACTACGCATGTGCACACGAAGTTAGCTTAAAGGTCTGCAATCTCAACAAAAAGCCACAGTGTGTTTTAAAGCCACTATCCGACAGTGCAAAATGCACAGTCAACTCTCTCACAGCTACAGAGTTTTCATTAAAAAAAAAAAAACCAACATTTTTTTCGTTGCCCCGTCTTTGATATCACCCGTATGTGGTGGAAAAGGACGTTAAACCCCCCAAACACCCACCCACCCCCACCCTCATAAAAACCAAGGGCAGCCTGATTTCACAGCTCAGTTTGCGTTTTGACATTGATCGAGAAAAATCGCAGCGGCTAGTCTTCTCGTGCAGCACACAACACCCGCTAGACGCTGTAGCGATGTGTCTCGCTCACTGACCAAAAGCACAACGAAGTCACCGCAAACTCACGCTCTGGGTTAATAAGGGTCTCCGAAGCGCTGAAAACACTGTAACTGCCTGCATTATGCACAATCGCAGGACTGAGTCGCAGTTTAAAATCAATGTTTGCGGCTTTCTGTTGAGATTCAGTGCAGATCTTTGCTATGTCGTCTTTTGTATGAACAACGCCAGAATCAACAGCCCACGTTGATGTCAGTCGATTGGAAGACAACCAACATGAACAACGCCTCCCGAACAATAACAAAATTTATTTGAAGAAAATACAGTGTCAAAAGTGACAGAAAATAAGATTCCATGGTAGGAGGGGGGAGGGGAGAGAAAAAGAGAGAGGAGAAAATTAATGAGGACGGATGGAGAGTAGAGAAGGGGCGGGGAAGGGGTGGGGGGGGGGAGGCAGGGGGAAGGATCAAAATGGAAACAAGAAGCTGGGACGCCTGGCGTGCAGCGGAAAATGAAGGCGACGGACAATCGAAGCGTTGGAAGATTTTAATAAGAGGCAGCTGGTCAGTTGATTTACGGTCACGTGGCCAGAGCTGGGGTCCAGTTCCACCGCCATTGTTGGTCAGGGGAAACAAAGGCTGGAGCCGGGGTGTGTCCACGCGAAAGTCCTGTCGACTGCCACACATTACTAACTCGGATTCAACCACCCGCCTAAACGATGCCAGCTTCAGATCTCTATGCGGGTACATCACTAAGAGCGACAGAGCCAAATGATGATGCTTATTTAGGCGATACAGCTGCTGCTGATGATGATAAAAATGACGCTGAATATCGAGTACTTACTGGGTTACCCGCCGTTCTTTCATTCTCGTGTTCATCGCTGGGAGTGACAGAGCAAAATGATGATGGTCGGTTATTTAGGCGGCTCTTAATCACCTACCCCGTCCTTTCATTCTCAGCTACATCTCTGGCAGTCCGCACTGACAGAGCAAAACGATGATGCTTGTTAAGACGATAAAGATAATGATGACGATGACACTGAATAATGGAGTATGGATAAACTCGCCGCTCTGAGTTCCAAAGTGTCAGCTTTCGCAGAGCCAGCGGTTGCGTCCCTTGACAGTGTTTATGGCCCCTAGCTGAAAGACAGACTGTTGCCGATATCCACGTTCTGACTGTGAAAATCGCCATTATGATGATGACAATGATGACGAATGACCACATGAACCAAACGTTCTCGGTGAAAACGATCGCACTGCATGCTGTTCAAAACGATCGCGTACAATTAGCTAGCTCTAGGTGTCTCCGCTATCAGCTCCGTTATAACAACTGGTGACTGTGAACCAACCCTGTTTCCGGCTTTCATGCAGTCCAGTTGAGACTACGTCTATGATTTTTACGATCGATAAATGCACTCAACATTTTTTTTCTTATTTTCTGAGGCAAAAGAAACATGAAAGAGGCAGTTTGAGCAGTTCAGGCAGTGTCAAATGTGTTTCAAACAGTTAATTAATAGTGATAATGATAATGTTATTTGTAAAGCGCATATTCATATATATATATATATATAACATGCATATGCTCTAAGCACTAAAAACAAACAAAAAACAGAAAAAAAAACAAAAAAGGGGGGCAAAGAAAAAGGGGGAAAAAAAAGAAGAAAAAGGTTGAAAAGAGAGAGAGAGAGAGAGAGAGAGAGAGAGGTTCTACGTATACTCACACTGAACAACGACCCCCCCCCCCCACCCCCCCCACCCCCCCCAAAAAAAAAAAAAAAAAAAATCTCCGCTGGGCTGCGCTAGATGCTGTCAAGGAAGTAACATGTAGCTAAAACTTAAACACGTGCTGCCTGCATGAGTTACAAAATCCTGAACTTTACAGAATAAAGTGCAGTGTCCTCTTTTACCTTCAGATCAGCCAGAAATCATATTCTTGTGGCCTTCGGCTTTACTGGACACTTAGCTCTTTGATATCACTCGGTCAGGGAAGAAGAAGGAGAAGAAGGCGGATCTAAATCACCCAGTCTTGGGGTCCTGTTCCTGTGACATTATCGTCCAGTGCATGGCCACTGAGTTACATGTTAGAACGCTTGATAGGGAGATCCGTAGTCAAGCTTTAGAAAGAACAAAATGGCTGACGCTACACTTGCCCAAAAAATGCATCTTAGCACATGCATAATATGAAACGACACAAAGTGGTGTGGGACCTTGGGAGACACCTCCGTAGATTATGTTAACGGCATGTTGCTTTGTGTGGCTTTTGTCAGTGGCCGTGCACACACTTTGCTTAGCAGCTGGAATCAATTTGTCACGTGTAGTTCCTAGCTACGAACGACATTTTACGAACGAATGTTTTTGAACACATTTTGACAACTGCGGCAATAGGATCACGGGATAATACATAACAAATATCCTCATAATATGCTGTTGTCCTTCATATCTTTTGGCGTCTCTTGGTGCATGCGGCTACTCCGGGCCGCCGATCTGATGACCTAACATGGCCCGCAGTTACATCACTGCAGTTGAACATAACATGCGCTGTGCAAACAATGCCGCGGACTCCACCGGCCTCCTAATGCATGCACGTACGCCGTCACCATGCCAACGACCTACTTTGGCTCCCCATCCTTGCGTCACAGCGTATCACTTGATAACAGCCCGCGGCCGACTAGTGACTTCACCGCGTTGCTCGACGCGTCACGGCCTGTGACGTCACTGCTTATGCAACACTCTCAATTAACGTCGCCTGCGTAACCGGGGAAAGGTGGCTGGAGATAGTGGGGAGGGGGTGGGGGGTCGATGGGAAGACGCTTCTTTGTTCGCGGGACGGGCGAACCCGGCCAGTCATGGTCAGTGGCTCTCTCTCTCTCTCTCCCGGTCAAGCGGTCAGTCAGTCGCGGTCGAGGCTGTTAAACCACACCTACGGAAATCCGTCCAAACATGACTTCGCTTCTGAAGACCTGCTTAGGCCTGCCTCACCATTTAAAACTGGCAAACACGCCTATTTAATAGTATTTGTAGATTATTATTGTGAAGTCGTGAGGTGACCTCACAATGGATTCTCAGCATTTTTTTTTTTTAAGGCAAATGACAGTTTCATTATGTTATTCCCCAATTCATTTTTCTTGTGTGTACTCAGTTTCTGTGCAATGCAGTGTGTGACTGTTGTTTTCGTGTGAATTTATTTATCTCCGTATCCCGAATTTACCATTTACAATACAGTTTGATTGAACTGAATTGAATTCAACATGGATTTTGGTTGGTTTGTTTCATTGCGAGGTCGAAGACCCCGAGACGACCTCAGTTACGATGAAATTTCTGTATTACGACCTTGTCATGAAACAGAGGTAACTATAGCAACAAACCTGCAAGGGCACACCTAGGCTAGCGTAGCGGGTATAGTCCTTGAGATCAGTGTTTTGTCGTACGGTTTTCTCGAAGCAGAAACCTGAACTTCCCTGTGGTGACTTGGCTGGAGTTTCTTTTCCTCAGAGAAGGTAAACTTGAGGACAAGCAGCATAAAGGGCCATATACCTAGGGCCGATTTACCCATGGGCGTCTCATTAGCAACGGTAGCCAAGCGCAGAAAAGCGGCGGTTTGGAGTGACTTGTCTAGGCGGTATCCGAGTCTCCAGCGAGAACGGGCTTGATTAAACGGAGGCTTTTTTTAGTCAGAACTAGGTCAAACACCATTTTTGTTCTGAAATACGTGCTTATGGACATGTTCGGTTTGAAAATTTCGTTGGCCTATGTTAGTCACTGAACAAAAACATCGTCCCACCAAGTACGGAACACCTAGGTGATCTCTAAGTATGTTCTATTCAGTGTGGGTAAAATAAATTGAATGGAGGTGTCATTCAAGGCACACAGCACACACAGTGCAGCAGGCATACAGTTCCGACAAAAACTGAACAGGCCACACCTCTTTTGATATAGGTAAGTGTGTGGCCCTTTAAAGTCTCAATACGTCTCAACAGCGCTGTGGACAACTTGTCATCCAATATGCGCCTAATCTGTGGATGAGAATCAGTCACTGGGGTCACAATATAGCATCCGAAACCATTGTGATGACTCTGGTTGGCGTGTAATTTTATGTACGTAGAAGCGTACCGCGCACACGACGTTATCTGGTTGCGGACTGAAGACTAACTAGACAGCGCTGATTGGTAGCTGTTTTTAGCAACTTGGTCGTATCGACATGTAGTACAAATATGAAACAGTTAGGCCAAAGAAAGTAATTTTTTCCTACGATATTTACAAATTTGCTTTTGTTTCCTGTGATATGTTTACTTCTTCCCCTTCTTCGGTCGATTTGACTGGTTGAGTCAAATCTTCAGCCCGGTCGCCATGACGAATCCCACGGCCGGTCTTCGTCAGGTCATGACGGCTAACCCCCCCCCCCCCCCCCCCCCCCAAAAAAAAAAAAAAAAAAAAATAAAAAAAAATCTGCATCTGTAGCTCTGCGCCCTCTGGTCAGGTTTGACGTCGTAGAGCATCATGGGCAGGACAGTATTGAAGGATCTGTTCTGGGGTCTGGGATCCAGTGCCACGTGGACATTCGTCAGTGTCAGCAACCATGAGTCGGTTGAGGTGGCTCTGTAGTCTGCAGTGGCCAGTCCTCAGTCTGAAGAGGATTGTCTGCTGGTACCTCTGGAGCTGGTGAATCGGGTCAACACCACGTACAGTCTGCACCAAGCCTTCTCTTCCACTGGGACCGGTACTGGTCGCGGTGGACGATTCAGTGTTAGTTTTCACTTCTCTGCTAAGTCACTGAGTGGCTGAGCTGCTCCAATCTGCTGCCTGCCTTGGAAAGAACATCAGTCTTTTCATTTCTCGTGAGCCCACAGTGAGATGGAATCCAGTGGAGTGTGACGGTAGACTGTCTTGAAAGATCGTGGAGGGCGTTCTTGATGTCTTGCAGTTGCTGTTCGCTTCTGGTGTTCTGAAGTCCCTGTTGTAAAGATCTTCAGTCTGTATAGAAATAGAAATAGTTGTTGCTGGGGCACCGTGCGAGTGCACGCGAATTAACATATAGTTAACTTTAGAAGCAACAACGAACAGCGTTTCGTCAGTTTCCGGCCGGCTCCGGTTTGTTGAAGTTTGTCTGGCTATAATTGGTTTGATTTTTTTTTTTTTGTGTGGCCTACCAGCGCAAGATATAAAAGTAGTTATTATAAATCTGTTTCCGTTACTATAATTATTTTAGCTCCGCCCGCAGACCTGTATCAGTCGAAGTGAAGCGAAATCAAATCCGGTGGTGCCGCTTCTAACATTCACTAACACTCTGCCTACAGTTGAGCCCGAGCAATCCCGTGCTGTCTGGTGCACAGTACGCGACCCCAGGTTAGAGGCCGATTTTTTGGGATGAAGGATGTGCTAGACATTATCGTATTTCGACTCTATGGAAGTGTTTTTTTTATTATTTTTTTTATTTTTTATTTTTTTGGAACCTCAGTTGCATGCAGGCCGCTCAAAACCTTTTTATTTATTGATTTTGTTTTCATTTTTTTTTGGCTGATCGGCCTCTCTTCATTGGTTCCCCACAGATTTTAAATTAATGTTTTTGAAATTAGTGCATGGACAGATGTCTTAACTGAGTTTCCTTTTCGAACAAGCTTATTATGTTTGTTGGTGTACCGTGTCTGTATTTACTTATACACATTTTGCCAATTAAAATTACATGATTAAGAAACTGACATCTCTCCTTAGAACTCTATGGAAGTGTGTTCGAGCGAAACCTGTACTCGCCTAAGCAGTCCGTAGCGTGACGAATATCTGTATGACTGCTTGACCCTTCCTCGCGCGCGTGTACCGAAAGGAAGACGCTGGGAAGGAGAGAGAGCGGGGGAGGGAGGAGGGAAAGGAGCGGGGGGAGGAGGGAAAGGAGCGGGGGGAGGAGAGGGGGGGAGGACGGGCCGTCCAGAGGCGTGCACACGGCAGAAGGCCAGTTTGTTTTGTTGTGGTGCTCGCGACCAACGCGCCTCGTTCGAAATCTGGGATTGTACCTGCCTGACCTTTCTCTCTGTGTCACCTCTGTGGACAGATAGTGTGTGTGTGTATTTGCTGGAGGCATTTACACTCCTTCCTTACAACACTCCTTTGGATATTACTTCGTTTGGCAGCTAACATGGAATACGGCTACGCAAGAGGTGGGTCTCACTTGTGTACGTCAGTGTGCGTGCGTGCGTACGTGTGTGTGTGGTCAGTAGGCCGTGGCAGCGGTCCGTGCAACTGACTGGCCTTGGGGTATCTCAGTCGCATCCTCCCGACGCTCGCCATACACCGTCCACTACACTAGTCCTGCGCAGTTTTCCGGCTTTTGTTCTTCCGTCACTAATCCACTGCTGGCCAAGGTCCACCTGCTCAGTGCAGAGCAGAAACCTCGCAGCGCAGCGCAGCGCGGCACACACACACACACACACACACACACACACACGACTGAATGTGTCAGTCGAATCCGAAATCCAATCAGTTTTACTTTCGCTTGAGCTTCACGTCATCACCACGATGCTTGGTTCAACACAGAGGGATCCGGTACATGTATTTTCCCTTTTGTCTGCCGTAGGTCAGTGTCTGCGTGCAGACGATTCGTGCTATAATTTATATAATTATATTTATAGTGTAACAGGGGACAGTATCTCATATGGGAGAGGACAAATGCAGGCACACATACATCCACTGAACTTCACTCACACATGTATACACACACAGACATACGCTCACTCACTCACTGGACAGCTCAGAGGAAACATTGACAGAGGTCGTTTGCTGTTTCGAAGGCCTGCTGTCCTTGCTGAGCTGACGGGGTAAATATCTGTATTAAAATGTTTTCATTTGGTTTTTCACGTATGTATTTTGTGGTTGTTTCGTAGTGTTTGTATACATGTGTGAGTGGAGTTCAGTGGCCGGATTGTATGTGTGCCTGCATTTGCCCTGTTCCCTATGAAATATTGTCCCCTGTTACGGTAGTTATGTTAAATTCGTTATGCTCCCGGATTCCTTCCCCTCTGCTTTTGAAATGTTCACTAAACCCACACAAATTAAAAAATAATTGCAAAATTTGTAAATTCTGAAACCTAAGTACATGACCATGTACCTCAGCTGACCCTTTGCCGCACCACGTGATTGTGTTTGAGTGCGCCGAGACTGATGTGTGTGTGAGAGAATGTCAGTGTTTGATTCACGTGAGCGTGTGTGTTGAGTTAAACTCGCGGCGCTTTGAGTCAGAAGTAGCAGTAAGAGTAGTATAGTCTGGTATTATTATACATGTATATAATACGATATTTGTATTTATAATTTTTGAAAAGCTAAAACCATGACTTAGAAATTGAGTCACGACGAACTTTAAAGGTCTGCAATCTCAGCAAAAAGCCGCAAACATTGCGCTTTTTAAAACTGCGACTCCTTCGACTGTGCATAATCCAGGCAACTCTGTCACAGTTGCAGAGTTTTCAGCGCTTCGGAGACCCTTACGAAACCAAAGAACGTTAGCGGTGACAATATTTGGCTTTTGGTCAGTGAGCGAGACACATCGCTACAGTGTCCAGCGGATGTTGAGTGCCGCACGATCTTTCTCGCTCAGTGTCAAAACGCAAACTTAGCTGTGAAATCAGGCTGCCCTTGGCTTTTATTGGGGTTTCAGGGACGCTGAAAACTCTGCAACTGTGACAGAGTTGACTGTGCCTGCACGGTCGACTCTGTATTTTTTTTTTCACACTTCGGATAGCTTTTTCGTTGGGAGCTTAGATCTTTAACCCCCATAACCCAAACACACAGTCAGAAACGCACAAAGGAACTACAAGTAGGTAGCGGCAAGGAGCACTCGTGACTGGTGAAACGAGAGACAGTGACGGCAAAATCAGGAATTCACACACATTGATTGTTAATAACTCCTGAGTTGCTCTAACAACGGCGATTAAAAAAAAGAAGAAGGTTTTTTTTTTTTTTGAGTATCTCACCTGCAAAACAATCTGTGACTATTGTTATTAATGTATGTTTATTTTATCGCTGCATCCCAATTTTCCATTCATGGAACAATACAGATGAAATGACTTGAAATCAAACTTAAAGCAATAGCAAGAAAGTGAACAGACAGTTACAACTAGACCATTACAGCACTTTCACCTTCTTGTTTTTTTAATTTTTATTAACATACTGTATAGATGTAATCGTGCTTAAAGGAGGCTTTAACATGCCACGTGACATACAAGAACAAATACAACTTTGAAATAATTGTAATCAGTTTACAAAACAGGGGACGCCATTGCGAATGCCAGCAACAATGCATGTTTTGTTGTTGTTGTTGTTTTAAGACGTCAGCCTGTTACGATTTTTTTTTTTAAAAACCTAAACAACAAGACCTGCTCTGTTCTGGTTTTTAGGTGGGTTTTTTTGGTGTGTGTGGGTTTTTTTTTTTTTTTTTTTTTTTGCTTCTCGAGTTTTTTTGTCGTCGTCGTTGTTGTTGTTGTTGTTTTGTTTTTTTTTTTTTTTTTGGGGGGGGGGGGGGGATTGGTGTTTTTTAGTACAGGATGGTTGTGTGTGTGTGTGTGTGTGTGTGTGTGTGTGTGTGTGTGTGTGTGTGTGTGTGTGTGTGTGTGTGAAATTAAATCTGATCGTGTTTAGGAGAAAATGATTTCATTTAACCCGTTCTAGTGAGTGTACTCCACTGACTTACAACTTCAAGAACCCTCTCGCCTTAAACAAAACAAAACAAACAAACACCCCCCCCCCCCAAAAAAAAAAGAAAAAAAGAAAAAAGGTCGTTTAAAGAGTAAGGTTTTTCTTTTGAAGAATGGACTGCAATGTATGTTAAAACAAAACGTCACCAACAGCAACCAATCAACCAAGCAAATCACAACAGTAGTCTACGAAAACAATAACAACAAAACGTTTTTATAACAGCAAAAACAACCACCTAAGACCCAAAAATTGGACCAACGAAACAAAAGGACACACACACACACACACACACACACACACACACACACACACACACACACACACACACACACACACACACACACACAACATAAACAACAAAAAAATCCAACAAAATAACACAAAAACCCTACCCTATAACAGAAGAAATTAGAAAAAAAAAAAACAAAAAAAAACTAACAAAACTTTAAAAAATACAAACAGAAGAAACAGAAGAAAACGACAAACAAACTAAAGCGGAACAAAAGAAGAAGAAGAACAACAACAAGAACAACAACAGAGAAATACCAAGCAAAGAAACAAAAACGGAACAAAAACAAACAAACCAACAAAAACATCATAGAAACAGAACAAAAACAAGAGATAAAACCTTTTTGTGTTCTTCCTCCCCCTCGACTGGGGCGTAGAATTACCGGCTTTAGGCGGACAGGTAGAACCCCCTCTTTGGCACCGTATACACAAAGGCTACAACGCTACCCTCCTGTCCACAATGGACACTTGACACGGTCGCTACACCTGATGGATAACAAAAGCCGCTTGAAGCTAGCGTCAGTGTTGCGAAACGTTACGCTGTCAGCAAACCGTGACCGCCCGCTCGCGTGACGCCGTGACACGCCGTTAACCCGTTCATCTTGCGCAATACCCCTACTTGCATCACCCCACCACCATTACCGCTATCTTCCCTTCCACCCTCCTTCCGTGATAAATCACAGACCTACAGGTACATGTATCGAGTTTGGCGTGACGATAATGGGACTGGGAGGGAGTTCCGTGTTGACTGAGTGAGTAGAGAGAACTGGCCACAAACACACAAACAAACAAGGCGCGTTGATTGTACATTGTAGCATGGGACTGTGTGTGGTGGTTGTATGTTTGCGCTGAAAATTGTGTAGTTTGAAAAAACAAAAACAAAAACAACACACACACACACACACACACACACACACACACACACACACACACACACACACACACAAACAAACAAGCAACCCCCCTCTAAACAAACACAGAAACAAAACAAAGTAACACACACAAACCAAAAAAACAAACCCCCCCCCAAAAAAAAAACCAAACAAACAAACAAACAAAAAAAAACAAAAAAAAAAACAAATAAAAAAACCAACAACAACAACAAACAAAACACCCAAAAAGCCACCACCAAAACAAACAAATAAACACCCAAGCAACACAACACAAAAACAAACAAAGAACAACAACGAAACCAGCTAAACAAACAAACAAACAAACAACAAAAACAATACCATTTTGTTTTTACATGAAAGTCGGTACGTCTTTACTTTCGGTCAAAGATCAGTTTTTCCTCTCTCACCCAAGGTGCATTTGGGCAACTCTATTCATACAAACGTTTTGCTTTTAACATTTTTGCTTGTCAAAATAAAAAATACCCGAAATAATTTGCCTGAAACTACTGTTTTAGCATTCCCGTGGAATTACGGCGTAACTGAGACTGGGGAACTTGCAGTCATTTGGCAATTTTCAGCCAAGTTTCCTATCTTGTTAAAAAAAAATAAAAATAAATAAAAAAAATCAATCAAAGATTCAACCAAAGAAAAGGAAGGGGAAAACAAGTTGCACGCAGAGTAATGAATGCAGTGCCAAATGGGACGGTCTAAATTCATATTTGAAGAATTGCATGTCAGCACCAAGGCAGTTGTGTGTGTGTGTGTGTGTGTGTGTGTGTGTGTGTGTGTGTGTGTGTGTGTGTGTGTGTGTGTGTGTGTGTGTGTGTGTGTGTGTGTGTGTGTGTGTGTGTTGTGTCAGTACGTGTTGCATACTTTTGTTTTATTAGTTCAGACTGTAATTGTGAAACGCCTTGAGCTCAGCTTGTGGGGACACTGCGCTATAGATAAGAATGTAGTAGTAGTACATGTAGTAGTAATAGTAGTACTTAGTATTTTACGTTTGGGTGCCAGGAGATACTACTAAATGCTTTTAAAAATGTTAAAATGTCCCACACGCCCCCCCCCCCCCCCCCAGCTGGGCGCTGCCTCTGCACCCCGGCCTAGGTTTCAGTCTTTTTGATTCCTCAGCCTGTTCTGCATTTTTATAAATGCGGACAATGAAAAGCAATATGACTGGAGGGTTTTTGTTTTTTTTTTTTTTTGTACACTTGCACCGCGCCACTGTGGGAAAACTATATATATATATGACAGTATATCAAGCCCTCTAAGGATCAATAAAGTCAATAATCATTAAAGGTCAAAATGAATGTGACCTGGTTCATTGATACCGAATGCAGACGCTAATGGCTGTGTAAGTAGCAGACACCGGGTAATTTTGCACTAGTAAAGTTACTGTCGATAAATCATGAAAGGGGCGCATTGTGAGCGTTTCTGATTTCCAGGGGGAAAACAATGTGATAGCTTACTTAACACGGGAAACGCGGAATAGTTACCTATTGCTAGAAGGAGAAAGACATAATGGTCGTCTACATTTTGTTCTGCGACTGAATAAAAGTTTGCTACAGTTTATAAATGATGGTCGACAGAATAAAAATTACTAGATACGTGGCCAGGCTTATGGATTAAAAAAAATCGAATGCCACTATAACAGTTGTAATCTCATCGTGCATACACCACGTCCCTCCTCTTTCGTTCACAATATTCATTTTACCCCCCCCCCCCCTCCCCTCCATCCCCGCTTCCCAGGTCATTCCTCTCTCACCTTTTGCCACAAAGTAGAAACATAACCGCCCAACCATCCAGCCAGGTATTCTTAATTTCACAGGAAAGTACTCGGTTCAAAGGCAAGACACTGATATTTTTCATGTTAAAAATACTTCAAGGACAGATTCACACACACACACACACACACACACACACACACACACACACACACACACACACACACACACACACACACACACACTAATAATACATACATGGAAACTTTGTTGAAAGTCTTTAACAATTTATACCACATGAAGAATGTATGGCTCGCAATCTGTGTTATAATACATATAATATTATGTATGCATATTAAGTAATATAAGAACTTTCAGTTACTCAGCAAAAACTTACGTTCATTTCCCAAACCAACTTTGTTGTGCATAATCATGAAGGAAGGTCTCTGTGTGTGTGTGTGTGTGTGTGTGTGTGTGTTTAAGTGAGTGAGTGAGTGAAGCCGCTTCTTTTTGCAGCCGACGTCTGAGAGATTTTGTGTGGTTATACTTACGTAGACGTAGAGGGGCTTGCAGGAAGCTGATTGTCTTGGAACCATTCCACCTATAGCAGGCTTCGTCTGGCATTGTTCTTTCGTTCTGGTTGTCTGCAAACCGATTGGAACGGACGGCGAACCAGTGTGCACTTTGATGAGAGAGAGAGAGACCGGGGGGGGGGGGGGTATGGGGGTTAACATCCTTTTCCACTACACTGATACAGGTGATATCAAACACGGGGCAACGTCGAAAAAGGCCAGCACAAGTATTTGGCTCTCAAGCGGGATTCGAACTCACGCCCCGAGCATTCAGTGAAATCCGACTCTACCATTCGGCTATACCACTATACCAGCTCCTCAAAGATAGAGACGGGGGGGGGGGGGGGGGGGGGGGGGCGGTACACGAACGTAAATGTAACACAAGAAAGCGAACCTGTATACGTCCTCTGTAGACTGGCGTTATGACCGATTGATCTGTCTGTCGTCTTTTAGAATGCTCAATAGTCGTAGATTCATCCCGGTTCTTAGTCAAATCCTCATTATTTCTGGAAACGCCAGCCTGTTTTGTATTCTTGGTTGAATAGCTAGCTGGTCAAAGGTCTATCGGAAATCTCTCCTTTGTGGACCTACCTGACCTTCAACAGTCTTTTCTTTGTCAGTGGGTGTAGTAATTTGGATCCAGGGTTCTCTC
Source organism: Batillaria attramentaria (assembly GCA_018292915.2). NCBI lineage: Eukaryota > Metazoa > Mollusca > Gastropoda > Batillariidae > Batillaria > Batillaria attramentaria. Next base: position 1,370,415 of record JACVVK020000039.1, on the reverse strand, counting down.
TCGTGGGTGTCCTTTGATCGTGTTTTACGACGTTTAGGGTTTTGCTGCTTTGGGCAGTCCCCCATAGTAGTAGGAAAGTGTCGGAAATAGCTTTATAGCTACAGATGAGAGTTCCTTCAGGCTGGGGGATTTTCCGTCATATGGCAATTTTCAGCACAAAGAAATCTAAGTTTCAGTCAAAAAGAAGGGAAGGGAAAAAGGTTGCGCACACAGTCATATATCACGATACATGTAATGCCATATTGGACAGTCTAGCTCCATTTTTGAAGAACTTGCATGTAAACTGTTGTACCAAGGCAATTTATTACCTTTGCTTGCTAGACGAGGCTACTTAATGCCTTTAAAAATGCTATAAATTTGTTTTTTTTTGTTTGTTTTTGTTTTTAAGTGGGGCGTTGGCCCCGTGGTTTCCCCAGCAGGGCGCTGCCTCTGCACCCCGGTGTAGTTGTCGTTTTTTTTTTTTTTTGTTTTTTTTGTTTTTTTGCTCAGCAATACCCCAGCCTGTTGCTTGAAGGGTCATACAGAATAAGACGCACAAGAGCAAATTTGGTTATTATCTTGTGATTCTTGCTATGTACCGCCAGCCTGCACGACTCACAAAATGACCTGCAATTTACGAAGTTATCGCCCCCTACAGTTTGGTTCATCCAACAAATGTCACCATGTTTCAGCCACCAAACACCTTTTTGTTGTATCTCATAAAAGTAATAACATTAGTAGGTCTGTATCAACTTTTGTCTCACCTCAGTTGATGTTTGTAAATGTGTTTCACGATAAATCACCGTCTCCATATTTAATAACTGCGCGGGATTATAATAGTATTACTAGAGACTGTACGCAACGTGCTTATTTAGTCCTTAATTACAATAAATAAATTTATGATTGTATACAATTGATAAAACAGCATCGAACAATGAATAGATAAGATGACTTAAAGTGTTGAGCTGACTCGGCAATCACATGTGCCGGTCAGGTCAGTGAGTGGGTTGTAGCTAATCGTCTTTTCCCGAAAGTCCAAAATCTGCACTGCGTTGAAGAGGTTTATTCCCACGTAGACGCATCCCAGTTAGCATCCCAGTTAGACTTGTCCCATTTAGACGCATCCCAGTTAGACTTGTCCCATTTAGACGTATCCCAGTTAGACTTTCCCCACCTAGACACATCCCAGTCACACACACACACACACACACACACACACACACACACACACACACACACACACACACACTTATAACAGTGCGTCTTATTGGGATGCCGGCGTCTCGGTGGAAGCGGCTAGATAGGACAAGTGTAACTTGGGATGACACTGCTGAAGGACAGCGGCCACAGCACCTCCTGCCAAAAAAACCCCAAAAAACAAAAAAACTGACGCTAATTAATCTGCCATTCGAACCCGCGGTTTTTTTGGGACCTCGACTTCGGCAGTAACCAATGGACGACACTCCTCAACTCAGCTGACTGTCATGACACGTCAACGACAGAAAGAAAGACACGGAGAAGAAGAAATGGAATTGTGAATAGATTGCCTTGAATTCGAAACGTGTCTTCAGTTCACTCCCGGATCAGATGATATTGTCCACTTAGTCTTCCCGAAACTTGACTGCTCTTTGTGAAGACGGACACTTCGTCTAACACAGGCAATGACTTCAGATTCTGTATCACAAAAGGCCTCGAGTCTCCGCTTCAAACGAACGATGAAAGAACGTGACAGAATGGAAGAGAACGAGAAACGGACATGCGAAATGGAGAAGACGCCAGGGAGGGAGAAAGAGTAGATGTATCGATCTACGACCAGTCGCAATTACTTGGCTTGACCTTACTAATAATTTCATCTCGGGGCGTCAGCGCTCAGCCAATCATCGCTGAGAGGTACTTATCGCCGACCAATCGAATGGCCGGAAACCGCTCGTCGTGCTGGGCGCTCCATCTTGGCGTGCTGGTAGGAGGAGGACGGCCAGAGAGACAGAGAAGAGGGAGAAAGAGAGCGAGAGAACGGGAGAAGAGGGTAGTGAACCCACCGAAGACAAGCCGCGGTGACCCAGCAACAACACCCTGGCAGGAGACCCGGTACCCGCTTCACGTGCACCACACCCCAGGCAACGTTGGCCATGGATCTAGGTATACCTTCCTCTTCTTGCTCGCTGTCTCTGCTCTATCCCTCTGTCGCTGATATCTCTTACGTAAGACTTTCTGTTTTCTCTATGCCCGCCGCGGCGGCTTTCCTGTTTACCAACACAGGTCCTTCCTGTTCGACCGAGGTTGGTTTTTGTGTTCTGGACATGAGCCAAGGGACCATAGATAATGAACGACTTTGTCGGTCTAGAACCAGCCCAGTGTTATGTGTAGATGCTGGGCTTCTTGCCAAGGTACAGGATAGGGGAAGTATAGCGCCTCAGCTGTTAGCTCCCTCGCTCTCGTCTTGACCAGCTGGGCAGTAGTAGGGCAAGACAGCTGTCCCTCGGCGAATGCACGGCACGCTCTCTCTACTCTGGTCAGCCTCTTTGCAAGAAAGAACGGATTTGTCAGTGTGCACACAATAGCAGTAACAGTGCATGCACTTGCACAGATGGCACCGTGCACCGTGGCTTGTCCGTAAACGCGTCTGAGTGGAGACAGACACGGTCAGTGGCAGACGGAGAGTGCGTCTGACCAGTCAGTCCCTGCTGGAGTTAGTAGTGCGGCGGGCAGTGTGTCCGACCATCCGTGCGGCCTGGCGCTGGTCAAGGCTGGTCATTATCCGGGCACTGTGTCGACTGGTCGATGATGCCGTGGCGGTCTGTCATCGTCACATCTGCATTGGTTCAAGCACGTCGGTCATCGCGTCTCCAGGGATTAGACGCTGTCAGTGTCCGACACAGATTGTGTGTGTGTGCATCAGTGCTATAGCTGGTGCAAGACTTAACACTCCTGTCTGTCTGGTTGAAAAGTCAAGTGAAAATACTTTATTTATCCCCATAGGAAAAGCCTTTCCAGGATGTGTACTTTCTGCTTATACACCTTGGAAGCGAGTTAGCTAAGCTGGTAGAGCGGCCGGCTTGGGTCGTGAGTTCTCATCTCATCTCGGAGTGGGAGCTAACAAATTGTACTGTTGTTGTTTTGTTGTTGTTGTTTTTGGGGGGTTGGGGTATTTTTTTTTTGTCTGCCCCGTTTTAGATACACGTATTATCGTTAGGTGGTGGAAAAGGACGTTAAACTCCTAAACGACCAACCGACTAAGCTTGCACATTCTTTTTCACCCCCGGCTTAAATTAGTTCAAGTCTCAATACCTCTGTCAGGCGTACAACCAGGCCGTGGAAACTTTTCATCGAATGCGCTTAATCCATGCATCCGACTCCGTCACTTGAGACTAGGAACACAGTATAGTATCTGAGAGCAATACGGTGACGTACATGATGACGTATGTTGTTCTACGTACATATTATAAGCGTAGTGCGTACCATGCTGAGCTAAAAACGTTGTTTAGTTGCGGACTGAAGGCCAACTAGACAGCGCTGTTTCGTGGCTATTTTTTTCTTTTTTAATCGACTTTGTCGATCGGCGAGCAGTACAGGTATGGAAGAGTTAGCCCAAAGAAAGTCAGATTTCTCTACTATTAGAAACCGCAAAGTCACGAAAATGGTCGCAATGGACAAACGGAACATCTATTCATTTGGCAAGCAAACTTAGAGCTTTGTAATCGGAAGTTTTTGTTTTTGTTGTTGTTGTTTTTTTTTTTTTTTTTTTGGGGGGGGGGGGGGGGAGGAGGTTCTCAGAACTCATTACAAACACAGAGACTTTAATCTTGTTCCTTTGGGAAATTCGGGATACTCCTACATTCGGGCGCAGTGCAGCGCCACCTACCTAACCATTTCGATTCGGTTTGGCCGGGGTAGCAAAACCGTAGGTCTCGAAGAGAAACCCCCGATGAACAGCCCGGCAGCCAGGAATATTGCCATATCACAATTTAAGCTGGAGTCATTCAGTCTCCAGAATACAATCTTCGTTTGAACATTTGTTATTAGGTTTTTGTTTTTGTTTTGTTTTTGGGTTCCCCCCCCTTTTTTTTTTTCCTTTTTTTTGTGGTTGTTTTCGCCAGCTCATTGCCTTAAATACAATTCAAACCGTCCGCGGTGCTCGGGTTGTGAGTTGGAATCGCGGCTGGGGCCAACTATAAATTTGTGCTGGCCCTTTTCTCTTTTCCCGGTCTTTGGTATCGCCCGTACGGTGTGGAAAAAGGTCGTTAAATTCCCGAACATCCACCCACCCTCACAGATATAGAAAAGCAGTGTAGGCTGAGGTTGTGAAAAATAAGACGGAGATGGGGAGCGGACGGGGGAGAAAGGAAATCTTATACAAAAACATTTCGTGTGACTTGTACACAATCATGCCTTACCCGGCCTAGCAAAGACTGAAATCGCAACACGGGAGTCTATTTTTTTTTTAAAAGGAATTTCAGTCATTTATTTTTTCCAAGCTCACAGCAGACAATAAGCGAACGTATAACAATGAACCTGGGTGACGTCATCGGATATTTTTCTTACACTACTTTCTGGACCAGCGACGGAAACGGAAATGTTCAGCGCTTTTTTTATACTAAGATTAGATTTTTAATTTTATCTTTTAGTTTGATTTATTTTATTATTCTAGGGGAACTAGAACAATCGATAGTGATGGACTTTTCATGCTCGGGTCGTGAGTTCGATTCTCGTCAGTCTGGGGTCAACTATTTGTGCTGGCCTTTTTCTCGTCGCGCCCCGTCTTTGATATCACCCGTATGTGGTGGAAAAGGACGTTAAATCCACGAACACCCAACTGGCCCTCTGTTATTGTGTTTTGGGTTCAAACGCACATCAGTCGAAACCCAGAAGAAAAAAAAAAGGAAACAATTTGAACGCCCATATTTAAAGTGAGATTCTTAGCTTTCATTGAAGCCAGGTTTGTTGTGAACCATGTTAAGGAGCTAAAGCTACCATTTGTATGCTCACAGATCGTTCTGAGAGCTTGTTTACGTGATATCTATCATAATACTACTTAGACACCTAGACACTGACAGCGTCTGTAATGCTGGCACGGAGCCAACAGAAGCGTACTAGATGACGCCGGCGACCACACTGAGAGTACCAGTAGTGTAACAACGGTCGTAGAAATGTTCGACCGCCCGCGCAAAGTGTAAACAACATTGTATCGCATTGAGAGCTGTACTAATTATCAAGATAGAGTATTTCGAGCGCCGCACAGGCGCACTCGCGAGCGAAACTGTTCCGTTAGCCCGTTTAATAATTCGTTTGGTTTTTTTGTTTGTTTGTTTGTTTGTTTGTTGTTTTTTTTTGTTTTTTTTTTAAAGCACTTCATTAACCTCTGTGAAAGGTGTGCTTAGCGTGGTATGCAAATGAGATAGAACCCGTAACAATCAGACACCTAAAAAAATAAATAAATAAAAAAGAGTAATTTTTAAAAAGACCCGAACATCATCATCATCGTCAACAACAACAACAGCAAGAACGACAACAACAACACGATTTGCGAAGGCTCAAGGTAAAGCAGGAACGTCATGATTATGTTGCTGGCCGCGCAGAGTCCACTTTTTTGTTGGGGAAACCTTTTATGTCAGGGAGCTCAGCAGGTTTTCTTGATATTACTTTCTGCAGCGGAAGGCCGTGCATGTGGGTTTCAACAGGAAGTCGTTACTGACCAGCAGGTGCCTAAGAAAACTGGCATGGTTTTATTTGTTAGATCCACTTCAACCATTAGCAGAACCCCCCTCCCCCACTCCCTCCGAGTCCCCCACCCTCCCCACGTCTCTCTGACTTGGAGGCTCCACGAGGGCCGTATTGCTATTAGCATTTCCTTTTACCTCTGTCTGTCTGTCTGTCTGTCAGCAGGGAGCCGGGATAGCCGTGGTAGAGCGTTGGACTTGCAATGCTCGGGTTGTGAGTTCGAATCCCGGGCGGCTGGGGCCAAATATTTGTGCTGGCCTTTTTCTCGTTACCCCGTCTTTGATATCACTCATGCGTGGTGGAAAAAGACGTTAAACTTCTAAACACCCCACCCACCCCACCCACCCACCCTGTCTGTCTGCTATGAAAGTCAGAGAAGAGTACCTAATCACTTGTCTGTTTTGAATGAAGAAGATGTCTGGACACAATAAAAATTGTAAACATACCCTGTGTTGAAGGAGCCGTTGACCCAAAACAAGCTTTTAGTACGATGAGTGTTCTTTATTGTCGTCACAGTAAAGACTTCATTGATGACAACTTTTTTAAAAATCTCGTACATTAGTCGTTACTAATGTCTAACATTGTCGATGAAACCATTTTGGTATAAAAAGCCCAACATTGCAAGTTGTGGTTTCTTGAATTTGTTTTCTATAAATTTTTTCCTTTTAGTTTTTCAACAGACACGAGTGCTTAGATAAGAGAGAGAGAGAGAGAGAGAGAGAGAGAGAGAGAGAGAGAGATGTTAATTTGTTTAAGACCAGAACTGCTGAATAAAAGTGGTGACAAGCCGGATAGTGTTAATAACGTACGAATGGCCGAACTATTTCATGGACATGGGTTGACTACGGGTGACAACGCGTGCACACACACACACACACACACACACACACACACACACTGACACACACACACACTGACACACACACACACACACACACACACACACACACACACTGACACACACACACACACACACACTGACACACACACACACACACACACTGACACACACACACACACACACACACACACACAGACACACACACACACACACACACACACACACACACACACACACACACACACACACACACTGACACACACACACACACACATCACTTTTAAAGACACAACAGCTGAAGTGGCCTGATGAACTCGGGTAATTAATTGGTAGGAAGCACGGGGGTAGGCTGACCGAAATGCATACATGTGTCTTGAATTTGCTTTTAAAGTCTTTGAGAGCTGGAAGGACTCAGTTCATTAGGAGATGGGCTGGTTTGGAACATACATGAGAAAAAAAGTCTGCTGGCCTGATCAGTCAAAGTCTGGCCATCAGTGTGAGGCGAATCGATAGTACCAACGCAAATCAGATGGCCTGTTTCTTAGCAACTGGCAATTTTCTCCCCTTCCTAAACTGCGACAACCCCCCTCCTCCTCTGTCTTGCACAGCGTGCCTCAAGGGTCTATGGACATTCCAGAACTCACCACATGCAGGGCTCTCTCTCTCTCTCTCTCACACACACACACACACACACACACACACACACACACACACACACACACACACATATCGGCCAGACTGGATTTTCGTTCTCTGGGCACTCATTAATTTAAGAACCGATAACGCTAGATCAGTTTAATTTGTGCGTGCGTGCGTCCGTGCGTGCGTGCGTGTGTGTGTGTGTGTGTGTGTGTGTGTGTGTGTGTGTGTGTGTGTGTGTGTGTTTACGATTTTTTTTAAACCATTGAGTTGTACCATGTATGTGTGCTTTTTCTCCTTTCTCCTCCAACAATTTTTCTGTGTAGATATTTTGAATCATGTTTTTGTCAATGTCTCCTTGATTGATTTGCTCAACCCGCCCACCACCACCACCGCCGCCACCACCCTCAAATCTCCCCCCCCCCCAACAACCCAGGCCCAAACACTGTGAAGTGAATCCATCATGACTGAAGGTATCCCTTGGCAGTTGTTTTGAACACTCTGGTGTAAAGCGAAGCAACGCTATAACTTCCGTTTCACTGATCTACATCGTTATTTATCAAGTTAATAAATTTATAGTGAATGATTTGAATCGTAACCTTCACGTCAGTTTTTCTGCTTGTGAAACATATGTATTTTGTTTTCTACCCTGATTTATTTCACTCTGCAATATTGTCAGTATTTATACTTCAAGTTCTGCTGCACCATGCAATAATAATTCACTGCGTGGACAAGATTCAGACTTTGCCCTAATTTACTGCATTTACCTTTTGCTGTGGTTTGTTCTTAATTCTTAAGCGCATTCTACTTCTTTTTCGGTCTCTCACAAGGCCGGTAACACCTTCCTGTTTACGTCACCAGATGTCTTTCCGTGGGAGTAATGTCCCTATTCGCGGATTAAATGGGGGTCCATCAGAGAATGTGATCTCAAATTTGCATAAGTTTCAAAGGCAGTTAACCGACGGTAAACCTGTCTTGGCTATTTTGGGGATCCCGAAGCTTGGACAGATCTTTTCATCATAGAAGGCGCTGACGAGGTAACTGCGTGTAGAACTATTTTTGAGGGAAAAAATCGAACATTTGGAAATGTTATATTACGTTCCTTTGGTTTTAGGGGGAGCGGGGATAGCCAAACGGGTAGCTCGCTGGAGCTTGATTTCACTGCTCGGGTCGTGAGTTCGATTCCGGGGTGAGGCCAAATATTTGTGCTGGCCTTATCATCGTTGCCCCGTCTTTGATATCACTCTTATGTGGTGGACAAAGAAGTTAAAACGTTAAACACCCCCCTTAAACACCCCCCCCCCACCCACCCGCTTGTTTTTAAGAGAGCGGTGTTAAGGGAGAGAACCTGTACCAGAGGTGGTGTAATGTACTCAAGAAAAGGTAACTGATGTCCAGAAAGCCACCTTTGGTTGTGTGACTGTGAGACGGAACAAAGACAATTTGACGTTTTTTTGTTTTGTTTTTGTTTTGTTGTTGTTGTTTGTTTTGGGCTTTTTTTTGGGGGGGGGGGGGTGGAGGGAGGTTTGGTGGGTGGTGAGCAGGGGGTTAAGTATTTCAGTGCTCAGTCTACCTGCTTATATGTCCATGTCTATCGCGCTCGATTTACTTGTGATATTACTGTGTGGAGTTGGAGACCCCTGCTATAGTTAGTGTGGCAAAGTTTCTGCGTCAAAATCTGTTAGCTCAGCATTCACCGTCAGCTTTGTTGCTTTGCAGTTCCATGTGCCTTATTATGCTTAATAATGTAATGTAGGGCTTAATGTGCACCCTGAAACCACGTTGTTACAGGCACTCTGTGTTTGCATCGTTTTGTTTTAATTAAAACAACAACAACAACAACAGAAGAAGAAGAAATTAATCAACAAAATTCATAAACTTTAAAATAAGGTAACAATTTTAGGAGAGCCAGCCGTTACAGTCAACGTTCGTGCACGTACATGCCATGGTCTGTAAAAGATAAAACTTTTTGACAAACAAACAAACTGATAAATAAACAAACAAACAAACCAATAAGCAAACACACAAAATAACAAACAAACATGAAAAAAGTGAGCCCCAATAATCATGGAGATAACTGCGAGCAAGAATCTGATGAGTAACCATTTAAAATAAGCGTACATTTCTGTAGCCATTTGGTTTACTCTCGTTTCCAAGAACTGAAGTGTGAACTCAGGAAATGAATATATATATGGTATAATTATAGCGCTTACCTTCAACCGGTCGGTCGGTTAGTTAGTTAGTTAGTTAGTTATTTGGGGCTTAACGCCGCGCAAGCAACAGAGGCTAATTCGCGGCAAGCCGGTCGGTCGGACACGTTGGAGAATAAGGTCAACCGCTCCTGAAAGCCGGTCGCGGTACACGTGCTCCGGGAAGTCTTTCACCGTTCTGCAGTGTTGGCTTTAAAACAGCCACTTTGACCAAAGTGGCCAGGCAACCAGATAACGTTGTCGGTTCATTGAGTACGCGGTACGCCAAGTTTTTACGTGCGTAGAAAAACATACATATGTATACATACGCCACTCGAGTCACCACAATGATTTCAGGTGCTACATTGTGTCCCAAGTGACGGATTCTGATACACGGATTAAGCACATTCGATGAAAACTTGTCCACAGCTCCTGACAAACGTATTGAGACTTTCAGAGCCTTGCTGCGTTCATTACGCTGTGGAAAAGGACGTTTAACTCCCAAACACCCACCCAAGCTTGCTGCGTTCAGTGTTGCATCATCACCACACGCGGGAGCCCGGATGGTGGATCTGGTCAGTAGAGCGTCGGGCTTTCAATGCACAGCGTACTGCATCAGTTCGAATCCCGGTTGGGAGGCCACAATTTGTCTCTTTGGTTTTTCCTCCATGTCCCGTTTTCAATGCCCCCCCCCCCCCCTTTTTTTTTTGTAAAATAAGACGTAAAACCCACAGAAAACATTGACTCAGTGTTCAGGTCACGTCAGTCGAGACTGAGTTCGAATCCCAACATTATGTGCTGGTTTTCCCTTATTGTCCCGTCGTCGATATAATCACCCGCATGTGATTGAATATGGCGTAAAACCCACAGCTCACGGTATGGTCATCCTCACTCACAGCTCGAGTTTTCCCGCCGTTTCACGTTCACACCTGGTGACACAACTCTCCTTGTCCCAAATCCTTGCGTCGCAATTTCTCAGCCTCTGATGTTCTGAGCCAGAGTGATGTCATACCAGCAGGGCCAGCACCGATGATTGAACATTTTCATTGACCGGGTGACCAGAATTTCTACAGTGATTCATCCACGGGTTTGCTGGAATGGGAGTCAGTGATGTTGGTGACACGGCCTGGTCACAAGCGGATCCGGTTGGGGGAGAGGGGGAGGTGAGGCGAGGGGAGGAGAACGTACCATTTGTGTGGTGTCTCCCACACATGCCGGTGATCTTTGACCCATTCCGTTTCATCTCAGGTACAGGTTTTAGTTTGTTTAGTTTAGTCCTCTTTATTCCCTGGGGAACATAGGGCTGCAACCACACTCCGCCAGCGCACTCGGTTCTGGGACGCCCTCTTTAGTTCGGCCCACGTCGTTCCGGCGGCCTTGGCTTCAGCGTCCGTACTCCTCCGCCAGGTCTGCTTCGGTCGGCCCACTTTGCGCTTTCCCTGGGGGTTCCAATCAAGGGACTGCCTGGTGACATTTGATGTTGGCTTTCGCAAAGTGTGTCCGATCCATCCCCATTTCCTTTTCTTGATCTCCTGCTCGATGGGGACCTGTCTTGTTCGCTCCCAGAGGTCTTTGTTGGTGATCACCAGTGGGTATCTGATGTTGAGAATGTTGCGGAGGCATCTGTTGATGAAGGTTTGCAGCCTGTGGGAGCCTGTCTTGGTGGTGCGCCATGTCTCCGAGCCATAGAGTAGGACCGACTTCACATTTGAGTTGAAGATCCGGATCTTGTTTCGCAGGGATAGGGCTGTGGATCTCCAGATGGGGCGCAGAGTGCGAAAGGCATGTCTGGCTTTGTTGGTGCGGCTCTTGATGTCTTCGTCCGTTCCTCCATCCTTGCTGACAACGCTGCCGAGGTAGATGAACTTGTCCACCTCTTTGATGTCTTCCTGGTGCAGCTGGATGGGGTCGTGCTGTTTGTGGTTGACTCTCATGACTTCGGTCTTGCTGATGTTGATCTTGAGGCCGGTCTTCTCAGCTTCTTCGGCGACTCTGTTCAGCTTCTCCTGCGCATCTTGTTGCTTGTGGGAGAGGAGGGCGATGTCGTCCGCGAAATCCAGGTCCTCGAGCTGTTTGCTGAAGGTCCACTGGATCCCTGTCCTCTTACCGTCGGTGGCTTGCCTCATGACCCAGTCGACCACCATCAGGAAGATTGTGGGTGAGAGGATGCAGCCTTGACGAACGCCGGTCCGTACTGTGAATGGTTCTGTCAGTTTCCCGTCGTGGATTACCTGGCAGGTGGCATCTTCGTACAGCTGTCGGATGATGTTGACAAACTTTGGTGGAAAACCGTAGTGAGACATCAGCTTCCAGATGACCTCCCTGTCAACACTGTCGAACGCCTTCTGGAAGTCAACGAAGGTGCTGTACAGGGGGGTCTGCCACTCCAGGGACTGCTCGATGATGATCCTCATCGTGGCTATGTGATCAGTGCAGGATCGGTCGTTGCGGAATCCTGCCTGTTCCTCCCGGAGTGTCTTGTCCAGCGCGGTCTTCAGCCTCTCCAGGATGATCCTGGTGAGAATCTTCCCTGGTATGGACAGTAGCATGATGCCTCGCCAGTTGCTACAGGATGAGAGGTCCCCTTTCTTTGGCAGCTTTACCAGGTGTCCCTTCTTCCAGTCTTGTGGCACGCTCTCGCTCTCCCAGATCTTCCTCAGGAGCGGGTGCAGCATGTCGGTGGAGGTCTGGATGTCGGCCTTGAGGGCTTCTGGTGGTATGCCGTCGGGGCCTGCTGCTTTGCCAGACTTGAGGGACTTGATGGCTTTGATGATCTCGGTCTTGGTAGGGGGGTTGGTGCTGATGTCGAGTAGCTGGGCTGTCGGTGGTATGTCTGGTGGGACTGGTGGTGGAGGCCTGTTGAGCGTTTCCTTAAAGTGTTCAGCCCACCTTGTCCTTTGGTCTTCCTCTTTGGTGATGATTTGTCCGTTCTTGTCTTTGACTGGTCTGGTGGGGTTGTTATTTTTCCCAGAGAGTGTCCTTGTTATTTCGTAGAGCCGTTTCATGTTCCGTTGTCCTGCTGCTGTTTCTGCTTCTTCTGTGAGGTCGTTGATGAAGTTCCTCTTGTCGTTCCTTGCGCTCCTCTTGACCTGCCGGTTGACGTCCCAGTATTGAGCCTGCAGGTCGCGCTTGTGGTCTTGGTCGTCAGTGTGGTTGATCAGGTCTTTCAGGCGTTTCCTCTCTGTGATGAGGTCCCAGGTGTCAGATGTAAGCCACTCTTTGTGTTGTCTCGTCTTCTTTCCCAGCACTTCCCTGCATGTTGCTGTCCAGGTTTCTCGCAGGTCGTGCCAGTGCTCCTCGATTGTCTCTTCAGGTAGTGTGTCGAGAGCGCTGAATCTGTTCCTCAGCTCACAACTGAAGGCGTTGGTCTTGACGCTCTCCTTCAGACTGTGCACGTTGTACTTGTGGGATGGTCTGTCCGCCTGGTCTCTGTAGGCCTTCAGCTTGATCTTGATCGCTGCAATGACGAGGTGATGGTCTGAGGCTGCATCAGCTCCCCGCTTTGCTCGGACGTCCAGCAAGCTTCTTCGCCACTTCCTGCCGATGGTGATGTGGTCGATCTGGTTTACAGTTCTTCCGTCCGGTGATGTCCAGGTGGTTTTGTGGATGGTCTTGTGGGGGAATATGGTGCCTCCGATGACCAGGTCGTTGGTGGTGCAGAATTCTGTGAAGAGCTCTCCGTTCTCGTTCTGTGTCCCTGTTCCGTGTTTGCCCATGATGAGTTCTCTGTCTGTGTTTTCGGTGCCCACTTTGGCGTTGAGGTCTCCCATGAGGATCTTCAGGTCTCTTCTCGGTGCTTTGTCGAGGACGGCTTGGAGCTGCTCGTAGAAGTTCTCCTTTCCTTCCTCATCCGCCATGTTGGTGGGAGCGTAGCACTGGAGGATGGTGACTTTCCTGCCCTTCGAGTTGAGTCTGGCGCTCAGGATCCTTGGTGACACTGGTTCCCAGGACAATAGTGCTTGTGTTGCTTCAGGTGTCATCAGCAACGCTACTCCGTGCATGTGTGGTTGGCCGTCTTCGTGTCCGGAGTAGAGGATGGTGTCTCCGGAGGTGAGTCGAGTGCGTCCTGTTCCTGTCCATCTTGTCTCACATAGGCCGAGCAGCTTCAGATTGTATCTATGCATTTCTTGACTCACTTGTGCTGTCTTTCCTGTTTCGTATAGGGTTCGGATGTTCCAGGTCCCTATCCTGGCTTTGGTCTTGGCCGTCAGAAGAGTAGTCGGCGCACTGGCTTCCCGAGGGCTTTCACCAGCTCGCGTCATGGGCTCTACTAGAGAGGACTCTTCCTGGACCAAGTTGCGTTGTAGATCTGTGGTTGTAGTTTCTGTAACAGGTTTTGTTTTTAAAGAGTTGGGTTGTTAGCCCTACTCAAACCCCCAACCTGGAGGACCAGTGAGTGCGCTTCGTCTGGCCTCTACCCTTCGACCTGTCCAGCATGGGTGGCCCTACCAGGAGACGAATCTCCCGCCGGCATAGCTCTCGGGGTCATGGAGACACGCAAGCCCCATCTCCAACGGCAAGGATGCACTCATCGATGGGGTCAGGTACAGGTAGCAAAACTTTATTGATCTGCGGCAGTTTTGATTCCATGACTTTTAGCTGCACCCATCGCAGTCATATGCTCAGTGCGGTAAGCAACAAGAGGAGCCAAAGGTTACACAACGGTAATAGCTTCCGGTTCATGTAGAAAGCATTCCACCATTCCCGTTCTGGGGGCCGAACGCTACTCTTTGCCCCCGCGACGACGCCAACTCGGGCTAACCGAAACCGGGCTGAGCTTAGTAATGCCTAAGAAGGAAAAGATCAAACTACTCGGTGACAAGGAAAGTGGACAGTTGCGAACAACTTTGAGGTCCCCGTGTTATTTCACAGTGTGCACAGAAGCGGTGAAAACTGTCGCATTCACCAGCACCAGTACATTCTCGGCCCGTTTAGAGATTATTACATGCATGAGTAATCTCCCTTGCCGCACCAAGCACGCATTTTTTCGCGGCGGAGCACAAAGCTGCCAAGAAAAATGATTGATTGCTGCGGGTCTATGTATGCACGGGGGACTACTCATGCAGGTAAAAATCTCGAAACAGGCCGAGAATGTACCGGTGCTGGTGAATGCGACAGTTTTCACCGCTTCTGTGCACATTGTGAAATAACACGGGGACCTCAAAGTTGTTCGCAACTTTCCACTTTCCTTGTCACCGAGTAGTTTGATTTTTTTCTTTTTACGCATTACTAAGCTCAGCTCGGTTTCGGTAGCCCGAGTTGGCGTCGTCGTGGGGGCGAAGAGTAGCGTTAGGCCCCCGGAACGGGAATGGAATTCCGCTAAATATAGTACAGAATTTTTGCCCCTTTTAAAAATGTGTGCAGAGTAAAAAAAAAAAAAAAAAAAAAAAAAAGGCGCTCTGGGGCTGTTTGTTGGCTTTCAGTGTAAATGAGCTTCAAAAGTTAAATGAGATGAAAAGACGAGGGAAACAAAGAGGACAGGAAGAAGAGAAGAAAGGAGAAGAGAACATAGCAAACTTTACTGTAGTAAAAATGTAGTAGAGAGCGTGAGTTGGTGGCGGCAGCGGCGCCCGTCTGCGTGGACACATTGTAAGTATAGAAACTTAAACGTCGATAATTCATTGAACTGTTTTTTTTTTTTTTTTTTTTTTTTAAAGTTTGATTTAGAGACTGATTGGATGGGGGTTCCTCGCAAGAGGATATCAACGTTGAAGTCATGCAGTAATAATGCTATCGTCAAATTACGTGCATAATGAAACAGGTTTGAGTTGTCTGTTCTCAGTTTCGGGCTGAGTCGTGAAGTGCCTGGCGTGGCCCTGGAAAAAAACAACAACAAAACAAAAAAAAACGCCTGACACGCGAACAAGCAAAACCCAACTTGTCACCAACAGGGGAGTTGGGGTGGCCGAATGGTAGAGCTTTGGACTTCCAATGCTCGGGGCGTGAGTTCGAACCCCGGCTGGGGCCAAATATTTGTGCTGGCTCTTTCATCGTTGCCCCGTCTTTCATATCTTTGTATGTGTCGGAAAAGGACGTTAAACTCCCAAACACCCACCCACCCACCCTTTTCACCAACAAGTCTCCCAGGATCCGCCGCTAGGCGAGTCAGGATGTAGCTTGATCAAGACTTACGCCACAGCTCGTCGCGTGCATTGCGTGTGCCTTTGTGTGTTGGCGTGCACTGTGCACGCGCTGCGCACATTCTGCGAAATGCGTTGCAGGCAGGCAGGCAGGCAGGCACCCCCAGAGTCTGGAATTCCCGTCTTGACTCATCTCCCCAGCTCCAGGCTTCGCTGTCGACACTCGCTGGAGAGTCAACTCATCGGAAAAACACTCGTTGGCATGCGGCACACAACTTTCTTCCCTTTGTTTTCTTCCTTCCCCGCTTCGGTTATCTCTGCTGTCAGTCGGTGGAAGGGCCTAAGCGCCATATATTTCACAAGCACTTGCGCCTGTTTTTTTTAACCTTTGATTTGTGGAAGTCAAGTGATAACTGAGACTGAGGTAGACGGAATGACACGTGACTCCACGCTCAGTGACCAAAGTACCACACAACTTGCTCAGTGAATGATGTACAAGCTAGCCGGGGTGCGTCATACAAGAACTTGATGAGAATGCTGCAGCGTAGAAGTTACCTTGAGTCCACGGTAATTTTTTTTTTTGTGGATAATAATTTAAGTTCAGGACTACTCTTCTTGCACTGACTGTTGGTCAGCCCTCAGCTGAAACAGCCATTAAAAATTTTACTGCACCAGTCACGGTGTCTGCTACTTATAACCAAACATGACGCGACCGGCGCCAACCAATGGACCATTTGTAGATTGTGCAGACGGATCAGTTTTTGTAGCCGCCGCAAGAAGGGTAGTTCTAAAAATCAGAATGATAAAAATTCCCTCCGGACGGCTCAGTTTGTATGCTATGCTGCAACAGTCTCACTCAGTCTTGACTGTTGCACCACTGTACATAATTATTTGCATTGTAATATTTGTTATAATTGTTTTGGCAGTAGAACGTCGCGTAGCCTCAGTTTTGGTGGTGGTGGTGGTGGTGGGGGGATGGGGGTGAGGAGAGGGTGCACAGGTAGAGGTGGCCAGTTGCCTGACCGGAACTGGCTTTGAGAAAGAGGTCATGTTCACTTGAAGTTACCTGCTCATGTTTGTGCACTCACTTGCTTGCTATGCAGAGAGAGAGAGAGGTACGCCAAGGCGGGACTTTTTCACATGGGGCGGAGCGACTTTTCCCTGTCCCGCCCCGTGCGTGGTGGTGGCCCCGCCCCCCAGTGACAACCACCCCGGTCCTGGCACGCGACTTGTGTGGCCGCCCGCCCGCTGCCTGCCTAGCGCTCTCTGGCTATGCTCCAGTTATCGCCTCCCTCCACCCCTTTCCACCCCCCCTCCATCCCACCCCTCTACCCCTTCCGTGTTCTCCACCCTCTCCGCACTGCGCGCGTACTCCAGCAAGGGACGCAAGTGCACGTGCTCAAAAGGGGAAGTGGGGGAGGCAAGGAGGAGAGGTGGTGGGGCAGAGCTCATGCACCCTCACCCCCGCCGCAGCTGCGTGTTCAGAGAATATCGACCGACATCTTTCGCACTCTAACCCCTGCCGTTTTGCATACTAAGCCTTGTCCTATATGCGGCTCAACCCAGTCGGTCCCTATCCCTCTGTTGTACGCATACTGAGCTTCAGTGGCTATCGTTACAACAGTTACACTCAGCAAAATCCGCTCAGGAACTAGATCTGTGTTCCATATTCCTCCTCGCGAGTTCTAGCTGGCCCATGGGCAGAAATCACAGCACGTTCGACGGCTGTGCAAGATCATCGCCATGTGACCCCTTTTGTGACCCTAGTCAGCTGTGACGCAGAGCCAGCGCTCGCCCGCGCGCGCAAGCTGTGTTCGCTTTCACAAGTGAACGCGTGTGACCCAATTCTTCTGCTGTGCTTGACACAGATCTGTTGCCAGAATAGAGGCATAGGGGTCAACGCACCAAAAGCCGCTTTCGCGCTTCTTTTTTGCGCGAAAGTGTAGGAATAGAACAGGCGCAGGGTGAAACATCTTTGCCGAACCGGGCCGTGTTACGGGGATGGAGAGAAGCCCCCCGTAAACTAAAACAGGTGCCTGGCAGCAAGGGTCGTTGTCGCCTGTTTCCAGTCAAAGTGTATCCACGATACATCCAGTGTTAGTTTAGTTTTAGTTTAATCCTCTTTATTCCCTGGGGAACATAGGGCTACAACCACGCTCCTCCAGCGCACTCGGCTCCGGGACGCCCTCCCTAGTTCGGCCCACGTCGCTCCGGCGGCCTTGGCTTCAGCGTCCGTACTCCTCCGCCAGGTCTGCTTCGGTCGGCCCACTTTGCGCTTTCCCTGGGGGTTCCAATCAAGGGACTGCCTGGTGACATTTGATGTTGACTTTCGCAGAGTGTGTCCGATCCATCCCCATTTCCTTTTCTTGATCTCCTGCTCGATGGGGACCTGTCTTGTTCCCTCCCAGAGGTCTTGGTTGGTGATCACCAGTGAGTATCTGATGTTGAGAATGTTGCGGAGGCATCTGTTGATGAAGGTTTGCAGCTTGTGGGAGCTTGTCTTGGTGGTGCGCCATGTCTCCGAGCCATAGAGTAGGACCGACTTCACATTTGAGTTGAAGATCCGGATCTTGTTTCGCAGGGATAGGGCTGTGGATCTCCAGATGGGGCGCAGAGTGCGAAAGGCATGTCTGGCTTTGTTGGTGCGGCTCTTGATGTCCTCGTCTGTTCCTCCATCCTTGCTGACAACGCTGCCGAGGTAGGTGAACTTGTCCACCTCTTTGATGTCTTCCTGGTGCAGCTGGATGGGGTCGTGCTGTTTGTGGTTGACTCTCATGACTTCGGTCTTGCTGATGTTGATCTTGAGGCCGGTCTTCTCAGCTTCTTCGGCGACTCTGTTCAGCTTCTCCTGCGCATCTTGTTGTTTGTGGGAGAGGAGGGCGATATCGTCCGCGAAATCCAGGTCCTCGAGCTGTTTGCTGAAGGTCCACTGGATCCCTGTCCTCTTGCCGTCGGTGGCTTGCCTCATGACCCAGTCGACCACCATCAGGAAGATTGTGGGTGAGAGGATGCAGCCTTGACGAACGCCGGTCCGTACTGTGAATGGTTCTGTCAGTTTCCCGTCGTGGATTACCTGGCAGGTGGCATCTTCGTACAGCTGTCGGATGATGTTGACAAACTTTGGTGGAAAACCGTAGTGAGACATCAGCTTCCAGATGACCTCCCTGTCAACACTGTCGAACGCCTTCTGGAAGTCAACGAAGGTGCTGTACAGGGGGGTCTGCCACTCCAGGGACTGCTCGATGATGATCCTCATCGTGGCTATGTGATCAGTACAGGATCGGTCGTTGCGGAATCCTGCCTGTTCCTCCCGGAGTGTCTTGTCCAGCGAGGTCTTCAGCCTCATACATCCAGTGTAGGCACCTTCATCCTTCAGTATGCTCTGCGTGTGTGTTAGGCTATTGTTTTCAGTTCGGTACTCAGACCGGTGAACAGTGCAGCACGTAGGACTTCAGTTTTGAGTTGGGATGATCTGGGCTCGAGTTCTGACGTAGTTTTTCGGTATTGCTTTTTTTGCTTTCTTCTGTTCTTTTTCTGGCATTGTGTTGTGTGCAGTTACGTCTTCTTAGCTCCTGTGTACACACTTAACAGCTCACTGAGGATATTACGCGTGGATAAAGTATCCATTAGTATGACGTGTACAGTTATTAGTGGAAGTACCTGTGTAGATGCTGCAGCGCAGCTCAGTCATATTCAAGCTGGCATCTCTGAGCTCGGAAAGGTCCATACGCGCTCCACTCCATCTTGCAGAGGTCTCCCTCGCCTCGTGTTTGAGACTTTTCCAATCTAATTGACGTCAGTGTTGCCAGATTCTGACTGACAAGTCAGTGCAGCCAATCACAGCGCACCAATTCTCCGACAGACAAATCACAGGCGTGGTCTCTGCTTTCTATCTGTACCGATGGAAGGGAACCGTAGATTTGCCTGACAA
Source organism: Batillaria attramentaria (assembly GCA_018292915.2). Taxonomy (NCBI): domain Eukaryota; kingdom Metazoa; phylum Mollusca; class Gastropoda; family Batillariidae; genus Batillaria; species Batillaria attramentaria. The sequence goes on along the minus strand of JACVVK020000039.1, from coordinate 1,351,038 downwards.
AAGCTGCCCTGCAACGCCATAAACACAGTCAACCCATGACGTCATTTTGTGAAGTCAGTTAGTTAGGGCTTAACGCCGCGCAAGCAACAAAGACTAATTCGCGGCAAAGCAAAAGTTTGCCTCTGCTAGGTCGTTAAAAGGGTAAAAAGCTATTCCGTTAAACAAGATGTAATATATAAATCTGTCTGGTCTAAATGAGATAAACATCACGAAGCTAGGTGGGTCAAAGAAAGTCCATATTGCATGAGAGACTAGATTTTATAAAACAAGTTGGACTCTTTCAAAAACTCGTAGATGTTGTCCGGGGGGATATCCCGGAACATCACCTTCAGTGAATCATTTTGTGGGGAAAAAAAATGACGTCAATTCTTTCACCACGAAATCCCCCCTTTTCCTTCCAAATGACGCCATGGACTTACTGTGTTGTGCCAGTGCACGGCAACAAGAAATCAGATGGGTTGCCATGGAGAATCAGAGGGCGTGGCTACTGGCCTGTGGATGGTAATTCTGGCTACAGCTCAGCTCAGTTATGCTCAAGCTGGCATCTCTGTGCTCGGAAAAGCCCATACGCGCTCCACTGCGTCTGTGAGAAGTCTCCTCGGCGTTCCAACGTTTGTTAGGTTCACAAGTGTCTTGCTGCGCCCTTCCACAGTAGACCGTTGGGTCGTTTCCTCTTTACCGACACGCCTCTACTCACTTCTGCATCACATGAGGAAATTTGTGTCCCACGGTGCGGTGGTCGTGTACAAATGGGACACCCTCGTGTCGTGTGCGCTGTGGGTTAGCGATTTGGTGTGCTGTGATTTCCTGTCATTGCGCGTGCGGCACCCCGGGGGTCAACCTTAAGTTCCGTTTCCATGTAACCGGCAAAGACATCCGTCAATCCGTCAAACCGTCACTTGCTGGAAAAACGGATTGCCGTATGACGGGCTGTCTGTTTCCATGTTCACCGTTTATACCGCCAGCCTCTCTGTTCGTCAACTGGGAGGTGCAATAGATTTCCCGCCATATTTTCCTTTTTTTGTGTGCAAGCATGGTGCCAGTGCAATCAAGGGTGGTTCAACAGGGTGTTTTGGTGGTGTTTTGTTTTTGGTTGCTGTAGTTGTCGTCGGCTGCATCATACAACATGGGGTGTTGCCTCACAATATTAATAAGTTTCTCTATGACACCGGCGTCGTATTTTCCATTCTTCATGTTGAAAAATGAAAATGGCGGGAGAATATAGCACAGAGTTTTCTCCGAGAATTATCTCCCATCACCCGGCACGGCAATCCGTTTTTGCTTTGGAACGGAAGAGCAACCGTTCGCCATTGCCGGACATGTTAAACGGGCAGATAAACGGATTAACGGATTGACGGAACGGAACATGGGTACAGTCGTTCTTTTTCTTTACTTGTTCGTTAGTTTGCCGGTTTGCCGGATGCGGTTTGCCGGTCAGCAAAAACGGATGCATGGAAACGAGCCTTTAAAGCTACGTCAGACGTGGCCATTTTGCTCGCCCACCAGCGGTAAAATGTACTCCCAGCCAATGGCCTTGTTGCCGATTCTCGTTATAACGCGTGAACATGCGTGAACGTGCGCGATTTTGGACCGAGACAAGGCTTGATAGACTCGGCATGTGGGCTACTCGAGTCACACACGATGCCGCACTACCACTGCGTTGCGATCGGCTGCCAAAATGGCTCGAGCAAATCAGATAAGCAGGAGAAATTCCCAGAGACGGTCTTACCTAATGGTGAGATCGTTCAGTTTGAGCCCTTTTCTTCAAAAGTTTCAAGAAATTTGTGGATAAAAGCGATTCGAAGGCAGAACGCCGACTCGTCTCGGTGGCCTAGCGTGTGCAGCCGCCATTTCGTCGGGAACAAGCGGACAAATTCTGTCCCGGTACCTACATTGTTTGAACACAATCGTTATGGAACCAAAAATCAAGAAAGAAAGACTTTCATTTCCAAGCAAAAGTTCAGTTCGCACTGATAAACAGCCAAAGTGCTTGAATAAAAATTAGTGGCAAGCCACAAGTCACAGCGGGTCAACTTGACCTTTACACCGCCTACCTCTCGGTTGAAGCGACTGCCGATCTACTTCAAGGGCTAGAGTGATAAGCTGCGTTTTTGTGTAGCCACTTAAACGCACGCCCCTGTCTTTCAGATATTTTTTCAGTTCAGGAACTTTCATTGATTTAATTTTATCGCGAACATCTTCGCCGGTCGAAACGCTCACGTTGCTCGCCATCGCATGCGTAGCCCACCTCAGGTGGACCGTTCGCGTCTCCGGCGCTGGAGAGCACCCGACTCTTCGTAACCGGCAACAGCGGTATTACATCGGCTCGCCAGAGGCACTGACCCGACCCGCCGTCGGCTCGCCAGTGAAGAGAACACGGTCTATTTTTTTCCCTCGCTACGCCAGCCAATCGCCGCTGACCGCGCGCTATCGCTCTATGTGTATTGTCCAGAGCCAGGCCGGTCGCGCAGTCCACTATCTGCACGCTCTTTAGCGTGTGAACAGAAAAGCCGTTCGGCCAGCGTGCGAAGGCTCCGGCGCAGGCTCACGGCACGTGCCATAGCCCATACGTGCCATTTGTTAGTTTTGGATCACCGAGCTGTAAGTTCAGAGGGGGCAGCAGTACTGATTAACGTCCCAGTGCTAACTTGACAGCGTTGGACTGTCAGTCAGTGCGGGGATCTTGAATCCAAGCTTGAAACCAACCAACCAGTCAACAACAACCCAATTTGCAATAAGCGCCAAATTCCTTTTGACGGCCTCACCTTCCGGGGAGCACGTATAACAGCTCAGTATACTCCGGGGCACTTCCCGCGTCAACGCTGCATGTAGCCCCCTTGAGGCCCTTTCACACGCTGAGTGCCTGCAGCGCGCTCGCCGGCTCGCCGAGTGGATGTTCTTTTCACACGATACCTGCGTGCACTGGCGCTAGACAATACACATAGCGCGCGGGTGGCGACGAAAAAAAGAAAAGAAAAAGAAAAAAAGAAAAGGGACCGTGTTCTATCCACAGACGAGGCGACGGAGTCCCCGGGGAGTGCCCGCTGCAAGCGGATTTATTTGGCTGGGAGTGCATTGTACCGCTGGTAGGCCTGCAGAATTGTCGCGTGTGACTTAGGTTTTAGTATAAATCACATGCAGGTTAACCATTTGTTTCACTAGTGGAGTGTTGCTTGGGGAGTGTATTCCGCGTGTGACTGAGGTTTTAGTGTAAACCACATGCAGGTTAACCGTTTGTTTCACTAGTGGAGTGTTGCTTGGGGAGTGTATCCCGCGTGTGACTGAGGTTTTAGTGTAAACCACATGCAGGTTAACCGTTTGTTTCACTAGTGGAGTGTTGCTTGGGGAGTGTATCCCGCGTGTGACTGAGGTTTTAGTGTAAACCACATGCAGGTTAACCGTTTGTTTCACTAGTGGAGTGTTGCTTGGGGAGTGTATCCCGCGTGTGACTGAGGTTTTAGTGTAAACCACATGCAGGTTAACCATTTGTTTCACTAGTGGAGTGTTGCTTGGGGAGTGTATCCCGCGTGTGACTGAGGTTTTAGTGTAAACCACATGCAGGTTAACCGTTTGTTTCACTAGTGCAGTGTTGCCAGCTTAGAGGTAAGTCTGGCGACGATTTGGAGAGTTCGAAGTAAAGGGAGGACATCCAGCGTTAACGCGGGGAGTGCCCCGGAGTATGCGGAACTGGGGAGTGCATCCCGTTTGTGACATTGGGATAGCCAAGCTGCGTGGTAGAGCGTTGGACTTTGAGTGCTCGGCTTGTGGGTTCGAATCCCGGCTGGTAGAAAAACAGTTGTGCTGGATTTTTCCTCCTTGCCCCGTCTTTTGTGGTCACCCTTATGTGGTGGAGCAATACGTTAACCGCCTCAACACAACAGCAACAACAAAACCATCAACAACAAACATAGCCCCGCCTTCATGATGTGCACCGCCTCTGTGCTGGAAAAGAACAGGCACCCTGAGTTGTCTTTTCTTTACTAGCTGTATAAATGTTCGCCGTCGTTTCTATTTTATGGGTAACCTACCAGAAAAAAAAAATCATATTACCCCACTTTTAGGACTTCGGTTCAACTTTGGCTTGTATCTGTGGATAGAGCGTTCACGCCATTTCCGCATTCAGTGGTGTGAGCACTGGCCCGTGTGTTCGTGGTCTCGATTTTGTATGATTTTTTTTTAAACGCCGAGGAGCGGGTCGGTTTGCTGGTTCGTTTCCGACCTGCTCCTGTTGCACAGTCACTCAAGAAAAGACAACTCTGAGGGTGCCTGTGTGCACAAACAGGGCGCCCAAGGGTGGTGAGTGTGGGAGGGTCGTACCCACTGGAGCACCTGAGGGAAGATTTCCGGGTGAAGTTGACCACTGTTGCCGGGTTGTCAGAGGAAGAGCGATTTACCTGTATGTGCTTTGGTCTGCTTGATGCTGAAAGAGAGAGAGAGAGGGTTGGGACCGGGGGGGGGGAGGGAGAGGGGGGATTGAGGTGTGGTGGATGGAGATAGGCTGTGTGTGTGGTAAGCGGGGCTACATTCCAAAGCGGTGTGTGCCCGGCATGTCAAGGTATGCTCTTCACCCTGACCGCTGGGACCTCTTGTCTTCACACACACACACACACACACACACACACACACACACACACAGAGTGGCACTGGCATACACAACGGCAAGTTTGCAAATCGCAAAATTAGAACACACACACACACACACACACACACACATATGACGGTTGCGTACACTCTGGGTACCCGTCACAAGACTGTCCACACCGGCTTGTCGGCCGTGCTATGACAGGTTCAGTGTGTCAGGAACTTGAGCACGCTCTCCGTATAGTATGTGAAGGGACGAACCATGCACCAATCTTCCTCTCCCAGTTGTCCGCACACCAGTCATATCAAGGACGTTCACACGACTCTCGTGCACTTTTGCAAGGGAGAGGCAGTGTCGCTGTGTTGACACCATCCCCTCTCTCTCTCTCGCCCGATATTTAGGCCACAACTTCTACTGGCAAGGCGGACCCGATTTTACCTGCTTTATCTGCTGTGTGTGTGTACGACCTTTCACCCTTGCATTAATCGTCGTGGTGATCACGTGGCTTGCGGAATCTTCCGTACAACAAACGGCCCAGTGACATTGTGGGCCTGCCCACTTTTCGTTGTGACGGCTGTGCTTGGTCCTCCTCCCGTCTGGTACACACAATACATGTACTGTCATCAGTCACTGTGTGCCCGCCATCCATGCGGAGGCTGCTCTCACAGGCCCGCGAAAACTGAGGCTAAACGAGGGTTTGTTCGTTGCGTGCGGGGAGAGAGAAGAGAGAGGGAGGTGGGGGGGGGGGAGAGAGTGGCCCCTGTCAGTAGCAGCGTACGACCCACAGCAAACACACACACGCACGCACACACACACGCATACGCGCACTGACGATCGGTAAGACGGTACGAAAAAGAAAAGGGGGTGGAAGAGGAAGGGGGGGTAGGGGAGGGGGGATATTCGAGCACGGGGGGAGTGGCGGCCGAACAGTTGACAGGGCAGTCTGCGAGCTGATTGGCTGGCAGCCAGCTAGCGAAGCTGGAGTTGCTTCTAATTACTACAAAAAGCCGTGTAATATTGTTGGTCACGTGAACGATGAGCAGGCAGCGCGGTGAATGCGATAGATAACAAGTTTTCACTCGGTCGGTCCTGTGTGTGTTGCCAGGGGTGTTCTGTAGTAGTGTGTGTTTGCGTGTGTGTGTGTGGGTACAGGCGTTCACGCCTATGCCTGCAGTGAGAGGACTGGGGCAGCGCAGGGTGTGTGCTGTACCATCGGCCACAGGAGGGACGCGGTCGTGTTAGCATGGCCTCAGGTTGGTCCTTCTCTCTCTCTCTCTCTCTCTTCTCTCTCTGCACATCATACATTGTATACACAACATGCATGACCTTAAGCTCTGTACTACAGCAGCAGCATGTCGTCAGTCAGTCAGTTCAGTTGCCTTCCGATCTCACCAGCTGCTGGTCAGTCAGTCACAGCACTCACGAATCGAACAGCCTGCACTGACACTGAGAGTGCGTCCACGCTGGGTTCAGGAGTGGCATTCCAATGATGTTGTGGCCACGGTTTGCCATGCCCACTACTTCCTGTTTGACCAGCAGCTCTTCCTGTTTGTCCACACACATTCTCTCTCTCTCTCTGTTCTCTTGGAGCACGTGCTCTCTGCTGACGTATGCATGTGTTCAGCATCAGCTGGTGCATGTGCGATTCTCTGACGCTGATTAGTGTGTTCGTTAAAAAGGTACTAGTGGAGGCGGGCAGATAGGGGGTTAAATTGGGGGGATCCATTCACATGTTGCCTTCTCGTCGTAACGTTATCATACACCAGCACTTCGGTGTCAGTGAAAATACAGCGCTCGTTTCCTCCACCAAGTTAGTTCCTCCCTCTCCCCCTACAGCGCCCGTCAGAACGGCTTGCATGTCCTTCCTCTCTCTCTCTCTCTCCACACAAACCTATTTTCAGCAGCGGGAGGGTCTATTTCGCGTGAAATGACCTTCTTTTTGTTCCCCGATTATGCACGGAATACCGCGCACCTCAAACGCTGCCTCAGTTCGGCCTTCCCCCCACCAGCGCGTGGAGGAATTTCATTCAGTGATTGGAATGTATCACCAGGAGGGCTCCGGGGCTGAGACCTCCCATAGAGCAGCGGGACGGCCACACCAGGGGACAGGACGTGATCCACACATTACACACTACTACACTACACTACACTACGCTACACTCGCACGCCTACACACTGTAGTACTCATACACTACACCCCCATCGTTGTAACTGCGCATCTGTTCTCTCTCTGTATGTACACGTTAGCTTGTGTGTGTGTTGTTTGCTTGGCCTCAACTCTCGTGCCTCGTGTGTGTGTGTGTGCGTGCGTGTGTGCGTGCGTGTGTGTAGTAGTAGTAGGAGTAGTGAGTAAGCATGCCGGGGATAGAAGGGGTAGAAACGAGATGTGAATGACAGAATTTTCTTCTGCGTGCTTGTGCCAGTGCTCGCCCAAGCTGCCCACGTTCGGTTTGTAGAGGAAGAGGCGAGCGGTAATGGTGTCTACATGTTCTGACGTTTACAGGAGTAGTGATGTGAGAGTGCGCTGGCATTCTTTCGGCCTTATTCAGCCCCTCCCACACCCTCGCTAAACCTCGACCAATAAGGACACACGAGAGAGGTGTGAATTACCTACAGAAAGAGGTCAGCACCCCGAGCTAGCCTCCATTGCCCGAGCGCAAGGCAGTTCTCGTCGCTTGCTCAGTGCTCGTGACTCACAAACATTATGCATTTCTATGCCGCCTGGTACATAATTAAATTAGCGATAAATGTAAGGGGTTCAGCCGAATAATTATTGTAGGCAATGATGTGAAGTATGGAGACATTGTAATTTTTTCCTTTGTTTTTGTGTTTGTTTTTTCCCCCGACTGTGAGCCAGTTACAGGGGTCCACCTGGTAAGTGCTTGGCAGAAACTGCGCGGTAGGCACACACACACACACACACACACACACACACACACACACGCACAGAGTCTCTGTCTCTCTCTCTCTCTCTGTTTGTCTGTCTGTCTGTCTGTCTCTCTCTCTCTCTCTCCCCACTTGCGCAGCGTTAAGCCCTAACTAACCAGCCAACTCCCTCCCCTGTACATCGCTATGTACACCATCCTTTTTTTCTGCATATGGACAATTTATATTTTTCATTTTACCATATTTTATTTTGACATACCCGGTACATGTAGATGACAATATCTCGCCTTGCGCCCCTCCCTTCTCTCCCCTCCTCCCCATCCCTCCTCTGAAACAGCAACGAAGACGGAAAGCTTGCAAACCTGCGTCATTCCCATTTCTGTTCCAGATTTCATTGTATCCTGACTTGTTTCAGTAGGCTTCTGCGTCATTCCCTTTTCTATTCCAAATGAAACACAAATTTCGTTATATAAATTCTGTCAGCAGGAGCTGGGAGTTCAGCTTAATCCAGTGCTTTATTATCCCACCGAGGGACGGGGTGTGGTGGTCATAAAAGAATTCAAAACAGCATGAAATATTACAGGAAAAAAGCGCACAAGACAACATATTTATAATAAACATTCCAGTTATCAATAATGATAAAATGTTCCTATTCCTTTAAAAAGGTTACTGGGACATTTGACAAAAAAAATATTTACAGGCATATTTCTCATGATATTGGAACATGTTGCTGTGTAAGAAAATGTTTATCTACATCTGTTGCGTTATCATAGAATGTTTATCTGTGTGCATCCCCACACACGTGGTGGAAAGGGATCACATTTATTCATAAATATTCATTGTAATTCCTTTTAGGCCGAGAGTCTACATAAGAATGGATTTTATATGATGTCTTGTACTTATGTACAAACCACTGCCCGGTAGGTCCAACGTAATACCGATAACATGCACGGTGTATGATACTGTATCCGAACAAAATTACTCATCATCTTTGCAAATAAATTATGCAGAATTTAGGTATGCATGACTTTAGGGATTTGACATGGGAAATGAATATTTGTAGAGCATTGGCAAGAAAATGGTTCTAAATTCTGTGACCTCTGCTTTTGTTCAAACATTCCATTTATTTTACTTACTGCCTCTGAAGAACATAGCTTTGAGTGTCAGCAAACTGAGTAAGAAGGAAATGTGTCTATTGATTTTTTTGTTTAGTGGAAATGATAACGGATGGCGTGTAGATAAGTTTCTGTGTTGACAGAATCGCCTTCATGGGTCTACCTTTTATACAGAGCGATTTCATGAATTTGTCTTCGGTTTAATCCTCTCTCTCTCTCTCTCTCACACACACACACACACACACACACACACACACACACACACACACACACACACACACACACACACGATTTACAAGTTTGATAGGTTACAGATGAAAAAGTGAAGGAACCACTGACACTGATAAATAATGATAGTGACGGTGTAACTATATCTAATTACTGAAATTTTGGTGAAACTGTTTGCTGCGCGGTTCAGGACGTAAACACTGGAGCTATAAAACATCAGATAGTAATCAATAAGAAACCCAGTAACCTCCTTGTAACAATAAGAAGCCCAGCAACCTTGTTGTAACAAGCAAAACTAAATAATCATAATAAAAAATTCTTCGATACTGCAATGCTGCATTGCAAACCAGCGAACGCTGCATATAAAACAAGATTAATTCGCAGTCTGTATGCACATGCAAACAGAATAATGAAAGCAATACTTGAATAAAAAACGTTGATTTTACTAGTATATTGAGGGGGGGGGGGGGGGGCGGCGGAGATATTAGACATTGTTGAGAAACAAGACTGCCTTCTAACAGACAACCTGCTTCGCACTTCTGACCGGAAGTACGCTTTTGCAATAAATTCCATCCCTTTCTCTCATGCCCGTGTGGGAAGGTTTCGCTTGAGTTGGTCTGGTTGACTTGGGCAACAAGGGGTCAGAGGTCAAGGTCTGTCATGAGCCTGATCTGCCCTGGCGGGTCGTGCCCGACTTTTTCAGATGGCGCGCGCACACGTGGTCAGAGAGGGGGTGGGGGCACTGAAGAGATTTCCTTCTGTCTGTAGCTCTTTTCCCGTCGTTATCTTTAAGGTTTACGAAGTAAATCGCCGTGATACGTACATGAATTTTAAATAAAAGAAAAAATAAATGCAGGTTCGTATTGCCGTCTTTCGACCGTGACTTTAGTCAGGTGGAACTCGACATTCAGCTTGTTCCCGTGTTGACCTAATTTTCTACTTCCCTTCGTCCCCTCTAATCTAATCTGTTGACACATATTATAGGATGGGCCGTCCTCTTCTGCGCATGTTGCTGTATTTGTAAATCGTGTTTTCTGGGTATTATTGGAATACCACTTTCTTTATTCACCGCCTCGCGGCTTTAAGCCATAAATAACAAACTTTGTCCAGAGCGTCTTGCTGTGTTGGCCTTTCTTTACTGATGCCGCCTTGCCCTGCACAACTCACTTTTCTGCAAATAGTATTCGTCAGTTTATGTGTCATTGTCATTTGCCTGTGGTAAGCTACCTGATATACACCGCTTCGCAATCAAGCTGATCGCTGTTCTCGTGCTCTGTGTATACCGTTATTTCACACCTTACAGCACGCGGCATTTGTACGCGAGGTTTTCACTTTCAGTGTGATCACATGAATTCTTGTACGTGTATGTATTTTCTTTTTTTCTGATCTGTCTGTAATATTCCCTTATAGTCTATACACTTTAGTTCAACGCCTGTTAAACGTCAGAGCATAATGGTTTACTTAGTATGTGCTTAACTGTACGGAGGCAAGTCACACAGAAACAGTCTATTTTTTTTTTCCTCTGTCCATACATGTAACAACCATTCATTCATCCATTCATTCTTTCATTGAACGGTGGTTTTATAGCTGAAAGGGTGTAGTATGCCAACACTGTAGTCTTGCTTGAACGGGTTGTTGTTCTACTTTCAATAATTTATGATAAGAGCAGTGTTCCTTATTACGCACATCATGTGTGCGTCCTTTACGCAGAGATTTCAGAATCTGACGCAGACACTTTGAAGCTAAACTTCATTGATTTTACAACATGGCCCTCTGAATTTGACAGAGAGAGAGAGAGAGAGAGAGAGAGAGAGAGTCAAAGTGACCCTCAGTTTTTAAAGCTGTAACGAACACTGATAGGAGGCATTTCACAGCCCTGTTTTATGACCAAAATTGTTATACCCGATTTCTTTGTGAGATACTGTCTATTTTCGTCTGCTTGTCACTTTATATTTCATTGTATAGAATATTCCATAGCCGACAAAAATACCCGTGGAATTCAGAATTTGCTTTTGAAAGGAGATGCTGTTAAATGAAATTATAGTGACGGGTGACAATGTGCACAATGCCGGCAGTCTCTCTCTTTCTCTCTCTCTTTCTCTCTCTCTCTTTCTCTCTCTCTCTTTCTCTCTCTCTCTCTCCCCCATATTTTTTTAAATTCTATTGTTACTTTAGTTTTTAGCTGTACTAGTCAGCAACGGCAGGTATGCAAAATGGCAGCGTTTACAAGTACGACCATGTCAACATCTATACCATCGGGGGAAAAAAATGTTTCAATTCTCTCTCTCTCTCTCTCTACAAATATCATTTTACTGTCGCTTTGAATAGAATCGTGTTTTTCACTGACATTTTCAGTGCATCATTTGATCAGTGCACGTGCAACTGTAGTAGTTTCAATGAAAGAAAGGAACCACGTGATAGACTGTTACAAAGCCTTGACAGTGAGTGTCGGGGATCAGATTGAGAATGTCACTGATACTAGCGATAGGACTGATGGTTAAAATGTTAACCGTACACCATGGTGTGATATGATACTTGGGGAAGAAAGTATACTGTTTAGTGAATAATGGTCATTGGTGGGCTTGTAATTTGACTGCAGTAGAGAAACAAGTGTGTGTGTGTGTGTGTGTGTGTATGTGTGTGCGTGTGTGCGTGTGTGTGTGAGTGTGTGTGTGTGTGTGTATGTGTGTGAGTGTGAGTGTGTGTGTGTGTGTGTGTGTGTGTGCGTGTATGTGTGTGTGTGTGTGTGTGTGTGTGTGTTTCCAGACTGTGTTGATGCACACAAAACTAATGCAGAGAAATCAGGATTTATACACTGTATATAGATATATATATGTATGTATTCGAACAAGTCCTGATTCACTTTTTGTTTTTGCTTCTTCTTCTTGTTAATACGGGGAGCCGCGGTGGTCGAATGGTAGAGCGTTGGACTTCCAATGCTCGGGTCGTGAGTTCGAACCCCGGCTGGGGCCAAATATTGTGCTGGCTTTTTCATCGTTGCCCCGTCTTTGATATCACCCTTATGTGGTGGAAAAGGACGTTAAACTTCGAAACACCCACCCTTCTTGTTAATATTACCAGCTTGCAACATTTTTTACAGCTGGATACCTTTGGAATAATTATATTTACTGGCACATGTTGATCTCATTTATTTGTATTAAAGTAAAATGTACAAGTACTCTGCAGAATACATTACACTCAGTACTGTAAAGTACGAATAATATTGTTTAAACATTTATTAGATACTGGTATAATTAGATGCGAAATTGTTGTTATTGTTCATTTGATGCTGATGTTTGGGTGCAGTTTACAGGTAACACTGAATTACAACAATCAAAATAATAATAATAATAATAATAATAATAATAAGGGCCGGAAGTCAATTTTGTGGACTTTCCACACGTGTACCAATAAATTTTGTGAAGTCTGCTCTTAAGATGGTCGCGAGAGTCGGACAAATTTTAATGAACGGTTGACGGTAAAGTGCGCGGGTTTGCATACATCCCGCAGTAATGAAAAGGGACAAAATCAGTACAGGTCGTATTCCTCTGTCTCTCTTCTCTCCCCCCCCCCCCCTTGAAATCACCCTGACGGTGTGTGTGTGTGTGTGTGTGTGTGTGTGTGTGTGTGTGTGTGTGTGTGTGTGTCGGGGAAGGGGGTAGTCTGGAAACAAAACACAATAAAACAAAATTAAAAAAAAACCCATCCACAACCAGTCACACCTCATGACATTCATACACCAAATCACCTGAAACATTACTGCCGTTCAGCATACATACATACAGGTATGACGACGGAGCGCAATTTCTGACACACGATTTCCTAGATATAGGAAATCGTGTGTCAGAAATTGCGCTCCGTCGTCAAAGAGTTAATATTTACGCCTCACGCGGAGTGTTTTTTTTTTGTTTTTTTTTGTTTGTTTTTTTTTCCTCACAGCGTAATATGCAATCGGCACCTGCGTGCATTTCGAGTTTGCCGTTCTGTGCTACAGCGGAACCTGTTCGGCGGTTGAACGGTTTTGGTTTGATCAGAAACGTTAAAGGGAGACAAAACAACTTGTGAAGCTGCTGGTCACTATGTGATTCATGCAGAGTGGCCAGATAACATTAAAGTCTGTATGTTTTTAATAATAATAATAATAATAAGGACGACTTATAAGGCGCCTATACATGAAATAAAACAGGCTCTAAGCGCCGTACATCATAACTACATACACCACTTTCATACACACAGACTCACAGGGAACATTTAAAGTTGAACAATATCTCACAACAAGCAGGCTGACACGGTGTGGAAGGGCAGAGTAAATCAGTAATCAGATTTAAATAGGTGGGTTTTGAGTTCTTAGAAAACAACAACAACAACAAGACAACAAAACAACAACTGCTGCTACAAAGCTCTAATACTGTTTGCCATATGAAGAGATCTATGTCCTTCTGACAACTTCGACCGTTTTCGTGATTTTGCGGCCAGGTAAAGAAATATGGCTTTCTTTGGCCTAACGCTTCCATACCTGTACTACACGCCGATCGACAAAGTCGCTAAATATAGCCACCAATCAGCGCTGTTTGGCTGGTGTTCAGTCCACAACCAGATAACGTCGTCAGCTCAGTTCGCGGTACGCTTGTGTGTGTATGTTTACGTACAACAACATACACGCCAACCAGTCACCACAATTGTTTCAGATGCTGTATTTTGTCCTAGGTGATTCTGATGAAAGGATTATACGCATTCGATGAAAAGTTTTCCACGGAGTTGTTGACTGCCTGACAAACGTAGTGAGACTTTAACATTTTTTCCTGTACGCCTTCAAGGAACTCGTACACGAAACAGTGACTGTAAAGCCTGTATTTTCTTTCAAACTCGCCTCAGACGCGGTGTTGCCTGCTCATGCTCAAACTAGCAAGAGCGCCTTTAACACCTGGAGAATAAATACTGTCAAAAACAAGACAACGACCTCCACTCCGCTATCTGCCGGCTCCGCCTACAGCCCGCACAGGAATGTAGGTCTATGTGACCCAGTTTCCAGCGGCTAAAAATAGCCCCCAGTCATCCCGTTTTTACGCATGCTTGATGTTTCTGGTAATAGCTGTGCTCTGGCTGAAGTGCGGCAAGGCACATAATTATCGCCTCTCACACGGCCGGATACGAGCGAGGCACTGGGCGTTTGAACTATACAGCACCAAGGAACTACCTTTCGTTTTGTTTTGTTTTCATCCCGGTTCGTTTAAACGGGTTAAGTCCATCTGTCTTAAGCCAGCTTGTGTTCTGGAACAGTTTCGCTCGTGAGTGCGCCTGTACGCTCGAAATACTCCATCTCGATGATTAATACAGCTCTGTATGCGATACAGTGTTGTGTACACTTTTGTGTGCACCGAGGCTTTAACAAGGCCCGCGCTGTGTACACTGTGCTGAAAGTAGGACTGAGTGTTAACACTGAGCTTTTCGTGAGCATACAACGCCCAGAATAACGGGCGCGTTCGACATACTAACTGGATCACGTGCACTGGAGACTATAATCAGGTTTCCACAGCCTTTTGACTAAAAAACTGAAACGCTTCCCTCAGCATAAACCAAACGCTTCCCTCAGCATAAACCAACGGTCGACCTGCCTGGTCGAAAAGCCAGAAACAGTTATTTCTCAAGAATACAATCCCCCCCCCCCCCTTCCCCTCTTTTCTTGTAATCATCACCTAATTCCCCCTAACCTACTCACACGCACACCCCCCTTCACCCCCCCCCCCCCCGGCTCCATCCAGCCTCATTCAGCGACTCAAGTTTAGCGCATTCCAAGTGCGCGGTGCCTGTGTTGACTTGTGTTTGGTGGAAATGTGAAGAATGTGCGGAAGGGATCGAAGTGTGGGTCGGTCTGGCGAGGCGAACAGCGGGCGGGCACTAGACTCGAGTGAGAGCCAAACGCTCTAGTTTAACACTGCAGTAAAACAAGCCTTCTCTTCTCTATCTCTCTCTCTCTCCCCGGTGTCAGTATTCTTGGCCAAAACGTGTGCCGTTGGAAAATGAAATATAATCATCATCATCATATCTCTCTGCTCCCCCCCCCCCCTCTCTCTCTCTCTCTCAGTCTCTGCGTAATGGTGTAAGTTTATGATCTTTATGCTCACGGATCGTGTTGAGCTGTCTGTCATCACACCACTTAGACACCTGCACAGTGGCAGCATCTGAAACGATGGCACTGAGCCAACCGACGCGTACTCAATGACGCGGCAGACACACTGAGCGGTGAGTGCAGTACCAACAGACGGAGAAACTGAATGTTCGACAACATTTTATCGCATTACGAGCTCTACGAATCACCAAGAGTATTTCCAGTGTAGACTGAGGCGCACTTAGATTAGAATGGAAACTGTTCCAAGCATAATTTGGCTTAACCATGGGGTAATTTATATGACACTGGCTATACACCGGGCTCGTCTACTAATGCCTGGCAGGAGACACGCGAGTCGTTCTGGATCACCGATGAGCCCAAAGCTGTTGTTCGAAAGCTACAACAATGGAGGGTCACTCACTGGCACTGAACGTGTGAGGAGAGTCAAGATCTGTTGTTGGGGGGTTTGACCTTTCTTTTTTTTTCACTTCCCCATTTCACTGTTAGCTATACATAATACGAAAGCTTTGCTGTCCCTGTTTGGCTTACACCGGATATGAAAGAAGATCGGCGGTAGCAATGGAGCTGAATCAGCTAACACTGATCAGATAGCCCCCTGCCTTGACCCTCCCCCTCTCCTCCCCCCTTCACACACCCCAAGCGCTCACACGAGAGAGAGAGAGAGAGAGGTGTCATATGAAACTGAAAAGATTGTTCAAGAGCTGCAGCAGTTGACAGCTGAATCTGGACTGCTCTAGTTTTAAACCGCACAAGCATGGTTTGTAGGAAAATACACGGCTAAATGTATACTTTGACAGTCATAGCCTGCACGAGAGAGGGAGAGAGAGAGAGGGGGGGGGGGGGGGGACGTGAAGTTGGAAAGACTTTACAAGAATAAGCTACTTTTGCATAATTTATAAACTCCATAAGTGAACAGCCTTACAGTTTCTATCTTTTGCTTGAACAAAAGAGTAGGCTGTGCTCATGACGTTAGTGTTAAACTTAAACCCTCCCTTCGCTTTCTTACGCTACTTTATAGAACCTTAGTCAACTACATGCGGAGTGTTAGTGCACATATAGTGTGTACGGAGTATGCTTGGTACAGGTATGCATTTTGTATACATGTGTACAAATAGACCTTCATGTATTGCGCATGTGCAGGGGTCTGTTAGGTGACACAGTAAACCACTGTCGTAGTCTGACCTACACTTGCTTACATGTGATCACGAAACGCCGCAAGAACCCGTTATTACGCTAAATACAGGAGCGTGCTGAATACCAAACGGTGCATCAGGAGACTGTAGACGTTTCACATGAGGTTTCGATCGCCAGAAACGGCTGGTTAGCGTCACTTTGGGAGGGGAGGGAGGGGGGGGGGAGCACCAGACACGGGCGGATCTGGTACTGGGTGAAAGGGGGAGAGGGGGCAGAGGCTCTGGACCCCCCCTTCCCCCCGAATAAAACAAGAAGAAAAGATAATGAAACTTGTACTAGCGAGAAATGAAAAAGAGAAGCATTTCAAAATGTCACCAGGCTGCATTCATAATTTTGCACCATTTTGCGAAATGATCTTCCGGGCAGGGGGGGGGGATGAACAATTCCTCCCCCCCCCCCCCCAGGAGAGCTCAAATACTTGAATGACACCCATAATAGAATTGGAACCCCCCCCTCCCCACCCCCCTCCCCCAAAATAGTCATCCATCCCACCCCCAACCCTTACAACAGAGAGAGAGAGAGAGAGAGGGAGAGAGAGAGGGAGAGAGAGGACAAGATAACGTGATGCATGGATATATCCAGATGGTAACTTGGCGGCTAGAGATTGGTGGACTCAGTGGCCGGCTGGTCACTAGCCAGGTGCCAGCTTTGTTCTGACCGCGGCTGTCCACTGCTGCACAAGTCTTCTGAGCTCTGCATCCACCACCCCCCCCCCCCCCACACACCCCCCTCGATCCTACCCTGCCCAGCCTCTCGCGCTTTTCTTTTGTTGTGGGATCCATAGAGTAAAATGCTTTTGTAATATTACATTGGCTACTAGGGTTTGGCCACCCGAGAATTTGTCATCAGTGTTACTGACCTCTCCTTTGTTGGCTAGCACCCTATTTGAACCTATCCCCCCCCCCTTTATTGCTGTATTGTAGCAGCATGTAACAAGGACAAGGTTAAAAAGGACGCTGTACCTAATCTTTCTTCCTTAGAAAATAAACTCTCTCTCTCTCTCTCTCTGGCAAGTTTGGAAATGGTAACTGTGCCAATAGCTTTACCGTTGAAAATAAAGGATCATTGTCATTGTCACACACACACACACACACACACACACACACACACACACACACACACACACACACACACACACACACACACAGAGCGATTCCGGCCTGCAAACTATTCCAGTGTCATCACCCTGCACAATGTTTTGTCATTTCGCTTTACACGTGCTCGTCAAAATGATGCCATTTGTGGAATCTCTATACTGTATAAACACAATTGTATGATATTAATTCAGTGTTTAATTCAGCATGCGCCTCTGCTTGTAGAACCTGGACTGAAATAACCTCTAATGCGTCTGTGTAAACTGAACCACTGAGGTGGCGTCAAACAACAGGCGAGGGGCAAGAACTCCCTCTCACCAGGCGTGCAGGTCACAGAATACAGTTTTGTTGTTGTTGTTGTTTTCTGCTCTTTGGCTTTTACTAATGTCAGGCAGCACACTTCCTTCAAAACTGATTTGCCCACCAAAACAGGCAATGGTTTCCAGAAGCAAGACAAGCTGCATGAAAAAAAAAAGAAGTAATTTTGATAGTCTACTGATGCGGCGTCCATGCCAACATCACCTACTGAAATAACTCTAAACTGTGCACTCTCCTATCCATGCCCCGCACGTGCCGAAGGATATGTTTTAATATTATATAGGTCACTCATCAAGTCAAGTGTGCCAATTCCTCAACACATCAACCATGCCTCTTTTCACCAAAACCCAAAACTTGGCATCAAATGCACTTCAAACAACTGTTTAAAAAAATCAAGGAAAACAAGGGAAATTCACTTTAGTAATGCCTGCCCTCTTACTCACTAACCTGTCTTATTTACATTGTATTCTGTGATCTAACCTGCCTCATTTGCATTGTATTCTGTGACCTGTAGTTTCGATAGCCTGGCGATTGGTCAGTGGTAAACGGTATACTGTACAAGGGCGGGCATCGACTTTCCCTCTAGCGTTTCTGGCTGTTTGGAGGTTTACGTCGTTCCCCGGCAGCAATGAGCAAAATTTGCCTGTTGGCAAAGAAAATGAGCCAGTTTTGCTGTTTGGCCTATTCCGCCAGAAAACGAAGAAGCATGTCTGCGTGTCCCAGATCGACCCCTTTTTTTACAACATTTTATTTTGACAATTGTTCCTTTCGTTACCGACTTACAGGTTTCAGGAAAAGATAACCTGTTAACATGCATGTTCCTGCACTAAAAAACAATGCACGGAAATTATTATTATTTACTACTGGGAAGGAAGGGAGGTAAACATGTATGCTGAACGGATGTTACGTTTCTCCCTGACCCCTGACGATAGTAACTTTTGCAAGCTCTGCTGAGGTCACGTGTTGAAACTAACCAATGAAAGTGAGACCCTGCACTTAATTATCATATTTGCTGCACGGGTTATCTTTTCCTGAGACGCCAACCCTGTACACGTCCGCCCATCTGGGAGAATGGAGAAGTGCTGAAGTACCGTTGACATAAAGCTAGTTGGTACGTGTATATCTCAAATGCCATCACTTCCCCGGTGGGACTGTCATGTAGTGCGGCAAAAGCACTCCGATCAATGAAAAAAAAAGAAAAGAAAAAAGCGTGCCCCCCCCCCCCCTTTCCCATTCCCAGCCTCAAGCTGCTCAAGGTCTACAGTGGATGGGGGTGGTGATGGGAGCAATACTGATGATGCTGGGGGGAATCTTCAGTCATTTGGCAATTTTCAGCCAAATTTCCTATCCTTTCAGCCAAAAACAATCTATGTTTCAGCCCAAAACAATCTATGTTTCAGCCCAAAACAATCTACGTTTCAGCCAAAGAAAAGGAAGGAGAAAAAGGGTTGTACACAGAATGTATCATGATACGTGTAATATCACATGAGACAGTCTAATTTCATTTTTTGTAGACTTGCATGTCAGTATCAAGGCAGTATTTTACGTTTGGGTGCCAGGAGAGTCTACTAAATGCCTTTAAAAATGGTAAAATTTGTTTTCTTTAGTGGGGCATTGCCCCTGTGTTCCCCCCAGCAGGGTGCCGCCTATGCACCCCAGCCTACGTTTTTTTTCCTTCAGCAATTCCCTAGCCTGATTCATAATAATAATAATGTTAATAATAATAGTCATCATCTCGCCCATTTTGTCTTTATGTACATGTATTTGATTTTGCCAGTGGTCGAATGCATAATTGCATGAACCCTTACGTACACATGTTAAATTTTTTTTTTAATTAATAGTCATCATTATCATTATCATCATTGATGCTAGTGAGCTTCAAGCGCTTGTATACTATGCTAGAGGGGGTGGATGAGTGGGTGTTTGAGTTAATAGTCATCATTATCATCATCATCATTGATGCTAGTGAGCTTCAAGCGCTTGTATACTATGCTAGAGGGGGTGGATGAGTGGGTGTTTGAGTTAATAGTCATCATTATCATTATCATCATTGATGCTAGTGAGCTTCAAGCGCTTGTATACTATGCTAGAGGGGGTGGATGAGTGGGTGTTTGAGTTAATAGTCATCATTATCATCATCATCATTGATGCTAGTGAGCTTCAAGCGCTTGTATACTATGCTAGAGGGGGTGGATGAGTGGGTGTTTGAGTTAATAGTCATCATTATCATCATCATCATTGATGCTAGTGAGCTTCAAGCGCTTGTATACTATGCTAGAGGGGGTGGATGAGTGGGTGTTTGAGTTAATAGTCATCATTATCATCATCATCATTGATGCTAGTGAGCTTCAAGCGCTTGTATACTATGCTAGAGGGGGTGGATGAGTGGGTGTTTGAGTTAATAGTCATCATTATCATTATCATCATTGATGCTAGTGAGCTTCAAGCGCTTGTATACTATGCTAGAGGGGGTGGATGAGTGGGTGTTTGAGTTAATAGTCATCATTATCATCATCATCATTGATGCTAGTGAGCTTCAAGCGCTTGTATACTATGCTAGAGGGGGTGGATGAGTGGGTGTTTGAGTTAATAGTCATCATTATCATCATCATCATTGATGCTAGTGAGCTTCAAGCGCTTGTATACTATGCTAGAGGGGGTGGATGAGTGGGTGTTTGAGTTAATAGTCATCATTATCATCATCATCATTGATGCTAGTGAGCTTCAAGCGCTTGTATACTATGCTAGAGGGGGTGGATGAGTGGGTGTTTGAGTTAATAGTCATCATTATCATTATCATCATTGATGCTAGTGAGCTTCAAGCGCTTGTATACTATGCTAGAGGGGGTGGATGAGTGGGTGTTTGAGTTAATAGTCATCATTATCATCATCATCATTGATGCTAGTGAGCTTCAAGCGCTTGTATACTATGCTAGAGGGGGTGGATGAGTGGGTGTTTGAGTTAATAGTCATCATTATCATCATCATCATTGATGCTAGTGAGCTTCAAGCGCTTGTATACTATGCTAGAGGGGGTGGATGAGTGGGTGTTTGAGTTAATAGTCATCATTATCATTATCATCATTGATGCTAGTGAGCTTCAAGCGCTTGTATACTATGCTAGAGGGGGTGGATGAGTGGGTGTTTGAGTTAATAGTCATCATTATCATCATCATCATTGATGCTAGTGAGCTTCAAGCGCTTGTATACTATGCTAGAGGGGGTGGATGAGTGGGTGTTTGAGTTAATAGTCATCATTATCATTATCATCATTGATGCTAGTGAGCTTCAAGCGCTTGTATACTATGCTAGAGGGGGTGGATGAGTGGGTGTTTGAGTTAATAGTCATCATTATCATTATCATCATTGATGCTAGTGAGCTTCAAGCGCTTGTATACTATGCTAGAGGGGGTGGATGAGTGGGTGTTTGAGGGTTTAACGTCCTTTTCCACCACATATATGGGTGACATCAAAGATGGGGCAACGAGAGAAAGGCCAGCACTGACAAAGAACTATTCGGCTCCAGCAGGGATTGGAACCCACGACCCGAACATTGAGAGACGAACTCTCTACCGCTCTACTGTCCCGGCTGTCCACCGGAAATGCCACAGGGAACTCGAAAAGCAATACAGCTAATTGAAATAGTCTCACACACACACACACACACACACACACACACACACAGACACACACACACACACACACACAGAGGTCTGTCAATCACTATGTGTGTGCGTGTAGATCTATATGTCGAGGTGTGTGTGTGTGTGTGTGTGTGTGTGTGTGTGTGTGTGTGTGTGTGTTGGGGAAGGGGGGGGGAGGGTGATGGGAGCTTGGGGGGGGGGGGGGCTGTTGCACTTTTCCTCACCCTTGCTTGTAGAATGTTCAATGACAGCGATTGGCCCACATGACTGCCTTTGCCGCCCAATGGGCCACCCATCATCCCGTGACCTTTGGCCTGACTATCCCCACTTGTTGTAAGGGTCCCCTATACCCGGTCCCTTTTCGATAGATACCCCCCCCCACCCCATCCCTTTTGTCGCGAACCCCTACACCTGCGTCGCTGGGGCTGGGACTGAAGTTCGGGGTGGGGTAGACTGACAGGGTGGGGTGTCTGGAAGGGGTGGAGCCTGATTGTACGGTGTCCCCCCCCCCCACCCCCCGGTAGCTATTGTCTGAGACAGTGGGGTGTTCTGCCTTGTCCTTCCGCTCACCTCTACAGTGCCTTGCTCTTCAGTCTTTGTCTAATCGGCAGCGTTGTCAGTCATAGCGGAAACAGTCTCGCGATATCGTGTCTTCTACACAGCTCACCCGTTCAGGAAACTGTCTACACTAATAGTTGACTAACGGCGTGCTCGGAAGCCGTGTCCGAGTATTCGGGTGCTTGCCCACCGGAAATAGGTATTTCAGTCCAAGTGAGATTTTGTGAATATTCGGAGAAGACAGGAAGGGAGAAAGAGAAGAAGAAGAAGAAACTGAGAAAACCTTTTATCTGATTGGCCGGTTTGGAAACTGTCTTCACTCATTTCGGGCACTGCCTTCAGAAAACGTACTTACGTTCCTAAAACATGCCACCTCAGTCAATGCAGGGAAAGTTTGACGTGAATTCCAGCCTTCACATCTAGCCATCATTTCAGTATTTCTGGAGAACGTTTCTCCAGAAAACGGGTCTTCATATAATTATACTGTCTATATTGCAAGCTACAGGCGTTTTCTAACGCGGATGGTTTAATTAAAAAAACGTGTTCACGGTGACATAGGTGCAAAGTGTTTCTCCGAGCCTGTTACAACTTGCTAACTGCATCTTTGTACAGACAGAAGAATAAGTGGACGGTTTGTGCGTTGAAACCTTGTCCTCACTCCTTCACAGTTTGGGATGGGTGCGCTCATTGCACGTGTCCGTTCACTACAAAACTCTGCTTATGGTTTGGTAGATGTAGCAGGAAGTCTATCTTCACCAACCGCACCTTATTTTCTGTGAAACAGTGACCTATTCTAGTAACTGATTTCATTCTACGTGTACGTCCTAAAGTGGGAAGTGATAGGTTATTCTAGGCCACTCTCGCGTTACGCCGAGTTCTGGATGTGGGAAACGCTGTGCGGAAAAAGGAAGTTTGATCTCTGTGTTGTCTCCATCACTGCTCGTGTGTTGATATTGTTACACAGTGCAGACCCTCTTATTCCAGACGACAAACAGTGTAAGAAAACAGTTGACAACTGACCAACGTGTGTCTGACACTAAGTTTCAACAGATCCGCTTAGAGTTGTTTAGTTATCGTCGAAATCTTTCTCTGTGGATTGTGTTTGTGAGAGTTCTTCTGCATTTTTTTTTTTTAAATCAGAAGACAGAGAAAGAGAGTGTTTGTTCAAGACAATTGACGTAAACGTGTTTCTTGTGCACCTTGAAATGCAGTAAATAACTCCTGACTGTATTTCAGTTTTGTGCGATTCCCTGATGCACTAGAAATTTCGGAATAGAAATCACTTGTAGAAAACAGTGCATCTTACAGTGCAGGAAAAATGAGGGATTACTTTACACTCGGCAATGGACTGAATACAAAATCAGGTGAGTGAACATCTTTGATTATTCACACATACACATATGAAGCAGGAAGAACTGCAAATAGAGTGCTTTATATTTTTTTTTTATTGTATACTTTAAGAACCTCAGGAGGAACTTTGCATTGTATGCTGTAAGAACTCCCTGAGAATCTCTTTCACGAACATTTTTTTCTTACATGAAGACTACTTGTGCCAATCTAGAAACCTTACCGAGGTGCGCATCAAGCCTGTTGTGACTTTCTTTCAAATTCACGGATGGAGATATTTATCAGGAAAACTTCATACAAACGGAAAATGCGCAGAACCGCGCTATTTGGGGACGTATACTTTGTTCTGACTTGAAAGTCTGTTGGACTGGAGTTTCAAACTCTGAAATGCTGGACCCAAATCTGTTTTAAGTCAAGATATCACACTGAGACAATACCCAAGTCACAGATATCAATACGGGCTAACTTCAGTTCTCTTGTTAGTGAGTGGGGTGAATCAACGGGAGATAATGTAGGGTCGTATTGCGTTACACTTAACTGTTTTCGATCCTCTGCACCATAAGGAATGTCTTGACACAGTACATTAACCACGTATGAAACGGTCTCTTTTTCGAGACGGTTTTCAGTCCGTTTTGTTGGATTCTGGCTTACCTCATGGTTAATTAACAGGTCAGCAGCAGCTGCTGTTCTATTCAGTCATTATTCCCCTTTGTTTCTCGCTTACCTCTTGATGACTGGCCAGTCGGCGTGAGTAATGTAACGTGATGAGTGGTAACGGTGCGTTGTTTCTGCCTGTCAGTGGTGATGTGGCGTCGTCAGTACTGCGTGGTATCTGTAACTCTTGCTGGTTGCGTTGGTCATGGACCTGCAAAGTACACAGCTCGTGAACAAAGCATTTCACTTCACACTAAACCCGCGCTGCTGGCGAGAAGAGACCACACAGCGGCTTTCTCTCGCTGCCTCTGTTTGCACACAGTCACACTGTGTGATTGATAGAAAACGACTGCAGCACGCAACACAACCACGCATGCACCATTACACCGACTCGCCCTCTCCCTCTCTCTTTCTCTCTCTCTCTCTCTCTCTCGTTTTGTCGGCCACTGATCCGTTATGAGGCCGCGGTCGGTCGCGTTTTCTGAAGGCCAAATAATCAATGAGAAACGGTTCAGGCGAAACACTGGTGGCAGAACTAGTGGCCTTGAGTGTGAAGTACCGCAACGTCTTGAGTGACTGGGCGCTCAGCTCTCTCACTACACCAGGCGATAGTGTTGGTTTGGTTGGTGCCATACTGTGGCGGCCGAGCTGGGATCGATTGCCGACTCCGTGTAACCACCACTACCACCTCCACCTCCACCACCACACAGTGAATCTTCCCTTCCACTATCCCGCTCTCACTCCAACACTACACAACACAAGACTGCATGCAATGGAACCACGTCGGCCCCGTGCGTGTCGTCTTGATTCGCAGCCACGGGCACATGTAGGCCGAGAATGGAGTCTCACAGCTGTTAGGAGGCCTACTTTCACTGGCATTCACTTCCTAGCACCGCTTCTATCTCTCTCTCTCTCTCTACCCCTGTCTTCAAGCCTGTGATCGGGGAATGCGGAAATAATGGCAGCAACGGGTCTTGAACAGTGGTGCCTTCGGAGACCAACTGGCAGCTAGTGGCGAGGCGAAACTCTATCGATCGCTGCGCTGGTACTCACACTGTCAGTACTCCAAAAACCCGGCGTGACCCAGATTCGGCCATGTGGGGCACGGCTTGCGGCCTCTTCTCCTAGCGGGCTGTACGTGCGCTGGGACTCGGGAGTGCACGGGCGCTATTTCGGCTTTCTTGCGAGTTTCTGGATACGAGAGCGAGCGATGTGGGTCACGGAATTTGTCGTACGATAGACATATTTTTGGAGGAAAAAAGCTTATTATTGACGCAGCAAGTTTAGCGGGTGCACGTGGACTTTGAGTCAGAGGGAACCCCGATCTCGCCATGTTGCGCGGTAGTGATGCAATGTCGGTTCTGGTCGCCCAGCTGATGGCCTGACTTCGCGGAGCCTTTGGTTAGCCGGTTACTGACTCACCTACTATAAATATGGCCACGTTCTTTTTCGCCGACTTATTGCGTCGCTTGTTGCAGTGACTGAACGGCTGTGCCGGCCTCCTACGGACTGGCATCTTGTGTGTGGGTACACTTGTCGGCAGCGGGACGAGTAATATTGATGGTTTGTGTGCTGGCGGCGCGGTACTGTAGCGATACCCGCTGGTGACCAACAGGGGTCGTGTGTCTCGCTATTTATTGATCGTTGGTACCATCGCGCCAGCCAGCGACTACCGAACTACTGTTTCTTCAGTTGTACCACAGCGGCCCGAGGCACAACGTGTTCTGTACAAGACCGGAGGTGCTAGCTGCGGCGAGAGTTTGTGTGTGTAAGTCTTCCTATCTACGTGGCGGTGGCCAGTATGGACGGCCTATGCTGATGACGATTAAATGTTCGCGCCAGTGCCAGGCGAGGTTCGATCAGCGGAGACGGTGTGTGTGGTGGACGGAGACCCGCCGAGGCGATCTGCTGCTGCATGTGGCCGCAATGTTGCTCTGCCGACAATGGGAACAGTGCAGGGAGGCGATGCTGGCAGCCTAGACTGGCACCGCCACGCCGACATCACCCACCATCACCACCACCACCACCACCTTCTTCACCACTCCCACCAACACCAGCATTACCTCTACCTCCACCACTACCTCCTCCACCACCACCACCACCACAACCACCACTTCACCGCTCTGTGACCTACTGTCTCGTCTGCTCCTCCTCCCTTTTCTGTGTCGAGTCTGATGCCGCCCTTCAGACGAGCGCCTTGCCTGGTCACCGCTCCGTGTTGTCGCGAGGTGCCTGGTCGGCGTCCACTGCTCCCGTAACCTCTTCCCCGTGTCCCTGGCGCTGCTGCCGGCTCTCCTGCCCCACCCTGCCGCCGTCTGCACCCCGACCCCACGGGCTGGGACGACAGTGTGCCGGTCTACATGCTCGTGTACAACAATCGTGTCCTCTCCCTCTGCCTAGACAGACAGCAGCGCGCTGCTCAGCGACTACCGGACAGACAGACGGCTCCAGACTCGGCCTTCACATCAAGGGGAGAGCAGCAGGTTGCGACACTGCTCTTTCACGCGGGAGGTACCAAAAGCTCGCACGACTCGTGCGTCAGGAAGAGTTGGCTGTGTGCGAGTATCTTGCCCGTGATTGTTTCCTCCTAGTACCGGATGGTGTCTGAGTGAGTAGAAACCACTTCGAGAGGGGGGTATCAGCCGCTACCAAAGTGACACGATCGCGGGGGAAGCGCTACGGACCCGTGGAACATGGCTGCCGGCGCTGCAGGTACAACATAGCGAAGCAGACGACATAAAAAAAGGCGGCACTGGTCGTCTGCTTTTCAGAGTCGCGTCTCGTGTCTGCATAGGTGGCACGCACACACTGACCGCACGCTTCGTTTTGATTACAACATAGGTGTACAGTGGATAGCGGCCCCTTGTTCCAACTTTTCCTGCGCGTGTTTGGTTTATCTTTCTTTCTTTCGCTTTTAGTTGCGTTTTCTTCTGGCCAGCGGAGATGTGTTTTCTTTGTGCTGTTTGCACGCACTCGTCTCATTTCCTCCTGTTTTCTTTTGTGTTCGTGGCCGCATTGCATGTTGTCTTTCCTGCAGATATCTTAGCATTGACAGGCGAAACAAAGGGAGATGGGGCAGCCATTGTCAGGCTGATGCGAACGATTTTGACTGTGTCGCAACTAGTTGCTGAAGAGTTTTATTTCGCTGAATATTATGAATATTATTATAAGCATTACGGTAAAATTTAATTAATTAATTAAATTAATTAATAAATAATAATAACAGCGAAAAGAAGTGAATAAAAACTTCTAGAAATTTAAAATCATAGTAGTTGTTTACCAAATATAGCAATACTTCATCAGATTTACTATTCATTTAAACTCTGTGGGCAGAGAACGACAGCTTATAAGTTAACTATTTAAGGAAGTTATCCCCCCCCCCCAAAAAAAAAAAAAGTTCTAAGTTCAAGTTCTAAGTACTTTTAGTATGATAATTTTGAAATTCTTGTTTGTATTTGTTGCCCGTGTAACATTCTTTAGTTTGGTGTTTATACAAGATATTGACTTGAAGTAGATCAAAATAAAAACAAACAGAAGCGGACACATTTTATTTTTACTCAAAACATTTTCTTCCGGAAAATATTTATTAAGAGTCATCATAAACGCTTACAAACTTTTATTTTAAGCCTTTTGCGTTCCATTTTTATTCTTGACATTTGTTATTCAACTGAAAATTGATCTTTCAGTGAAAGGCATGCGTTTGACATTTATGTTTGTTCACTGTTTCTTCTGTGTTGACTTGTGTTTGGTTGTAGTTTTGTTTTAGCTCTAATCTTTACATAACCAACCAAATCAACCAACCAATCAATAATTGTAGTCTTGTTTGTTACTCTTCGGAACACGACATTTCACTGATTAATTTTGTTTTTGTTTGGTATTTGTGTTATATGTTTACTCTGATCATATTTACATATATTTCACACCTTCCGGCTGAGTAAGCATTGAGCAATATGGAATAATATACATTTAATATTATCTAGGTCACCTTTCACTGTTGTTCGACCGGTTAATTTTGCTAAGAGTTTACCCGATGCGCGAGATAGAATCAGGGACCATTTCGAAAAGAGTTTAAAGGGTTGGATAATTCATCTGTTGCAAGATAGGTGCATGAATGTGTGCATTTCGTCTTGCTCGCAGCACGTTTTAAATTGAATACAAAGCGTTTTGCAGTGAAAAGAATATTCATTTGACACTGACGTCTTTTGCATGTGCTTTGTGCATATTGGTTGTGACGTAAGTAACGTCTACAAGTCTAGAACTGCGATCGAATGCCTGGGTGACGCCGACTGAAGTTTGGAAGCGTTCATTTGCATAATATATTTGTCGAGCAGTCTTACAACATGGCAGAGTTGTTGCAGGTCGGTCGAATGAGTGGAGATGTTGCGATCTGTACGTTCTTGTGTTTCAGTGAGTCACTGTGGTCGTTGAAAAATTTGCTAGTGTTTTCAGCCGTTATCGCCCTAGTCGTCACCATTTTCACCGTCATTTTCACCCCGCTGTTGGATTCGTACCGTTTTCTGTAGCCATTGGTCCTGTCAGTTGGGATATCACCACATCTATGTCAGTCAGACACCTTGTTTGATCAGTGATTGGATGACTGAACAAATCAATCGACCAGTCAATCAATCAATCAATCAATCAATCAATCAATCAATCAATCATGTCTTTGGGCGCTAACCCTGTCTCATGTGTTTAGAGAACGTAAACAAATGCAAGTTAGTCAGATAAAAGTAAGCACAAAGTCGAGCTCATGGTCTTAGTCTGTAAGTGTAACTTATTTCAAGTTCACAGGAACATAATCAATAAGCAAAATCGTCCGAATATTACAGGCAAAGTCGTCTGCATTCTTTAAAGTGTAGGCAATTTCAAAATAACGTGCGCGGCAACGCCGTTCCGTCTCGAACGTTGAAATACTACTTTTTGCGATTATTTATGTAGTTAAAAGTAATAATATAAACCAGATTCTTATGTAGGAGCAACCAGTGATAACTGACTTATTTAATAATAATAAAAAATTAGTTTAAAAATACGCGGCGTTTGGCGGTAACGCATCTCGGAACTGTCCCTGTTGGAGACGTAAACAAAACCACTACATTTACCGAGAGGCGGCGGGTTCTGAACTATGGAAAGGATGCCCACCCGAATATTATAAAATTGAGATTTTAAATGTATTTCAAAATTAAATTCCAAACTTTTGGTAAGAAAGTAGTGTTGTTACCCCCCCCCCCCCTTCTGTCTGTCTCTCTTAGTCCCTCCCTTTCTCTCTCTCTCGCGCGCTCTCTCTCCAGGTCAGTAGGTTAGTAGTTAGCGTTGGTACCGGATCGTGACATTTTGTAAATATTAGTAAAGGAAAATATTTATTTATGTTCAGAAGGCATTTTCGGGTCCACGTTTCACCAGTTCTCACGCCACCCGCCCACTTGTGTGCTTAAACCACGCGATATGACTCGAGAAAAACTACGTGAATCGGATTTATTGTTATACTTGTGTATGTACAATACAATTACTTAATAAAGCAAGAAACCAATACAGAATTCAAATTAAAATTTGAATTAGTACCCGCAACGCGTCTTTGACTGGACGTAATTTCAATATTTGTGACCTAAAGTGTAAAAATAAACGAAGTGACTTCTACTTTATTTGTTCAACTTGCTCTGCCTTTATTCACGTTTAGTAAAGGAAATCTGCATACATCTTTTAATAACAACCAAGTGTTGTATCCCTTGCTTTTAATGAAATAAGTAAAATAATCCTTAGTACCCAACCATAGAGGGGTACATGCAAGCGCCGGAGAACTATTTTGGTGACCCCCTTTTCCATGCATACAAACATGAAGCAATAAGGATGATGATGATAAAATAAAATAAACCATACTCACCGTAATTTGAAAACAAACTTTAACAGGCATCGTTTTAAAATACACTAGGAGGTCATTTTGTGTCGCTAAAATAATAGTTTTTATTGTTTTCTTTGATTAAGAATTGTTTTAAAAACATATATTGTAGATTAGTCATATAAATAATTATGTCAACACCTTTTACTTTCATTAGATACGGAGCACCGTTAAACTGATTTTGATCAACCTTAAGGTAGAGAGTATGAAGGTTTAAGCGACATATTGCCCTCTGGTGAGTGTTAGTAACAAACATACACACAAACAAGCAAACAAACAAACAAAGTTTATACTAATTTTCCATCATAATCTCAAGTAATGTTTATGTCGCCTCAAGTACAACGTAAAAGTATATCGTTTATCGCCGTACACTGTTTCATTTTACCCCCACAGCATTGCTAGAGAATTTGGGTCAAGCACTTTGCAGCAGTACCTCAAGAGAATGAGGTCACGGTAGGGCCCAGTGGTACCTCCAGATGTACCAAGCGTGGCAGTACCGCCCGACTCCGTCTATCAAGTGCTGTGCTACGTGTTGTCAAAGTATATTTCAACGTTAGATGTCTCGAAATGGAATTATGAGAGAGCGAATATCAAGCTGTTATCAGGACTAGTCTGGCAGGTCAGATGTCTCAGTATTAGGAGAGAGCGAATATCAAGTTGATATCAGGACAAGTTCTACATGTCGGTAACACCAGATGAGCGTTGTCCTGTGCCGCGTTGCAAGGATATCAGAATCTTAAGTGGAGTTGCGACAACAGGGCGGTAGAGCGTTGGACTTGCAACGCTCGGGTCGTGAGTTCGAATCCTTCGTCCTGTCTTTGATATCGCGCTTATGTGGTGGAAAAGGACGTTAAACCCTCGAACACCTACCCTCAGAATCTCAAGTACAGTGCTTATCAACATGCAGTTTTGGAACGTTGCAGAACAAAGTTACTCTGTCAGCTTCCAGTTGCAGTACTGCAGTATTTGTTGTCTGTTGTGCAGAGTGTGAAAGAAGCATTGTGTTGTCAAAATCAAATACAGCGCTGCAGTACAGCAGTGTTCTTGGTTCAAGTGCAGCGGTAAAAGACTCCCAGAGTCTGTGTGCTAAACACCATACGTGTACAAGTTTACACACAAGCACCAGAGGATTCCATTTTGTGTCGCGCCAATATGCAGTTTTGATTCGTGTACAGTATTTTGCTGCAGTGACACCACGGAATATTTCAGTCAAATGAAGAAGTCTGAGGTTTCAGGAGAGCAAGTTTGTAGTTTCTATTGTAAAGCAGCGACCAA
This sequence comes from Batillaria attramentaria, assembly GCA_018292915.2. NCBI lineage: Eukaryota > Metazoa > Mollusca > Gastropoda > Batillariidae > Batillaria > Batillaria attramentaria. Next base: position 1,320,120 of record JACVVK020000039.1, on the reverse strand, counting down.
TATTGTGTCAGTGAAGAGGTGTGCCGCACTGTCACCTGGCAGTCTCTGTGTTGACTGCGCCACTGTCATCATGTGCTGCAGATCTTATCACACGGGCTTTGTCCTGATAAAATTCAACCTGAAAATTCGCCAGGAAGTGCGTCACAATAGCAACAGAGAATGTGTGTGCGTCCGGAAATTTGCCACAGTGCCCCAACAGAGTGTATGTGTGTCCCAGCAGCACCAGAGAATGTGTGCCATGAAATGTGCCACAGTGCCCCAACAGAGTGTATGTGTGTCCCAGCAGCACCAGAGAATGCGTGCCATGAAATTTGCCACCGTGTCACAACAGAATGTAAACTTGTGCGAAGAAGTGTGTTCCAGCGGCACCAGAGAATGTGGGTCCTGAAATTTGCCACAGTACCACAACAGTGTATTGTGTCTAGAAGTGTCTTCCGGTACCACCAGAGAAGACACGTGCGTGTCTTGAAATTTGATTGAGTGTCACCATATAATGTGAAGAAATACGTTTCAGTACCACGAGAGATTGCATTTGAAATTTGCCACAGTTTCGCCACAGTGTATGCTTGAGTGTCATAATGTAACCAGACAACGTTTCAATCATTATGCTGCATAGCTGCACGAGAGGAAAGTGAAGATTGAGATACGCGTCATCGATGAATGGTGTCCAGGTTGTTCACAGCACCCGGTCTAATCCAACCAATTCTGGGAACGGGGATAGCCAAGTGGTAGAGCGGCGTTGGATTTTTAATGCTCAGGTCTCGAGTTCGAATCCAGGCCGGGGCCCCGTCTTTAGCATCACCCAATCGTGGTGGAAATGGACGTTAAACTCCCAAACACCCACCCCACCTAGTCCAGTTCAATCCAATTAAATTAAACCAAAGATGTAATTAATTGTGTCTACTGCAGATCTGTCAGTTTCAACTGTTGTCTTGCGGCGTAACCGGCTTCGGAGAGCAGGGTATTGCAATAAATTTGGACCCTAATTTTGCGTCAAGAACCGTTTTACAGTACCCCCAGCGTGCGTCAGAACTTGAAGAGAGGCCACGAGGACATTGTGTGTCCAGCATTCCTTAGCTGCAGTACCTACCGAAAGTCTACTGCGTCAAAACATCAGCTGCTGTCTGTAAATTTGTCTCTGCAGACACTGAGTCACGCAGTATCACCCAACATTCATGCGTCAAAATATTAACTGCAGTTAAGTTGCTGTCAGTCAAGATTGGTGTTGATGCAACAGTCTCTTCAGATTTCAGATTTCAGTATGTCCAAAGGCTCTAATTTCAAGATTTTTAGGCTCAGTGGCCTGTGTTCAGTTGATTGAAGCCAAAAACGCAGCAGCGGGGCACATTGACCACACTCGACCTTCTAGCTGCGTTTTCCTCGTTTGCGCGGCCATCAAACGTCAGTGTGTTGCATTCGGAGCTTTACTAATCTCTTAGACTATTTCGAGCACACAGGCGCAGTCACAAGCGCAACTGTTCCAAAACAGAAGTCTCTCGATATAACATGTAGTATAGGAAATTAGGAAATTCTTGGATTTTTTTTCATGACAAAGGAGAATTGCATTTGGTAATTTTACACTGTTCTATAGGTAGCTCCTGTCCATGTACACCCCCCCCCCCCCCAGCAGTGTTTTCCTTTTTTTTTACTTCTATTTTATACTGAAACACTCTTGAAGGTCAGACCAGACAACCTGCAAAATGCTTGTATTGTTCTGTGACACACACAGTGCCGACAAAGAATGTATGCCGTCACAAACATTGTCAAGTGATGCGTTGTAGAACCACCTGTGACTGTCTGGTCATGGTGACAGATAACTAGCCGTACAAGTGGCAGACAGCTTAAGCACGGGCACCCCAGACAGTTTGCTTGAAGTAATTTATCATGGGATATTGCGAAAACATTTCTGACGTAGCATGTTCACCATAGGGTGAGGCTTTTTGTTTGTCAACAATAGTCCGCACCACACTGTGGTAGTGCACTAGAGTGAAGCACACATTTAGAGAACACTGGAGTCCATAAACCAATCGAGCTCTGACCGATCCAGGTCATGCTCCAGCCCGAACAATCTCCTCAATCCTGAGGAGATTGCTTGTTGTCCGCACACAGCGCTGCATGACAGAGAGAACGTGATCCTTTGGGCTAAACTCCAGACTGGACCACTGTGCTCGCGGAGTTTCTTGTCTGAACCACGCAACGTGCGCCACACGGTCGACTGGCCAGAGTCCACTAGAGTGCGTGCACGTGCTGAACTGCTGTGGATAATTATGCTTATTGTCTGTCAGAAATTGTGCTGCAGCTTCGTACCAGATGTGTCACGTAGCTAGTACATAGTCGGGGAACCGGGATAGTCGAGTGGTGGAAACGTTAGACTTGCTCAGTGCTCGGGCCGTGAGTTTGAATCCCAGCTGAAAGCTTGACACGTGAATGATACTGGCGGCTTTTCCTCCGTTGCCCCGCCTTTGATATCACCTTGGTGCGGTGGTAAAAGACGTTAAACTCCAAACATTCAACTACTGCATAGTCGTTGTACACTAAAGAAGGTTGGATTGGCCAGCAAAGCGGTGTAACACATGCTTGGGTCGTAAGTCGAATCCCGGCTGGGGCCAAATATTTCTACTGACCTTTTTCTCGTTACCCCTCTTTGGTGTCACCCATATGTGGTGAAGAAGGACGTTAAACCCTCAAGCAGCCTCCTTCCTCCAGCGGCGTAACACTACCAAGCATTTTGTTGTACAAATTATTTTGGTATCACACCACCAAGCAGTTGTATGTCAGTACCATCCATGACTTTGTCAGACAGCGGCACTTACTGGAGAGGGGCGGCATGTCAATGCCTTGCAGAACCACAAGCGAATTAATTTTGTTATAAATTTGTATTGCAAGCACAAGCACACATTTCCACAAAAAAACTTAACGTTCACTTAATGTTTTGTAGTCGCCGAATCTGCACAAAGCAGGTCACTGAAACAGTGATGTACCACAAGAGAATTCGTCTTGCCATTGCAATTACAAGCTTACCATTGCCGCTAAAACTATTTTCTATCTGCTGAATTGTGGTAGTCGTACACGAGGCCACTGAAGCACACATGTAATGTGTTGCACACCATAAGAGAATTTGTTTTGCAAAGTTACAAGTGTAACCTTACCACAGTAACAACACTCTCCCCCAGTTTGTGTCTGCTGAATGTACACACATCCGGTCACTGAAGCGTGACCTCCATCTTAACCTTGTATTTTAAGCGTAAGAATGCACCATTGCCACTGAAACTAAGTTTCTCCCCCCATTCTGTATCTCCTGAATCTGCACACGATAAGTCATTGAAGCATGACGTCTGTCTTTACGTCATTAGAATAATGCACCATTAGCACCGAATCTTAGTCTGCTAAGAAGAATGAATCTCCACACATTAAGTCACTGAAGCATGACCTCACCATATTAGAAGAATGCATCATTACCATGAAAACTAAACTTTCTTCCCTCTCTGTCTCTGCTGAATCTGCATAGATCAGGTCACTGAAGCATGTCTTCTGTCTTCACCTTGTACCAGAACACTAAAATACAAGTTTTTTTCCCCACGCTGATTTGATAAATCTGCTCATATATAAGTTCATTGAAGCATTACTATCCTCACCTTGGGTGAGAAGAATGTATCATTATCAGTGAAACAAAAGTTTTTGTATCTGCTGAGTATACAGTCTTCTGGTCACTGAAGCATGGCTTCTGTCTTCACCTTATGTTAGAAGAATGCATCTTTACCATTAAAACTAAACGTTCTTCCCATTCTTTCTTGCTGAATATACACACAGGTCACTGAAGCATATATTCTATCTTCACCTTGTACTAGAAGGACACACCGTTAGCACTAGAAACTTAGCTTGCTCCCTCATTCTGTGTCTGCTCAATTTGCACACATCTGGTCAGTGAAGCATGACTTCTGTTTTTCAGTCATACTTTTAGCTTGCATTAGAAGGATGCACCAGCGTCACTAAAATCATTAGTTTCATTTCGTATCTGCTGAATCTGCACACATGTGGTCAATGAAGCGTGACTCCTATTACTGAATTCTATTTTCACCTTGTAGTAGAAGTATGCACCATTATAATTAAAAGTTATTAGTTTCATTCTGAATCTGCACGTTATCATCAGGTCAATGGAGCATGACTTCTGTTTGTGAGTTCTATTTTCATCCTTGTAAGTTGTATGAGAAGAATGCACCACCACTAAACATTATTAATTTGATTCTGTATCTCCTGCATCTGCACACATCGAGTCAATGAAGCGTGTCTCGCAACCTATCTTCACTTTGACTGCGAACAAACACCTACGCCAAATCATCAATACGCATAGAAAGCTTTACACAAAATCCTGCACCAGCCGTAAGTAAGTCCTGATGATATGCCAGCTGACGTTTAACACGGTGAGCAGACCAATACCTAGGTTATTTGCAGCTGTAGAGTCTGTTATTGTGAAGTAAACGAATGCGGCGAAGCCGGGTTTTAACAGGAATGGGCGCATCATCCTGGGCTTCATGCAAACACAACTGGGCCTTCAAAGAATTGATCGAATGCTAGGGGTACTTGGGACCCCAAAATAACCGCGCTTGCCTTCGGTACTAAAAGGGCTTTAGCGGATAAAAACTAAGCTCGCTTTGCCGGGATGGTGCTGCGTGCTTCTGAAGCTTTGTGGTACTGACGGCACTGACAAGAGTCTGTGGTACTGACTGGGCCTGTGGTACTGACTATGGTGCTGAGTGTTGCACTGACTAGGTCTGTGATACTGACTGTGGCACTGCCTAAGTTTGTGGTACTGGCTGTGGTACTGACTGTGGCACTGACTAGGTCTGTGATACTGACTGTGGCACTGACTAGGTCTGTGATACTGACTGTGGCACTGACTAGGTCTGTGATACTGACTGTGGCACTGACTAGGTCTGTGATGCTGACTGTGGCACTGACTAGGTCTGTGATACTGACTGTGGCACTGACTAGGTCTGTGATACTGACTGTGGCACTGACTAGGTCTGTGATGCTGACTGTGGCACTGACTAGGTCTGTGATACTGACTGTGGCACTGACTAGGTCTGTGATACTGACTGTGGCACTGACTAGGTTTGTGGTACTGACTGTGGCACTGATTAAGTTTGTGGTACTGACTGTGGCACTGATTAAGTTTGTGGTACTGACTGTGGCACTGGCCAGGCTTCTGATACTGATTGGCACTGACTAGGTTTGTATGGCTGACTGTGGCACTGGCTAGGTTTTTAATACTGACTGGCACTGACTAGGTTTGTGGTACCGACTATGGTACTGACTAGATTTGTGGTACTGACTGTGGCACTGACTGTAGGTTTGTGAAAGATGTACTGACTGTAGGCGTGTGGTTCTGGCTGTAGGTTTGTGGTACTGACTTTGGCACTGACTAGCACTTTGTGGTACTGACTGTGGCACTGGATAAAGGTGTGTGGTATTGACTGTGGCAGTTACTAGGTTATACCGACTATGACACTAAGTACAGGTTTGTGGTACTGACTGTGGTGCTGACTGTAGACTTGTGGTACTGCCTGGTGCTGACTGTAGGTTTGTGGAACTGACTGTAAGTTTGCGGTACTGACAATACGTTTGTGATATTGACTGTAGGTTTGTGGAACTGACTGTGGAACTGATCAGGTTTGTGATACTGACGGGTGGAACAGACTGTATGTTGGTGGAACTGACTGTAGGTTTTTCATACTGACTAGGTTTGTGGCACTGACTGTAGGTTTGTGATGCTGACTGTAGATTTGTGATACTGACTGCAGGTGTATGGTACTGACTGTAGGTTTTGTGATAATGACTAGGTTTGTGGAACTGACTATAGGTTTGTGATACTGACTGTACGTTTGTGGTTTGTGATACTGGTTGTAGACTTGTGATACTGACTGTAGGTTTGTGAAACTGACTGTAGGTTTGTGATACTGACTGTAGGTTTGTGATACTGGCTGTTGGTTTGTGATACTGGCTGTACGTTTGTGATACTGACTGTAGGTTGTGATAAGTACTGACTCTAGGTTTGTGGCACTGACTAGGTTTATGATACTGACTGTAGGTTTGTGATGCAGAATGTAGGTTTGCGATAATGACTGTAGGTTTGTGATACAGACTGTAGGTCTGTGACATTTTAGGTTATTGATACTGACTATAGGTTTGTGGAACTGACTGTAGGTTTTGTGATGACTCTACGTTTGTGGAACTGACCGTAGGTTTGTGATACTGACTTACGTTTGTGGTACTGACTATAGGTTTGTGGTACATACTGACTGTATGTTTCTGGTACTGACGTAGGTTTGTGGCACATACTGTAGGTTTGTGGTACATACTGTAGGTGTGTGGTACTGACTGTAGTGTAGATTTGTGGTACATACTGACTGTAGGTTTCTGGTACTGACTGTAGGTTTGTGGTACATACTGTAGGTTTTGTGATAATGACTCTAGGTTTGTGGAACTGACTGTACGTTTGTGGTACTGACTAGGTTTTTTTTAATACTGACTGTAGGTTTATTTATTTTGACTGTAGGGTGGTGGTACTGACTAGGGTTTTGATACTGGCTGTAGGTTTGTTGTACTGACGGTAGGTTTGTGATGCTGACTCTGTGTGTGTGTGTGTGTGTGTGTGTGTGTGTGTGTGTGTGTGTGTGTGTGTGTAAGGATTCTATGCTTCTGTTGTTGTCCTCCTGAGTTGTTAGTGTTGCGAGCATCTTGGAATTCTGCTTCAAGTCGGACGGTCAGGTGAAGGTATTTGTAGTTTAGGTCAAATTACTGTGTGGTCTGTTCCTGAACGGCCTGTGTGTCCGGCTTCTGCCAACAAACTGTACCGTGCCAAAGTCCCCCCCCCCCCCCACTCTCTCTCTCTGTGTTTTCTCACACACACACACACACACACACACACACACACACACACACACACACACACACACACACACACACACACACACACACATTTTTGTGCGGATTGCAGTTTTTAACATTTCTTCCAGATCTGTGTAACATATATAACAACGCACACAATAGTCGTGTATCTGTGGGGGGGGGGGGGAGGGGGAAGCACACACAACACCTATTACAGTGTACTTTTACTCTCAGTTATACCAGATCTTCTCTAGAGTGCGCATTAAATGAGCGGTTAAAGCCCCGGTAGAATGTTAATGCGACAAAACACAAACAAACAAACAAACAAACAAACAAACAAAAAACCCAATATTTCTTTTTTGTTTATAACTGTATTCATGAGAATGTAGCTTATAGACACAGAGAGCAGATTGAGCTGACAGCTGGCGAGATACAGAAAAGAGGTAAATTTATTGTGGGTTTTTTTTTTTTTTCAGACCTGTAGGTAGGACATGCAGCAGGTTAGTTAGACACAGAGATGGACAAATAAAAACACGTGCAAACTGATAGCTATCATAACCAACTGATGTGTCAGATTATCGCACAATGTGTTGCCCAGAGACTCATCATGCTTGTTGATGCTCTGACTGTTGACTGCGTTCTTACCGAGACTGTGCTGACAACACCCGGACACACAGTGTTGACTGCACCCTTACTGAAACTGTCGACTGCGTGTTATTGAGACACAGACAGCGTTGTCTGCATCCGTGCTGAGACTCAGATTATTTTGACGGCATATTTGGTGACTGCATCCTTACTCAGACTGCGTTATACATGTATAAATTTGGAACAGATTCGGTGACGTCATCCATATTCAGACCTCGTTGACAGCTTTTTTATTGCGACTATGCTGACTGCATTTGTATTGCGACTATGCTGACTACATTTGTATTGCGACTATGCTGACTGCATTTGTATTGCGACTATGCTGACTGTATTGCGACTGTGTCCCCACCGAGTCAAAGACTGTTGACTGCACTCATGATTAGACACGAATACTGCCTGTTGACTGCATCATTACTGTGCCAGAGACTGAGCTGACTGCACTGTTCATTTGCCATGACTGTTGACTGCAAGTTTACTGAGGTTGCTGTGACACAAAATGACAAATACTGTAGACTGCATCCCTACTGAGCCACATGTATACGGTGTTGACTGCAAGACTGCATTATTCTTTAGCCAAGACTGTTGACAGCAAGTTTACCGACACTGCTTACACACAAATACTGTTGACTGTCATTGCTGACACTACGCTGACTGCATCCTTCCTGAGGCACATTGCATGGACCGCATCCTTGTTGTGATACATACTGTTTTTGACTGTTAACATTACTGAGACTTTGTTGACGGCATTTTGTGTGTGTGTGTGGACTGCATCCTTACTGGGACTGTGTTGACTGCATCAGTAGTCAAATTATTGAGACGCATATTGTCGACCGCATCCTTACATAAACTCCATGCTGCTTTGCATTAGAAGCTACTGTTCTCTGTCACTAATATCAGGTGGTTTAGGTCCAGTCCTTATGAAGCCAGAATGTATAGCCTACACCTTGTCATATTTATGAGGTCATATCTTTGACGAAAAAGGATGGGATGTAATATGTCCAGCCATACAGTCAAACAACTAGCCAGCCAGCAAGCTGCACATATGTATACAAACAATGACGTAATTTGGGGGCGTTGATACATTGATAAAGTTCATAGAGCTGTACCTCCTCAGCTGGTTGATGTTGAGTACTCAGGGATGCCGTTGTTGATAATTGTTGGAGTTCAGTATGCGTGAATAGTATATAATATGTGTATAATATGAATAATATAGAATAATAATAATATAGAATAATAATAACTTTTTCTCTCCTGTCTTTGAAGTTAAAGTCATGATGGGTTGGGTACTCAGGGCTTTTTTTTGATAAGGGTAGGAGTTCAATCCCCATTGTGTCAGTTTTAAGTATACTGGGGCACATTTTCTCTCGTGTCTTTGAAATTCACTTCATTGTTGGTTGGGTACTTGGTCAAGTACCCAGGTCCAGTCTCCATGGCGCTAGAAAAATGTATCACACTGGACCATTTCTCTCCTGTCTCTGAAATTTAACTTCATGGGGTACACAGGTCAAGTACTCGGGGCTGTCGTTGTTCGTCAGGGTTGGAGTTCCAATCTCAGTGACGTCAGAAAGTACCAGACACGATACTGGATACTGTTTTCTCTCCTGTCTTTGATATGACCTTCATGGTGGGTTGACTACTTTCGTCAAACACTCAGGCTGACGTTAGTGATAAGGGTTCAAGTTGAAGTTTCAGATACGATACTGGACATTTGTTTTCTCGCCTTTTTTATTTAAAAAACTTAACTTCATGGTGGGTCAGACGTTGTTATTTTTTTCCGAAAGGGCTGGAGCTCCACTCGCTATGGTATGAGAAAGTGGGTTGTAATCTTGTGGATCTTTGTCAGACCTTGGGTAGGAAATGCAGACGCTTTGTTTGGTTGGAGTTAGGCACAGCGACGGACATTAACCAACACAGATTCACACAGGATACTAGGCGTCTGTTTTCTCTCCCTACCCTTGAAATTACCTTCACGATGGGTTGACTGCTCTGGTCAAGCACTCAGGGCTGGCTTTGCTGGTAAGGGTTGAAGTTGCAATCCTGATTGCGCTAGGAAAGTATGCATGTATGATAGTGGACATCTGTTTTCTTTCCAATCATCTTCGTGGTGGCAGAAACGGACGCTTACCAGCGTGTCTTTACTGTTAGTCTTCCTGCCGTCCTACATACCAATCTAGTACCGACGGAAAGTGAAGCGCTGTTTGATCTTAATGGTCCCTGACATCCAGGTGTGTATGTAAAATGGATTTGACGCTTTTTGAGTCAGTGCCAAGTTCCTTCTGTCTTCCATCTTGTACTTTATGCAGCCTTTCCGTTCACTCCTTCACTGCACCTCGCTCTTTCTGTTTTTCATCCTGTTTTCTACGCATTTTTGTAATCAGGAGTTCGATGAATTAGCATGAAGGTGCAGCGTCTCCTGCATGTCCTAGGTTTACACTGCCCCGTAGACCAGTTTGCATCATTAAAATTTTGTCCAACGTTACATTTTTTTTTTTTTAGTAGTGCAGGCACATTGAGCCGCAATTAGTCTTAGTTGTTTGCGCAGTGTTAAGCCCTGACAACTCACTCACTTGCTTATGCAGCCTCTCCCTTCACTTGTTCACCGCACTTCGCTCTTCCTGTTTTCCATCTTATTCTTCGTGCGGTCTCGCAGACCATGTAAGGTGCAAACCGTTTTGCTGGCGGCCATTTTGAAATCTATTGTTGTTTGGGAAAGACTTAAGTGCTTAAAAAATCGATGCTCTTTAATCCCTTCTTACACCTAACAGTAAAAATGTTCTTGTCGCAGATCTGCATTCATACGTTGCTGGAAAAGTCAGGTGTACAAAGATAGTTGATATAACTTTGTGTTCGGTTGCCTTGTTTGTAGTATCACATAATAGCACTCGAACAGACGGAGTCATATTTGGTGAGAAATGAGTCACCGACGTCGTCACCGGACTGGGTTGTTGTTGTTGTTTTGTTTTGTTGTGTTCTTTTGTTTGTTTGTTGACTCCAGAATTCGCGGAGGAAAATACTTCGGCAGTGGCAGTACTTTAACTGAAGACACTCTCACTCTCTCTCTCTCTCTCTCTCTCTCACTCTCTTTGAACACACACACACACACACACACACACACACACACACACACACACACACACACACACACACACACACACACACACACACACACCCGACTTTAATCAATTAAGTCAAACTTCAAGCAGTCGGGTGTTTGTTCATCCGTATCACCTTCATCATACTGTCGACAAGCCTCCTTACCTTTACACCGCATTAGCACTGGTCTGGTGTGTAAAGAGTTTATCCCCACGTTTATCTGTTTTTTTAAATACTTTGAAAATATTTGTCTTAGAAGTTTTCTGATGGAAATGTCATAGTCAACAAGAAGAAAACAACAGAAGCGCCCCTTTCAGCCAAAAAACGAGCAACAATAACAATTACGACACTACAATTTTTGCCTAGAAGAAGAAACATCATTGGAATAATGTCGCAATCTTTTTATTCAGTTAGATAAGAACATTCCGCTTACTATTCATTGTTCGAGACTTTATTTGCGTTTGGGGAACGTTTCGGTGTCCCATAACAACACCCGGTGCAAACGGTTATTACAAAAACATTAATTTTCAAATCAATAAAAATTCATGCGTTGCCGATTTGAAAAAAGCGATTCAAATAGTAATGCGAAAACAGCATTTCTACAATACTTTCGGCCTCTGCTTCAATGTGATCTAGTTAAAGCAGGAAAAACATTTCTTTCAGCAAAAAACCCAAAACACAACAACAACATTAAAAAAACCCAAAACAAGAAACAACAACAACAACAAACAAACAAAAACAACAAACAAAACCGAAACTGAGTGGTGTTCTGATTTACGTTTGTAGGGGTGGATGAGGCCGTAAGAAAAACAAATGAAGACCGTAACGGGTTTCAACAACAACAACAACATCAACACACCATTATTGCATTACTAATTAGGGCGAGTAGTGGTCTAGGTAGCGCGTCCTACTGTATTAGGTTAGTTAGTGGACAGTCGTCACCGCTGCACTGTGATCTGGGTAACTCCTCCAAAATATATTAGAGTTTCGCAACTTTCCGTCTTTGCTATTTTGTATCAGGCAGCAGCTGAGAGAGAGAGAGAGAGAGAGAGAGAGAGAGAGAGAGAGAGAGAGAGAGAGAGAGAGAGAGAGACTGGCATGTCCAGTTCAAAAGAGAGTGTGTGGCCGTGGAAACGTTAATTCTTAACTGGGTGGGCACCAAGTAAGTTATGCTGGAACTCCACAGCTCAAGCAAGCCCGAGCGTAGATTTGAAGACCGACTGTTCAGTAAGGATGGTGTGTCACACTACCACACTGTGCTCCAAGAGAATGGGGAAATGACTCGACTTGACTTGACATAATGAAAAGACAGAATGATGTGGAAGGCAGAGAACTGCAAGAACGGGCAATCCCTGTGGGCGGTACGTTACGTGTTAATAAACAGTTCGCTTTTGCTGTTGAGAAACAAAGAAAGAAAAATTACCTCTGTGCTTCATGTCTTAGGAGGGTGCGTAGATTTTCGTTCCTGATACTTGCAGGCCATTTTCGTAATTACGTATCTTTCGTAATAATTGACCCCCAGCGGAGACAGACTGACATAAATTTTCAATTTAAAAGAGGGCATGTCTTTGGCAAGGAACTGGTTGTGATGTATGCCTGCTGGACTCTCAGACAGTAACAGTATGAGAAGTGGCTAGCTCGTGATTCGCCGAGAATTTTCGGTATGGGTTTTGTTCGAAGTTCTTGTGTGTTTTCAGTAACCAGAGACAAACTGATTTGTTGGGGAATATCACTTCCGAAGCTCTTACACTGAATGCAAATGAACTGATGCTTCGTCTGGTCGGTGCGACCGTTTTTATAATTTTGTATACTGCAATATGGAAGAAATCGGGTGTTAAAACAACCCCATCTACACTTCTTGCTCTGTCATCGCCGGTACTCAGCTATAAATAGAAGCAAGTCTACGTGCGCTTACGCCAAAAGGCATGCTGTGACCCGAACACAGGTCTGACGTGTTATAACTGTAGACGGAGAACACCTTCAAGCGCACAGACTGCAGGCTGGGGAGAATTTTCACTCGTTTGGCAGTTTTCAGCCAAATTTCCTATCCGTTCAGCCGGGAAAAAAGTCTAATTTTCAGTCGAAGAAAAGGACGGGGGAAAAGGTTGCACACACAGTAATATATATCATGATACATGTAATGCCATATGGGACAGTCTAACTTCATTTTGGGAGACTTGCATGTCGGTCTCCAGTCACTTAAGAGCTTTTTAGACTTTCCCTCTCTAGGGATACATATATAAGGCAGTATTTTACTTTTGGGTGCCTGGAGAGGCTACTAAATGCCTTCAAAAATGCTAAAATGTATTATCTGAAGTGGGGCGTCGCTCCCCCTGGTCCCCCAGCCGTACGCAGCCTCTGCACCCCGGCCTAGGTTTCAGTCTCCCCCCCCCCCCAAACTCAGCAATACCCCAGCCTGATATTGACAGATTTCATTTTTCTTCAACGTTGTTGTACGTCAGCTGTGCAGGATGTTATTTTTCAGGATATGAACAAATCTGAGCTCGCGAAGAAAGGTACAAGTGCTATACTTGTTTTGTTTGCAATTATTTACTTTGTTTGCTATGGCTACTTGACTTGTTGCATTCTTTCGTTTCACTGCAGTATGGCACCGCTGGTGTTTTGTTGCTTTTGCTTTATGTTCGTGTAGTGTGGAGTTTGTTCACAGAAATATTGCAAGTATATCTTTCAAAGACGCGGAAAGAACTGACACTACTGTACCATTATTAATATTATAAACAGACCTGGAAAAGTGAGACATAATAGATGGAATGACAGTGAACTCTGAGCAGAATCTTGTATTGTAGTCTGTCGTCTGGGTACTTGATTCAAGTGTTGTACTTTCCTCCTGTCTTTGTGTCAGTGCTCGGGTCGCGAGTTCGAATCCCGGCCGTGGTTAAATATTTGTGCGGGCAGTTTCCCTCTTTGCCCCGTCTTCGACATCACCCGTATGTGGTTGAAGAAAAAAAGACGTAGAGTCCTTGGTCAGTCCACCAGCCAACTAACCAACCATACTGCACGCGCTGATTTCGACTCTCGTCTAATCTCTACCGCTTTTGGTAATTACTAAGCGCAACAAAGTCGATCCTCAAATATCCGTGCATTGCGTGTTGCACGAGACACATGCAACAACCAGCTGCTTTCATGGGTATCACCAAAGCACTATGTCAACAAGCGATCACATCCGCTTGGAGGGCTAAGCGGTTCCCTGGAAGCGTGAGCCTAGTTTGATTAGTCTGATTAGTTGTACAACTTTAGCGTGTTGTTAAACAGATTTCGTACCAGCTTTTACATAGATCTATGTTGTCAAATATATGGGCAAGAACACCAGGAGATAACTGACGCTTTTTCGTCGTTATTTCAACTATGGTTAAGACTGGATGGTTGTGACGTCACAGTGGAAGCGAGCCGTCTGCCAACCAACCAACCAACCAACCAATCCCCCTTTCCTTCGCTGAAAAAAAGGAAACATTGTCCAAATAATTGCAGCGTCCGTCCCCCAACCCCCTTGTTTGCCTGCATCCATAATTGTGTGTAATTTATGTGAGTGTCGTTCACGTTCTGATACATAGCGGCGGGTTCGCTCCCCCTTCCGCGAATAACGTACCGTGATGTGAAGATATTATAATTCTGTCAATATGTGCCGTGATATTCTGCTGCGTTTGCAATTTCTGACCCCCACACTGTCTGTCTGCCAGGTAGAGCTGGTGTAGTTATCGATCTAAAGAATTCCGTGCGAATGTCCGCGCTGCGCTGGCCTCTCGCGTCGGCTGGCACTAGCAGGCAGAAGACTGGGGAGGAAGAAAGAAAAAAATCAATATTTCGACTCCGCGCCGAAAGAACGACAACTCTTGTGCCCAGCTGAGCATTCCCGGTTGCGTGGCTTTGAAGTAGACAAGTTATTGTGCAGGGGGTGCGGGGGGGGGGGGGGGGGGGGGGGGGGGGGCTTTCATAGGGCGTGAGCGGATCTTGTAAGTAACACTGGACTTTTAAAAAATCCTTTCTTGTTGCTCAGAGGGTCTGACCGCTCAAGTGAAGCAGCTAAAAATTCTGAAAGGCGGTAGTTGGAGAGTGATGTCCACAGGTTATGGAACGTTCTCTTTTACAGTTCCGTCGTCAGTTCAGTGCGCTGTTGTTATAATTTGTAATTACGTCACACACACACACACACACACACACACACACACACACACACACACACACACACACACACACACACACACATACACATTTGATTTCATTGTTTGTATGTGTTGTCAAAGCTTATTATTGCCTTTACTAGTTATGGTGGGTGGGCGAACGCTGGCCAAATATGAAATTAACTCTATCCCTACGAAGTACGGTTGGGGTTGTGCACCAATGGCCTCGTTAAAAAAAAAAAAAAAATGTAAGCATGGGTTAAAATTTGGCCTAGTGGGAGCGTCGCACTTTGATTCTACTCGTGTTGGCTGCAGTAAGAGCCGTCAAGGAATCGTTATTTTCGCATACAGGGCCAGAACCGAAAAAGAGTCAAACACGTGGGATACTCGTTCGCGGTACGGAATGTGGTATATAACTGAACTAGAGAGGTCGACTTTGAAGATTCTGGTAAGGGGAGTTGCTGCTGTTGCAACTGTCGTCCCAGGAGGCTTTGCGCGCATTCATTTTATCAGAATCTTAGCAGTGCAGTTAGTCGTGCGTTGCCTTTTCCGGATAAATACAACTAACAATTCTGAAACTTAAGGAGCTAAGCTGATCCTTCGCACCACGTGACTGTAATGTGTTTTATGTCCAGTGTGTGATAGAATACGTGTTATTCACGTGAGCGTGCGTATTGGGTTCAGCCCGTGACGCTTTGAGCCAGTTCAAGAAATTGGATGAAGCGCCTACGCAATGCGCCGTTATTGTCGGTTATTATGATTATTGTTATTATTTACTATTTGTATGCACAGGCGCACTCACTAGTACAATAATAATCGAGGGTTCCCTGCTAGAAAGCACCATCGATACAGAGAGGAAAAAGAGAGATAACACCTTCTGGCAGGAAATCCGCGAATTGTTCCAAAACAAAGGTTGTCTTCTGGAAGCTTCGAGATGTCGGACGGTCGGTCGGGGCTTTCCAGTCTACAGCTCAGCCCTAAAAATCACGTGCTCTCTAGCCAATTGTTTTGGCTCCCAGCCAGGATTCGAACTCGCGACCCTTTCGTTAAATGTCCGGCGCTTTCCTGCTCGGCTGCCCTGACTCTCTCGAGCAACAAAGAACACAACAGAGGCTATAATAATAACGCTGTTTTCGTTTCTATACTTATTTCGTTAAATATAATCACATTAATATAGGTGCTTTATCCCACATATTTGACCCAAAGCGCCGCGAGCTAAAGCCAACACACACGCTCACGTGAATCACACGCATTTTCTCACACACTGGACATGAACACACTACAGTCACGTGGTGTATAGGGCCAGCTCAACATAAATTTAAGTTCCGGAAATTTCGTGCACCATAACTATAAGGAAGTGAAGCAAAAGGAAATTCGTCAGATTCCTTGGTGCTTCAGGAAAGTTTATTATTCACTCACTCCTTCTTCTGTTGATGGTGACCCGTAGGACCTCACTGTACTGAACTTAGAAGTTGAACCGACGTGAGACTTTGAAATGTGTCTTCACTTTTTGACGCATGGTGCTGCTCATTGATTTCTCTCGGGAAGGACTGACTTCACACTTCAGTGTCAGCCTTTCGTTCCGTTTCTTTGGCCTGTCAGGTTTTTCAGTTCATGTTTAAGCCCGATAAATCTACCTCAAACCTGAGGTTGGCCTGCGTGTTGTCTGTAACCCGTGTTTTGCACCAAACAGCACGGGAGCGTTCGGGCTGAACTGTAGACTGTGTTGGTATGACATACACATACACAAATTTCTTCTTATTTTGTCAGCTTCATTCATTAGTGGACCTGAATATCGTGAACTGCCTTTTTTTTTAAACCC
This sequence comes from Batillaria attramentaria, assembly GCA_018292915.2. Lineage (NCBI taxonomy): Eukaryota > Metazoa > Mollusca > Gastropoda > Batillariidae > Batillaria > Batillaria attramentaria. The sequence goes on along the minus strand of JACVVK020000039.1, from coordinate 1,303,533 downwards.
TCTTCGTGACTTTGTTTTGAAAGAAGCACACCTTTTGATGATCTCGTATTTCCCAAGACCTTAAACTGATATACTGAGCGCTTTATTCGCCGTGACACGAAACTAAAAGCCACGCTATCTTCGAAATACAACAATACAAATAATACAATACAATACAATACAATACACAATACAATACAATACAATACAATACAATACACAATACAATACAATACAATACAATACAATACAATACACAATACAATACAATACAATACACAATACAATACAATACAATACAATACAATACAATACAATACAATACACAATACAATACAATACAATACAATACACAGTTGATGATAATATATTTAATAATAATATAAATAATTATGATTGTAATGATAATAGTAAAGGCGATACACTTAGGCGAAATAACAACAAACAACAACAACAACAAAAACACGGTAAAGGTGATGAAATCATCAGTTTGTAAATCGGCAGAAATCTGGAGGTGAGAAACGCTTGTAGACCATTTTGTTAACTTTATTTACATTATTATTTTGAAAAAAAATCGCGTTGCCAAAATTCTTCTCATTTTGTAGGCAAACACATGCACGCAAATTGCTGTCAGAGTTATTATAATGGCATAGAACAGTTCTATATAAGGCATTTCCATTTGTATTTCTGTAATCTCTGTAGTTTGCTACATTTAACACTCGTGAACTGAAGAAGTCAGAAGATATTCTTGCGCAAGTTTCATTTTATTGTGGTGAATTGGAAATAGAAAAATAAAATCAATCTATATAGATCAGTCAGTCAATCAATCAATCAATCAATCAATCAATCAATGGGTGTATCAATATATCTTAGACATCGATTGCTGTTTTGCGAAATGCACACGCGTATATTGTATAAACCAAGGAAAGAACTTTGAAAGTGAAACTTAAAGTGTTAAATTGTGCTTTTGTGTACCCGTTACTGAAGGTTGCAGAACAAGGAAAGACCAACTCATAAGTGAAAGCCGGCACAGGATTACATATGACACGTAGACAGAAGAAAACTGGTTTTAACAGTTCAAAGAGATTCTAAAGAATCGCTTAGGCACTAATTGGCGTGGGTGTCATTGTTTGCGCTTTGATGTCATCTCGACGAGTCATTATAGGGTGATGTTAAACCTGCTCAGCAGTCTTTGTCCAATTAGAAAAGAAACTGCGCAGTTTGCGTCGTCCGGCCAATGTCCAACAATCTCGACAAACCCGAATCGATCACACACACACACACACACACACACACACACACACACACACACACACAGAGTCGTCACACAGTGACGGGTCGGGGAGCGGTCGGGTTGTCACTTGCCCGCACCGGAACCGATATCTCCCGAGATCCCGTGACCTAGATTTCTGGGGAAAACCCAGTCGCAAAATCGGGGCACGCAGCTAGAGCTGTGCTGTGCTGTGCGCCATGTTGCTCGAAACTAGGTCACGACCTCGTTTGAAACTAGCATCTAATCAGCGGGGAGGAGGAGGAGGACAACGCAAAACACATCCGACCTTGTGGGATGGGCCCAGGGAACCGTGGGACGGTTTGCTCGACATGATCGTGTCATAGCGCGAACACCGCCACTCCCCACTCCTCTGCTGACAATTATCCGCTTTCATTTGTCTTTCAGCCCAGTGGCTTTCTTTCCGCGGCAGTCGTTCCGAAGGTCATCAAAATTTCGGGACTTTCCAGGCCCGAACCGAATCGATTTTTTTCTCTCTCTCCTCTCTTTGGTTCTTGGTTCCGCCGCTGCGTAATAGCCACCTCAGCGTCGCCGTAGTCGCGATGATAACAGACATTTCCTGTCAGTAATCACAGTACCGAGCGTCTCCTCAAGGTCACATAACTCTAGAGTTTAGTCGGACGGGTTTGAAAGGTGAGGGATGAATTCAGTGCCCCTGACGGATTTTTTTGGGGGGGTAATTCCGTAACTGGCCGGAAGCTAGGGGGTTTTGAGCAGGTGTGGGTGTTTTCAGTTGTGTAGCGAGGTCGTGACCCGGAAGTAATGTTTTGGTACGTTGTTTTTTTTTTTCTTTTCTCCTAGTAATATCTGCTTGCTTGCTTGGCTGCTTAAGAAGGCTGAAATGGTTACTTGTTAATAATAGGCGATCACCTTAAGCAGCTTCCGCCATTGTTCACTGAAACTGGTAACGGTGCGATGATTGGTCAGTACGGCCACAGCTCATGCCGTACATGGATTTATATACATGTATGCATATTTTTGGCGACGACGTACATCGACAGAGAGAGAGAGAGAGAGAGAGAGAGAGAGAGAGAGAGAGAGAGAGTGTGTGTGTGTGTGTGTGTGTGTGTGTGTGTGTGTGTGTGTGTGTGTGTGTGTGTGTGTGTGTGTGTGTGCGTGCGTGCGTGCGTGCGTGCGTGCGTGCGTGCGTGCGTGCGTGCGTGCGTGTGTATACAAGCTTAATTTACGTGACGGATTCAATTGTTTGCAGTGCATGTTTTGGGAGTAATAGGGCATTGTTAACCACTAACCTAAATTTGAGTCTTTAACAATGATCAGTTAAATCATTAATGATGATGATGATCATCAGCATCTGTGCTTCCCTTGGCGGGGAGCCGGGATAGCCGAATTGTAGAGCGTTGGACTCCCAATGCTCGGGTCGTGAGTTCGAATCCCGGCTGGGGCCACATATTTGTGCTGGCCTTTTTCTCGTTGTCTTTGATATCAAATAATAATAATAATAATAATGTAGATGCTCATTCATTATTTCTATAATTATTCACCTCTTTATCTTTGAATTATTACTAATATTAGAATAGTTTGTGAGGCGTTCTTCCTTTAAACTGGTCTGGTCACTGCGTGAAAGAGTTGTTTGTTTGCGCGCATTCGAAATAACATTCGATGACAAATGACATACATATAAAGTTTATTGTGTTTTGTTGTTGTTGATGTTGATTTTTTTTTTCGTTTACCTTTTAAAACAATAAGTGTCGTGGGATCTTACGATTACAAACACGAATATTACACCTATAGAGTATGCGTTTTCCGTTGTTTCCACAGCGAAACAGTATGCTTCCGTATTTCCCTTTGAAATACATGATTAGAAAATATCAGTGTTAACTGACGAAACTGGCGCAATCTGCAATAACGTTTTACAGTAAAACTTGTTTCGCTCCCTTACTTGTGCAGTTTCGCTTGACAAAGGTAACACGAATTTGAAATTTATTTTGAATTTCTGGAAAGAATTTTTGCCTTCGTTTTAATTTACGGCATTTGACTTCAAAAAGACAATTTTTACTATGTTTGATTCGTGGCCGAGGATTTAATTGAACGATCATTGGCATTATTTTACATTAACGTGTTTCATGTATTTCCTTAAAAGTCGCAAAGTTCGGATAATTTATACGAAAAATTAAAATCGTTTAGTTGAACAGTATGCACATTTGATATCGGTGTTGACTTCAGTTGCTATTTATAATATTTTTATAAGTGACCTCACAATCTGTTTCAAACAATAACAACAAAAAATGAATTTGTCTTCTCTGAAGCGATATTGATATCATTTGATCGTTTGCGGATACCCCAGCGAAAATACGTTTTTGAAAGGGAGGGTGAGTGTTAACATCGTGTACCACAAATGCGGCTTAAACACGGCGAACGCTCAGGGGCAGAATAAAATAATATCGGGCATGTTGGAAATATTCAGCCCACAAAGATTACAAATTGTATTGTAAATTCCCAAACCTTAATAGCTAGGCTGTCCCTTCGCACCACATGATTTTAATGTGGCATTATCCAGTGTTTGAGAGAATGCGTGTGATTCACGCGAGCGTGCGTGTTGAGTTCAGTTTGCGGCGTCCCCCAAGTAATATTATTAATATTAGTATTATTATTATTTTTTAGAGTCACTCAGTAGAAGAGTATGATCAAATCCTGACCTTGCGAAGATTCCAAAAAATGCGAAGTTCCGATCTCAAGGTCGCCGATTTAACTCTTTCTATACTGATATCATTTACCATCATATAATTTTATGTCTGGCGTAAGCCGCATAAAAAACATAGTCAACAGTAAACTACGGGAGTAATCTCATCTAGACTCATATTTCGAACATACAAATAGAAAATGAATATCTCTGCCTGACTGTATAGTAGGGCCGAAGAGGACTGATAATATCTTGTAACCACTATGGTTGTAGCTTGGGTAGGGCCAGTTGATCATCCTACGCGTACAGTAGACGAAACGAGTCCTCTCTTTGATACTTCCATGGTCTTAATTAGGTAGAGTGAATTCCTTTTTCGAAATCGCTAAAACAATCCCGGAAAAATCAGCAAGCAGTGCTTGTTACTTTTCACGGTCTGATCAGTCGGTGTGATCGCCTGAAAAAAAAAACCAAACAAACAAACAAAAAACCAACAAAAAACCAACAACAACAACAATAACAAAAGCCCGCCTCGCGCCCGCGGTTGGTAGAGAGACAATAAACTTCAGAACATCCCCTCGTTAACTATTTATTGACAAACTGAGTATGGGAAGCAACGCAAATCTCGCTGTACTTTTTGTCTACAAATAAAGTTGGTTTGATTTTGAACAAATGCACACACCACGATTACGATTTTCATGTAGTAGTAGTAGTAGTGTGTGTTGTTTACCGGCTGGTAGCGAAGTATTTTACTGGCGTTTTTCTCGTTGCGTCTTTGCTGTCACTCGATTATGGGAGGAAAAAGACGTTTAACCCCCAAATAACCAGCCAAAATACCATATAATAATAATTATTATTGTTATTGTTGTAATAATAATAATAATAATAATAATGTTGTTGTTGTTCTTGTTGCTGTTTACCAGCTGGTAGCGAAATATTTGTGCTGGCGTTTTTCTCGGTGCCCCCAGTCTTTACTGTCAGTCGATCATTTGAGGAAAAGGACGTTAAACCCTCAAATAACCAATCACCCTATAATTAGTATGATTATGATTATGGTTATTATTTAATGTGAACTCCAGAGTAAGCTAGGTAAGGTAGTGCTAGGCAGACAGGTTTATTACAACACAAATTCCCGCACAGGAATAGGGTGATCAAATACATGTCGTAATATTCGGCATTGACCTGCCTTTTCCTGCATACATTCTAATGTTTATCGGGCTGTGTTCAGCAACAAGTGTGCCTTTTTCTTCACCGTTTTCTTCACCTTCTTTTTTTTCTTTTCTTTTTTCACGCCGTCTGCTGGCACAAGGCCCGATCACTGTTAGTGACGTGCACGTGCGTTGCGCGTGCCAAGACTTGAGTTTTAAAAATAAACGTCTTCACAGACAACCCTCTGCCCGCCATTTGATCACTACGTGTAAATATAATTGTATAAAAATTATACCGGGCGCCCTAGATCTAGATGATCAAACCTGTGATAACGGTTTTGCTGCCAACGCCAATCAGATTCGTGATAGGTGGGCCAGGTTTGGGGGGTTTTTTGGTTTTGTTTTACTACTTCGGGAAATTCGAGCTGCTTTCCCCCGGGGAAAGCGCGTCGCCGCGGTGCAGCGTCACCCAAAACCTATCCTGTTTTGTTTGCGGTTGTGCTGGGGGAGGAAAGCCGGATAACCCGGAGAGAAATCCCCGATGAGCAGCCCGGTAGCTAGGAAAAACCGGTATCACATAACACAAACTCGACCTGGGCTCGAACCCTCGTTGCATCGCCGTGACGGCCGCTCAGTAGCGCAGCGGCTAAGTGTGTGTGTGTGTGTGTGTGTGTGTGTGTGTGTGTGTGTGTGTGTGTGTGTGTGTGTGTGTGTGTTTTCGAGTGTTTTCGAGATAGGAAAGTCTTGTGTTCGAGTCCCAACATCACACAGGCCCTATTCCCAGCATGCTCGTAACAAACGCTCCCTACTGCATTCTAGACTATAGTACAGTTTGCTATGCTCTCTTCTCCTTTCTTCTCTTCTTCCTGTCCCCTTTTTCCTACGACTTTTTTTTCTCATTCATATTTTTCACGGCAATTTCTCCGCCATGTACGCAACTTGGCTCATATGATCACGCGTATAAGTTTTGATTTGTTCTGCCCCGTTGTGTTACTGTTTCAGGGTGATCTGTAAATTTTTACCTGTGCGTGAATAAAATGTTTAAAAACAACAACAAAAACTCGCGCGATGGACGGAATTCAGTACAGTTAGACAGCGCGTATACAACGTTGGTATACAATAATACATGTCGTCCGTTACACCTCCGTGAGCATGCTTACTGTAAGGCAGTTTTTCATGCGCCCAATAAATGGCCTAACATCATCATCATCATCATCAAATCTTAGAACATGCACCTAATTATCGTCATCAAACACACCAACACAGGGCAAGTCCAACACAGACCTAAGCCACAGCCCGCACTTCCAGAAGTAGGTCTCTTCACACCCTCTTCACTTTTCGCGGGTCACTGACCGGGCACGTGGCCACCGAACTGTGGACCCGGCAAAGCAGCTTGCAACAGCAGCCGCTCATACGCCCGTTTCCGTTCCCCGTCAGCTCTGCGGGGTCTGTGTTGATGCGTCATGGCGGTTATATTGGTACCGCTACCACCGATGGTCGCGGGGATTAGTCGAGACGGCGCAAAGTGCTTCCGGTGCTAGTTAGATTTAAAAGTTTGGACTGCGATTGCTCACAGGCAGAGTTACACGCTTGAAATATGGAGGGTTCCCTGCGAGAGGTGCTATCGATACAGACAGAAGGAAGAGAGATATTGTGTTCTGGCAGGAAACCCTCTACATGACTTGTCAGCACGTCACCGTCTTAACATTGTAGTGACGTTCAGAATTGATATGTACGGCCCCCGTTTTTTCACATCTAGACAAACCGAAATCCAGCTTATAGTGTTTCCATTTTCGTAATATTATGTGCGTAGCACTGGAAACACTTCTTGGGTTTTTGGTGTTTCGGTTGGAAAGGGATCATTTAATAATAATAATGATAATAATAATAATGAGGATTTGTATGGCGCCCAACCTGCTAGAGCCCAAGGCGCCTTACACGTATCAAACAGTAGTGCTCACGTGATACATTAATATACACATATATACACGTACCGTACATACGTAGACACATACAAACATTCATACAGTCTCCCATACATAAACTTTTACAAACATGATAAGATGAACACGACAGTCAGCCTCACCCGGAAAAAAAAACAAGAACAGCAACTGAGCTGCATGAAAAAGCAGCCAGGAAACGACTTTCACTAACACGTCATTATAATATTATGACGTGTGCATGCTCGTGCTTCAAACATACAGCTTTACCTCCAAGGAATCGCATTCAGAATTTTTCAGTCGGAGCAGCACTGGAAAGATATCCGCCATCGTGGTTAACCCCGGATGGTACCAGCACCAAAATGAAGGCAGTTTCTATCGATCGGCTACCGAGCCGAGTACCGCGTGGTTAGTCACTGCCGCTTCCTGCCTCAGCTTTTCTCTGTTCTGTGGCGTCCTTGAACATGTTTTGCACGTGCAGTATTTTTTTTTCTTATTCGTGTCTCCGGAAAGTTTGGCGTTGAGCGGCGACCTTTCCTACTCTATCAGCAATACTATCAGCAATACTATCAGCAATACTATCAGCAATACTATCAGCAATACTATCAGCAATACTATCAGCAATACTAAACGAAGAATAATAGTAATACTAAACGCAAAAAATAATAATTATTGATATGCATGAAGAGAGACGGACTGTCGGCTACATTTTGGAATTGTTAGTTTTACAAGTGTTTGACAGTGTCACAGTTTGAAAATGTTCATTAATCTGTTTGTATTATCTCTCTCCCCGTCGCCCCCGTCCCCCCTCCCCCCCCCCTCCATTTGCTCTACTACCCCTGCCCAGTTGCAAGATGGTCTCTGTTGCTTGCGCCCCCACCCCCTCCCTTCACACACACACACACACACACTCTCTCTCTCTCTCTCTCTCTCCTGTTTGCAAGGCGCCAGTACAGCTTCCCTAGGGAGAGGCTCTATAAAAAATCGTCGTCATTATTATAATATAATTATTATTATACCAATCTGCAGTTGCATTACTCCACGGGGAGCCGGCGTAGCCGAATGGTAGAGCGTTGGACTAGCAAGGCTTAGGTCGTGAGTTCGAATCCCAGTTGGGGGCCAAACGCTTGGGCTGGCTCTTTTCTCGTTGTCCCATCTTTCGTATCACCCACACGTGGTGGAAAAGGACGTGAAACTCCCACCCCCATTACTCTACTTATAGAAGATGCCTGATTGCACTGAACATAATAGTTCCTATCATGCATAATGTGTGATTGTTCTGTTGCACTTGCACACCGCGCGCCGGCGCGTGTTCTGGCCGTCCTTGTCCGTAAGGTGAGAATAAAAGTCGTGAACTGGACCCACAATTCAGACATTGACCTTTCTTTTCTAAGACAAACCGTAGTAAAATATTACAGATCGAGCTCTACATCGCCTGATGTTCTAGCCAGGCAGTGTGTGTGTGTGTGTGTGTGTGTGTGTGTGTGTGTGTGTGTGTGTGTGTGTGTGTGTGTGTGTGTGTGTGTGTGTGTGTGTGTGTGTGTGTGTGTGAGGGGTGGGGGGGGGGGAGAGAGAGATTAGATTTGTTCACTTCGCCTGATATTCTGGTCAGTCAGGTTCATGCATGTGTGTGTGTGTGTGTGTGTGAGAGAGAGAGGAGGGGGGGGGGGTGTGAGGGGGGGGATGAGGGAGCGAGAGAGAGGTGTACCGGGGAGTACCTTGAACGACCATTTCCTTCTAGACGTGGCACGCGCGTGGTGTGGGGCGAGGGAGAGAAAGAGAGAGGGCAGACAGACAGGCAGGCGGTATGTGAAAGTCTGTACACAGTCTATCGATTTTTAAAATCAATATGGCCGGCATGTCAAGACTAGACATGGCGCGGCGGTCCCCGGTTATACGTTTTGCCTCCGACTCCGTCCCCGACCATTCCATGAGGCTAGCACTTCACCCTCCCCTGTCTTACGAATCCTCTAGCACCAGCGGTAGTGTTGCAGTCCACAGCACAGCTATTTTGTCGGTGTTGCGCAGATCTATACGTGTGTCGTAAAGCGAAGACATTTAAAATGTGGTCGTCAAACTGTGTACATAAGCTGAGGGGCACCACACTCAGGTCTGGGATTGTCTGTGTTGTGCGGCATGTTCGCGGTTGATACGTGATTGCCTGGGCTCAGTAGACAGATTCGGGGGGGGAAACAAGTACCCGTGCAGTACGGCATTTAGCGGAGGTTGACCAGTTTGGCACTCTACCATCTGCACGTTGCATCGACTGTGATAAGCCGCGTGCACACGCGCCATGCGAGATGTCCACATTTTGCAATTGGTTGGTTCTTTGAGCGCAGGAATATTCACGTCTTGCAAGGCGATTGGACATTGCTGCAGCGCCGCCGCTGGCTGCATTTGCAGGTTGTGTGTGATTAGATATTATCATAATTTATGCGGTTATCCTTGAGCTTTGAAAAGATGTCCAGAGATATATTGGTGTCTGCGGATGGTTACTAAGTTGTTAGGTGGAGTGCAAGCTGACTTCTTGAACACTGACGCGCCGTCTGCTAGGTGTGAATGGCTGGACCATCAGCACAAAGACTGTCGGAAGCAGGGAAGCAGGGATTATACTTCACATTGTGATTTTTTTGGTCGTTGTAGCACCGTCTACAATTAGCTAGTTAAGCACAAGAACTGGGTGCAGTGCGAAAGTCTGATAACCATGACGCAGTTGTGTGGCAGGAGACGAGTGCGTTACAAAATAGAACCGGAGTGTTGACTGGTATAGGTTTTGTGTCATGGAGTGTTCTGCCATTGAATCTTGCTTACGGAGCTGGGCATGTTTCCGCACTTTGACCACAAGAATGGAGCACACTCGCAGCCGGAGATAATTGAAATTATCACATGTTTGGCCCCAGGTCTGTATAATGCGCATGCATATATATTATATATTCACGTGTGCTTTATTTGTGAAAGACGAAGCCAACAGCACTTGTGCCCGTGTACTTATTTCAGCTTTAAAGAAACCTGCAGGACTCTATGACTGCATGGGCTGAATCGGGTGTTTCAGTTGGTACATGTATTTGTTGCTATCCATTTTCTTCTTTTGTTTGTTGGGGGGGGGGGGGGGTTAATGTGAGGGAACGTGTTGCAGAATTTCGTGTGGAAGTAAAATTCACATAGTTGAGATCTAAACTGGAAGGGGGGGGGGGAGAGCGGTTTGAGACAGAAACGTATTGCAAAAGTTTGTGACAACGTGACTAAGAGTAAGAGTCAAGTATGCAAAACACAAACTGGAGGGAGCGGGAATATGTTGGAGAATTTTGTTTGCAAGAGTATCGTTCAAGTAAAGTTATAAGAATAGTAAGATTCAGAAGGCCACAGAGTCAATGTATGAACACAAGTTTTAACCCAGAAGCTCTGTGGACTTCTCTCTTTTTTTTTCTTTTTTTTTTCTTTACCCTTGTCTGACGGTATGTTAATGCTCTGATGCGTGTCTCGGCTGCGTCGCTTGAGCCGCCAATACGTTTTTATGTCACACCTTCTGAAAGTGACTGTGCTACTTACCAAGTATCAGACGATGCTATCTTTCCCAGGGGATCCGATCGTGGCAGTCAGATAGTCGTTGTTGCCACGGTGATGGAACAGTACTGCGACGTTCTTTAAAACAACATTGAAAAAAAATTGGATAAAAGACACTTGAAAAGAAAACGCGAAAAACTGGAGAGACTAGGCTTAGTGAAGATGGATAGGGGATATCCATAATAAGCTCCCTTACGTTGGCGTCGGATCTGATTCGGTATCGAATCACACTTAAAACTAATACTTAGCGCTTTCCTTGCATCGTTATTGCAGCCTACGTCGGCGAGCGTTTGCACCCGAAAAGAAATAATTATCGGTCTGCACAAGCAAGCCGACCACGCAACGCTGATACTAGACGAATCACGAACAGGTAGATGGACGGGTGTAGTCAAAAGTGAGGGTAGTATTAATGATGCTACTCCGCTTCAGAGGTAGCACCGCTTTGACAAAAGTGTTTCCAAACAGCAGCGCCGAGTGTTTCTAGTTTCAGATTTGAGTAGCACCAAGTTTTTCCAACATAACTGGGTCTGTCGGCATGAAACTGAGAAAGTGGCAGACGATGCAGACGACAATTTCGACTAACGCGTCAGTTCCTACAATGCAAACACGTGTACATGCTCATTTGTCAGACATTGTGTGAGGGCAATCATCGTCGACACTTTTGAAGCGGAGCAGCACTGGAAACACTCCCGACCTTTTTGACTACAGCCCGTGTACGCGGATAGGTCATCAGTGTGCTTTACCTTGGGCTATGGTGGATCTGTTTCACTGTTACCCATCATGCCTTGTGATTGGGAACCGGTTCAGTTTGCGTCATTAGCAGTCGTTGCATTGTTCGGTCGGTGTCCGGTTTAGCGAGGGCAGTCGTCATTAGTAGTCTTGACACAGATATTCATTTACAGCCATTTAGACGCCGATGTAATCGTTGTGTTTTGTCCGTTTTCTCTTGCATGTTATTGATGTTGTTCATCAAATGCGTTTGATGGGCGTGTAACCCTTTTTATCCCCTAGATGACGGAAGGTATACATGTATACTATGTAGAACTTCAATTTTCCCGGGGTTTTAATTCTCTTTTTGATGAGACTTTTCTGGATGCAGTGATGAGAATGATAAATATTTTCCCGGTTCATTTTTTTTTTTTTTTTGCAGTTAAAGAAAGAGAGAGAGGGGGGGGGGGGAGAGATTAGATCTAGATAGATAGATAGATAGATAGATAGATAGATACAGATAGATAGATAGATAGATAGATAGATAGATAGATAGATAGATAGATAGATCGTAGCAGAAGTTTTAACATGAAGGTCAGTTTTCTAACTTGCCATTGCCGCAGTTTGTGCATTACTATTAAGAACAACAACTCCGAGAGAGAGAGAGAGAGAGAGAGAGAGAGAGAGAGAGAGAGAGAGAGTCTTTTGTGAGTTGCTTTGCTTTGCTTGGAGTTGTTCTGGCCCGATGTGCAGGGATAGCCGTCATAGCCGGTATAGCCGATCGGTAACGCGTTGGGCTTTCAGTGCACGGATCGTGAGTTCGAATCCCGGCTTGGGCCAAATATTTGTGCTGGGCTTTTTCTCGTCGCCCCGCCTTTGATATCACCCATACATGGTAGAAACGAATGTTTAACTCCCAAACACCCACCCACCCATGTCCCGGTGTGCGCTTTGCAATCGTAACGTCATTTGGCGATCGATCAGAAAATAGCACCATGTTCTCTAGCGCTGTATAGTAATACCTTGACTTGTTGTAGTCCTTGCGTACATTCCGGCGTTGAGTACCACTAATACGTCCTGCATTTTGTTGTGTTCAGGTGGAGGAGGCGGGGGCGCGGGCCGGCGGCGCGGATTCTGCAAGTGGTTCAATGTGGCCAAAGGTTGGGGTTTCATCACGCCCGATGATGGCGGCCAGGACGTGTTTGTGCACCAGGTGAGATCATTATCATATTTTGGCGTCATAATCATTTCATAATGTGCGTGGTTTCGGCAAAACGGTACGCCGATTTTTTTTTTGATTTTTTTTTTTTTGGGGGGGGGGGGGTGGTGGTGGAGTGTGGGGGGGGGGGGGGCAAACGGACCAGTTCCCTCTTTTCTAAGCCAACTTACGTTTTGGAACAGTTTTGGTCGTGAGTACGCCTCGATGTATGCTTGAAACACTCTATTTTGATGATTAGTACAGCTCCGAGTGCGGCACAACGTTGTTTACACTTTGCACGAGCAGTCTACGACAGTTGTTAAATGGTAGCAACAGCCCCTTTAAGTGAAGGGATTTTTAGTAGTCATGGATCTTACGGAATTTCGAAATCCATGTACGGTGTCGCTCGCGATAAGATACGCTCCGTACCCAGTCACCAGAACGGTCACTGTCGAATACTTGTACCTATACGGTACACAGATTTTTTTTTTTTAAATTGAAGGGGCTAATGCCACCATTTTACCATGGTTACGACACTATACCCTCCAGTATCCCCCCCCCCCTTTCTCTCACACAAATACCCTAATTGTCGGTGTCTGAGTAGCCAGTGCAACCCTGTTCAAACGCAGACAGGGCTTACTTGACATACAATCGATTTTTTTCCTCTCTTTCTTTTCAATGCGCCGTGTGTGCGAGCCACCTTACGGCGGGAAACTAAAAATGGCGTATGGTACTGTTCTACTGGGGGGTGGGTTCCGTACGATACAGCATGTCGTGTGCTCTTTGTACTTCCGGTGGGGAACCGAGGCTCTGCGGAAACAATGTGGATTCCACAAACGATATATGGACTCCACAAACGAAATGGATTCCACAAACTATGTGGATTACACGAACGATTGCATTACCGGTACTGGTAAAACCCACACCATTCATGATTTAATGATACTTGACACTCGTAAGTTAGATCTTATTTTAAGAAGCTCATTACCTTGACCGCGATTCGTCAGTCACCGCAGCCGCGAATTAGTCTTTGTGGCTTGCGCGGCTTTAAGCCAAAAAAACTCACTCACTCATTCATCAGTCACCGACTTCGGGTTTTTTTTTCAGTTTTTCATTTATAGGAAATAGAAAAAAATAGTGTCTTTTTTTATATATATTTTTTTACTTCTTTGTTAGAGCGCCAAGGGGTTTATTTGCTTGTATTTGGGGTTTTGTTGTTGTGATGTTTTGTTGTTGTTGTTTGTTGGGGTTTTTTGTCAGTTTTGGTTGGTTTGTTTTTTTGTTTTTTTTAATTGGGGTTGTTTGTTTGTTTGTTTGTTTGAGTTTTGTTTTGTTTGAGAGGTGGTGGTTGCAATGGCATACAGGAACAGACAACAAAACAGTACTATAGGTCACCCTTACAGTCATTCGCAGACATAATACAACCCAAAAAACTGAAGCAGCAATCATAGGCCTAACACACACACACACACACACACACACACACACACACACACACACACACACACACACACACACACACACAAAGCCAATAAAACGGGGGGGGGGGGGGGGGGGAGCATGACTAATAGAAACACGACCCACAAGGCGCGTCCCCATCTTGCCAGAGAGATGCAGGGTGTTTCCGCTATGACAAGAAAATAATGAAAAAAAGAAAATGGAGTAATGGAAAATTATGCAGATGAGGCAAGCCGCTGGTAGTGCTGTAGTATCAGTGGGCAGTGTGTGTATACCAATTCGTGTCTGAGACTTGTGACGCAGGGACTGTGATCCGTAAAACAATGCATATTTATTCACTCAGGGATGTCGTTTGGGGTCGGATCGCGGCTAAAAGCCGAATTTTTTTTGTTGAAAAAGTCGATAATCTGTCTGTCATGTCAGCTGGCCGAGCCGAAGTTTTCACGAGTGAATCGGCTCGATTATGTCCGTTTCTGCGAGATTCCTGTGCTGGCTGGACTAATTTCCAAGAAAACGCAACTTTCGGTGGGGATATGTACGAACATCTTTAATTCATGGAGGTGGAGGGAGCACGTAACAGTAGGGAATCTAGTCGAAAAACTTGTGAAACTGCTTCGGCAGAGAGAGCCGAAACTTTCTGTAAAAAGCCAAAACTTTCATGGCTGTTTCGGCTAAATCGCCAAAGAAAAAAATCATGGCAACATCCCTGTTCACTGGTATTACTTTCCGGTGTATCGTCGTCGTGTGCTGTGCATTGTATCCCCCCCCCCCCTTCCCGCGCCTCCTTTCAGCTCCTTACACACACACATTTCGGCGGATTTCCCACCTTTGACTAAAAATTGTCCCCCTCCCCCTCCAGTCTCCAGGGGAAAAAAAGAATGAAGTGTGTTTCTTCCTCTGAAGTACATAAAATACCAAAATGCACAGATTTTGATCTAATTGGAACTATTTTCCTTTAAACGAATGTGTTCCCCTTCTGAAGTACTTAAAATCCATGCCAAAATGCGCCACATTTCACAGGTTTTGGGCTAATTAAAAAACAAATCCGGGGGATCATGCCTCCCCGGACACTGCCGGCAAAATGCATCCGCAGCACTCACTAAATGCTACACACACTTCCTTCTTTTAGATCATATACCATTTTAAAGATCTATGCTCCCCACAAAAAGCTTTCCGAAGTGTGAAGAAAAATGTTACAGAGTCGACCGTGCAAGTACAGTCAACTCTGTCATAGTTGCAGAGTTCACACAGTGTCCAGAAACCGCGACAAAACCGTGCCGAAAAACTGCCCCCACTTCCTGTCGGGGTCCGTCCACGTTACTGTGCACATCTCCGTGCAGTGGTCATCACAGCAGCCGTGAGGTGAAGGCTATTATGGAGGGAACGTACAGGTCTATTTTTAGACGGACGTCCCCTGAGGTCACGGGATTCCGGAAACGCCCGATAGCGCGTTCAAACCCTAACCAAACCCTATCCCTAAGCCTGACCCTAAGCCTAACCCTAACCCTAACCGTCTAAAAATAGACCTGTACGAGTTCCCTCCAAAATAGCCTCCCCCCAGCCCCGTGACCGAGTCAGTACTGTCCGCAGTTATTCCCATACAAGTCGTGTCACTTTTGAATTTGGTCAGTGTCGCTCGTATGCGAGCTGAAATGTTTACGCAAAAAACAAAATTGCTCTCAAACACGTGTACATACCGGTAGTAGCATAGGTTGCGCCATATCAGTCCAACATCGCTCAGTCGTCTAAACTTACATATCCGCGGCGTGCTCACATGATGAGCCGGGTTGCACGGGGATGTGCACAGTAGCGTGGACGGACCCCGACAGGAAGTAGGGGCAGTTTTTCGGCACGGTTATGTCGTGTCTGGACACTGTGTGAACTCTGCAACTGTGACAGAGTTGACTGTGCTTGCACGGTCGACTCTGTAAAAAGTATTTGCACTTCTGAAAGCTTTTTGTTGGGAGCTTAGATCTTTATGTCCTGACACACCGACCGTTTTAGCATTTTGAAAGTATTCGACCAAACGTAAGTCTTGGGGTGTCTTGCCAAACAAAGCGCGCACCGTTCGACAATGAGGATGCCAGCTTTGAATTGATCTTGATGCTAAACGTGCCCGCTATAAGAATGATTCGGGAATACATGCCAGCGCCTTTTGATACTGATACACACAGGTTGACCAGTCTCTGTAAGCATACGCCATCAGCGTCTGTTTTATTTGCACCAAGGGGGCCATATATCCGTGCTTTTCTGATTGCATTAGTTCGTCTGTGAATTATTAATTTCAGAGATTACACGCCGAAAATCCTCCCCACAGTGTCAAGTTCACATTCTGTGGGTTTGACCGCCGTTGTAATTTCCGCTACTTGCACGTGCGCATTCGATGGCGGAACACAACCAAGTTGTGCGGAGAATTTCGTGAGAAAGTGATCGGAAGAAATCTAGATACTGTTTGTAAGAGCAGAGGCTCGTGAGGTCTTCCGTAGTCATGTGACGGCAGCATTGTACTTGCAAATCTTTCTTCTCCTGCTGCACGTGCTCATGCTGGTTCAGGCCGGTCGGTGGTCTAATGGTTTAAGAGACCTCGCCACCCACGCGAGAGGTCAGGTTCGAGTCGCACTCGGGGCGAAGAATTTATCCTTCTCGTACGTGGCACCGTTCGTTCGGGCCGATCGTCGGGGGTTCTCTCCGGGTACTCCGGCTCCCCCCCCCCTCTCTGCTTTGGAAATGTTAAGCCCACAAATTAATGTTTGAAAATGAATGCAATTCTACATTCGGAAACTTAAATAGCTGAGCTGACCCTTCGCACCACGTGATTGTAATGTGTTCATATCCAGTGTGTGAGAGTATGCGTGTGATTCAGGTGAGCGTGCGTGTTGGGTTCAGCTCGCGGTGCTTGAGCCAATTCAAGAAGTTGGTAAAGCGCCCAATATATAGTATATGTTTACACCTGATTTCAAGAGGTCGTCATTACTTTCATTTCCAGGGTGGTCCCCAACCTTAATTCAGCTCATGAATATTAATGCAGCTCATGAATATTGAGTGTATGTGCTCCTTTCTGGATCACAGCGTTTGCACTCACCGACACTACTAAAGTAAGATAGTTCAGCTTCAAGTGGAAAATGATTCTGCAGGCAAAGACGTGAGTAACAATCCGTCATGGAAGTGCCGCAACAGGTTCATTTGCATGTCATTATGTATGTGTTACGCGTCATGACACTAATGCCTCTTCAAGCCCGCAAGGTGTCAAGTTGGAATTTATGAAAATCAAGCACCGTGTATCCACTATAGCGTAGCGGATATGATGATACTACTACTATTAATAATAATAATAGGGCGCCTATCCCTTGGGAACAAGCTTAGTGCCCTACAGTCTTAGGACAGTTAAAAACAACAACAACAGCAACAACAAAAACGTAAGAAACATAAAGCAGCGCATTCTCTCAACTTACACTAGACGAATAACAACTTGTAAAGTTTGAAAAAAAAAGAACATTAAGAACAGGTAGTGAGTGAGTGAGTTTTTAGGGCTTAAGGCCGCGCCAGATTAAGAACAGAAAACGTAGGTGAGAAGAAAAAAAAAAAGGACCAGCATAGACAAAGCACAAAATTTATGAAATAAAACAAAGACCAAACACAAAGCAGAAGCAAGAAAACAAAGCACAAGTGAAATTAAAACACCGGTAAGAACTACAAGCCAAAGCATAGACTGGACAGCTTTCAACTATGAGGCAGTAAAACCTTGAAAGACAGTGGTGAACAGGTGAAAGCAAGACTGTATGCATATGTTACAACCCTTGTGTAATACGGGTCCTTGTGGCAATCCCGCTGTGAGAGATTCAGACAGAAAGTCAACTGGTGTACAGCAGTAAGATGTAGTTGTCCACAAATGGCGTTACGGTCGTTTCGGCCTGAATGAGAAATGAATAATCAATTTTGTCTCACGAGCGAAACTGTCCCATGACTGACATTAGTTGGCTTAGTAAAGATGGAATTATTCCCTTTAAACTGATTGGATCTAGAGGTTGCGGGGTGGTATACCATGTGTCTTGAATGAGAACGCTAGTCAAAGTGAAAAATCACACAATAAATAAATAAATAAATAAATAAAGCGTTTCCCTCAAAATGGCTTCTTGAAATTTCAGTCACCTCTTTCGGGAGCCGATCAGTTAGGTTCATCAGCAGTTCGCCGGTATTTCCCCTGTCCTCTCACTATGCTAAGACACATTACATCTAACTCCAGCAATTATTCAAAATGGACGACAGACAGGCATGTTTTTCAGAGTGGAGTTGACTAACCACGCACGGACCCATGAGAAAGAAATTTATTTTCCAACCGTTGAGGTAATGAACGAATATATAGTCATGTACATACTTGCCCGGCATTGCTAGTGCTACTAATACAAGGTAGAATAAAATTAATAAACAGTGAAAAGAAACGCAAAGAGAAAAGGACAGTGAGAGTGACAATAATGTTTAGTTTTTCCACGGTCATAAATACCATGTTTCAACTTGGATTGCTAATCTACAATAATATGAACAAAGGACGAAAGATCTACAGGAATGTGAAGAAGAAGAAGAAAAGAGAGAGAGAGAGAGAGAGAGAAGAAAGGGAATGCCAACATGGCCATGGGGACGTATGGTGGATATGAAATGTACCCTCGTCAAGCCGACTGCATGCGTGCTTCGAATGCGCAAGTCGGTCCGTGTGTTCCCTCAAGACCTCTTGCCCCTTGGGAGGAATGTGACCCGCCGTGACCCCCTGGTACCCCCCAACCCCCCCCCCCCTTCCTCCCCCTTCCCCCACAACCACCCCACCCACTTCCTTCCCGGCACACACATACACTATCCCTTCCCCCTCCCCCTTCCTGGGCCGGTGACCGGACAGCGTGTCAGTGTAGTGACCAGTGAATGACATGTGTAGCCTGGTACCCAGTTGACCTTACCCATACTGAAGTCAAGGGTTCTTCGTGTCCGTGTGAAAATATCTCGCATCGGAATTTGCTAGTGCCGGTGTACAACCCGCGAGATGGTCCTGCCTTGTCGAAAACTCCCTTGCTATCTTCGCATATATGCAGGAATGGCTCCGTACGCTTCTTCAGCACGCAGGAATAACTCTTGACATGTTTTGCGTACGCAATACTGCTTCTCCCCCCCCCCCCCCAGCTTGTCCTGTTTGAAGCTCAATCCCAGGCATTCTTTGCCTATGCACAAATGACTCCATGCGCTTTTTTCGTACGCAGGAATGACTCAGGGCTTGTTATGCGTACGCAGTATTGAACGTGCGTGTGTGTGTGTGTGTGTGTGTGTGTGTACGCGCGCGGGAGTCTCTTTTCTCGGGAGAGTCGGGGAGCCGCGGGGTGGTTTAACTGGTAAAATGTCGGACGCTTGACCGAAAAGCCGACGGTTCGAACCCCGCCAAAAACACAATTTTCCGGTCTTTTTCCAATGACAAATGAGTGGTTGGGGAGGAGGGAGGGGGTGTCGAGATGTTACCGTTCTGCGTGATACGCTTGAGTCTCCAGCCAGTAAAATCGGGAATGCGGAGAAAAATGGCGGCGGTTTGAATTGTACCAAGGCCGGAAACGGACTGCTGTATGGAATGATGAGCTGTCTTGCTTTCATTCAGCTGTTCCTTTCGGCCTGTCATTCACGTTGTCCGCGCCCTGTCTCCGCTCAATCCGCGACTCCGGGATTTTCGCGCCGATAGCATGGGAGCCGACTGCTCAGCTGGTATAGTTCGCCTGCTAGGGTGTGCAAATGTAGACCAGTCATTTGCGGGGGGAGCAAATGTACCGCAGCTGCGCGGGACGGGGTGTAATGTATCTTGGATTTGGGTCTCGCGAGTTGAAGACACGTGAAGGCTAACCGGCTTAAAACGATTCCGTCATATGGTGAACATAAATGTGCGTGTACAGTATCTGTTGTAATTGTAACCGTTTCGCTTTCCGGTAACGAGCCTTTCGACGAAATAGCGCGGAAACTAGTATCGCGAGAGCTGACTAATCCGAAGGGCGGCATACACTGAATCGCAGTATAGTTGCGCGCGGCTTTAAGCCCTAAAAACTCACTCACTCACTCACTCGCTCCCCCTAGCTGGCGAACTATACCAAGTGAGCCTGACGAACCTAGAAGGTAGCGACGCGCTTGTGAAGTAGCAGTGTCAGCATGTACCATCGTGTCAGATCACATACCGGACACTCTCCAATTTGCAGCACTTCCTTTTGCTACACGCCACAGATATCGGATTTCTATTACACATCAGGCTGCACGTGACACCCGAGAAATCCGGCTTTTAAACTTGCAGGCAAAACTCCCGAAATCCAGGAGCCAAAGACTCTTGTGTAGGGAATTATTGAACAGATTCCAATATTCCGTTGTTTGTTAATGCCAGCAGCTATCACTTTCACCCTCACTCCTCTGTCGTCTGCTAGCTCTTGTGTCAGCCGCGCATGACTACACACAACACAGCCCAGGCTTATTTTTCCCTGTTTTCACTATCACCTGGCATGGAACCGGCTTATTTACAAAGCCAACAAACAGCCCCAAATGGTCTTTTTTAAATACTCTGCACACAATTTTAAAAAGGGGCAAAAATTCTAGATCAGTTCAGCGGAATTGCGGTAACTTCATACCCCGGAAGTTATTTGTGGTGTGTAACCTTTACTTGTCCATCATAGTCCGCGCGCATTGATATTCGGTTGTTTCTCGTTGGCGTTAGTAGTTGAAACTGGATGCTTTAGTTAATGTCTTAGTGAAATATGCTTTGGTTGTATTATTGTTTAAATTATATCTCATGTTAGTACAGGAGATTATATGAGTGTGTGTAAAGAATTCATTTTTTTGTGTGGAGAGTCTTCCTGTTTTACGGGAATCCAATAAAATGTACCTTTGTCTTTACCTTTGACGTAGAGTTTGTTTTTACATTTGAAAGTTTGAATTACAACGTCAACAAAACATGGGTAAAATAAACAAAGAAAGAAAGAAAGAAATATTTTGTCCAGACGTTTTGAAAAGAAATTGTCCACAAATAAGGGAGCAAGCAAGCAAACAAATATATAAGATGTCGTATGTGTGTAAAATTACAATATCCGAGGGAAATTTCGCCTGTAACACAACTGAGAAGCAGATAGACAGATAGATAGCCTGCTTACGATGAATAGATGTATAGATAAACAGATGACAGGAACAACTTCCTAACTAGATTTTCGTTTGTTGTCAGTATTACGCCACAGTACCCGCCGATGTACAATTGGTATAATGGCCGCCACTAAAAGTGCTGGCTGGATGTGGCCGGCAGATGGTCACACAACATGGTCAGTGACCTGAACCCCCCCCCCCCCCCCCCCCCCCCCACAACTCCCTCCCCCACCCCTGTCCATCTCACCATCTCCCCCACCCCCTCCTTTCTCTCCTCCACCCGAAGCCCCCACATGACCGCGTTCGGGTGGCGTGTGCACCTGCTGCCCATTGTGCTACCGCTGATGACCGGAAGTACTATGTTTTCCTGCCCTTCTCTCCGTCTCAACCACATTCCGCGGTGCACTGTCCGTCACTAGTCTCCCGAAGAATGTCTCTCTCCCAGTACTCCATGTACTCCAAGGGTAGCGCTCCTTGATTGACGAGCGCCTTCCGAGGGTTAGTCAAAAAGCGGCAAACGTTTCCGCTGCTACAAAAATTCAAAACATCTGATGACGATTACTCTCAGAAAAAAACAGCAAGATTTACGGTTATTGCAGCAAACACACGAGTATAATCGAAGTGCAACACTGCCATTGAGTCAAATTTAAATGCATGCAGACATGAAATCAATATTATTTTAGTTAGTTAGCCAGCTGGCGCACAACCCCAAACTTACTTGATAGGAATTGAGTTGAATGAGAGGTTATATTACTAAATGAGAGACATTTAATCTTCTTCTCACAGGCAGCCTTTCCGTTCTGATAGCCCCGTTATAATAATAATATCATTCAGTAATGGATATTTATACAGCGCTTACTCTCAAAGCGCTTACAAAGTCAAGAAAAATAAAATGACATAAAGTGGCATGAAAATAATACCAGAGAGAACAATGAAAGACACAGCAATTGTGGCACACACACACACACACACACACACACACACACACACACACACACACACACACACACAGAGTTCTGTCAATCCCTCTTTGCTGCTCCTGGGATAAGAACAAGTGTGTTTTGGCTGCAGTTTGAAACACTGGGACCGATTCTATAATTATGCCGCATGTTTTTTTTTTTGAGAGAGTGTTCCCAAGGGTGGGCCCTTGGTGCGAATACGACCGCTGCCCGTTATGTCTTTGTTCTAACACTTGTAACACGAAGGACACACGGGTCAGCCGAAGACCCGAGCTACCTTGCCTGGATAGTGCTACTGATGTCTGGTTGCTGGGTATTATACCGCCGCAGCTTTGTGAAACAGTCGGTCTGTGCTTGGAATTCAGCGGTGTTCCGATGCATAGTGCAAGCTTTGACACTGTGGTCGTTTTTTGGCTGAGGTACGTATACATGTTCGTGTCAGCCACATGCTGCAAGATGGCGGATCGATTCTTATACGATTGTCGTTACGTGGCCTAAGTTGCCAGTACTGAGTCCGTCACGCAGCAGTGGGAAGGGGAGCAACTCGTGAAACTGAGGCGCCGGAAGGAGACAGTCTTGGTTTGCCAGGACTGAGTACTGTTGGTTGGTAAAGGATTCCACACGGGCGAGATATCAAAGACGGACCAGCGAGGACCAAGATTACCCGACAAATTTAAGGGACTATTTACTTTTCCCGGGATAAAAGATAAAGAACGCAGTCTTTTCTTCAGTCTCGTCCTTGCTAATCTGTAGATAGTGAACAGGACGGTGTGTGTGTGTGTGTGTGTGTGTGTGTGTGTGTGTGTGTGTGTGTGTGTGTGTGTGTGTGCTCGCGCATGGGGTTGGTAGTGGTGGGGGTTGGGTAAGGGGGAGGATAAATTCTACTGAGATTTACCTTGGAGGATTACCACAATGATCGCGATTCACTTGACTAGCGAAGACTGTTAGTTTAGTCCAGTTGAAAGTACTAACGCGAAATTCGGCTCTGTCCTGATTACCCAGGAGTTTTGCTAATTCTACCATCTTTGCTGCGTGGCTTCCCTGGGGTCTTCACGTTGTTGACATAGTCCATCCTGACGCTTTTCAGTTCGGTCGGTCGTGACCAAGTCACTTTTAAATGATTAATTTGCCGTTTACTACAGTACTGCACTGCTTTTACCGTTGCTGTTACCAGTACTGACTAGTCGTCATACGTCCCGCGGAGCTCGCTTCACCATGTATACTGTAGAAACAATTGTGTTCAGATTATTTCCCTTGTTTCTGATCGTCTCCCCTGATCATATCCACTTCGGTCAAAGTTACGGTGGTTTAAATTCTTCATCCAATAACCTTTCAGGAAATGTATAATTTTGCACTTGTTTGGTCAAAAGAGAAGATCAAACAATAAAAAACAAAATCTAAAAGTAGACTCGTTGTCATAATTCTGAGAAAGAAAGAATGAATGATTCAGAAAAAAGACTTTGCTTCTGAGAACTTCCAAATGTGTCTAATTTAAACTCTAATCTATTTGTTCGGGGGCCGGTATGGCCGAATGGTAGAGCGGTGGACTTGCAATGCTCGGGTCGCGAGTTCGAATCCCGGCTGGGGCCAAACATTTGTGCTGGCCTTTTCTCGTTGCCCCGTCTTTGATATCACCAATATGTGATAGAAAAGGCCGTTAAACTCCCAAACTCTCACCCCCCGGTTACTGGCTTTATTCATCAGTTTGTTTGTGACCAGTGTGTTTATCGAACGGGGGAGGGGGGGGGGGGGGGGGCACGGCGAGTGTCGTATTTTTGGAATACGAGCAGAGTGAAAACACTGGGATAAACTATTTGTTTTTCCAAATTGTGTTTGCGACATTCGCCACAGATCTGAAGTACTTGATAATAATAATAATAATGATAATAATAATATGGGTATTTAAGGGACGCCATCCCTCCCGCAGGAGCCCAGGCGCCTTACAATGAACACACTCACTCACCCAGAAACACACACAACAAGCCTCCACGCATACATTTAACTACAAACATATAGTGAGCAGCATCATACACGGCCTAAATTGATAACAGTATAATTTATTTATTTATTTATTTGTTAAGAGGGATTTTGATGATGGTCGCAGCAGAAATTCAAGGATCAGATGTGTGGCAGAGACAAGGACGTTAAAGTGGGAAACTAGCTGCACTAAACTGAGACTAAAACATTACTACAATATATGCATAAACAGAGACTAAGGCACGCCTGTGACTGACTGAATCAGGGACTCAACGGTAATGCACCTTGATGATAGTCCCGACTTAGTAAGCCTTAGACTAGAGCCAAGTCTCAGTGTAGTCTAGTCTGTTTTCATGCGTGAGACGCCAACTGGTTAAACTCGACATTATCATTCCGGACACGCTGCGCAATCAGTACTGATCGACAGCCTGTTGCGTTAGAAACTGAACTCGGCTATCCCAGTGCCAGTGACGTGTAAAGAAGCGTGAACTCTGCCCTTTCGGCACGTTCTTGTGAGTTGAATGTATCCTGCCTCAGATTAAAAAGCATTAAGCCAAATACCGCGGACTATTTGTGAAGAAAATTGACACCCACTTGCAGCCTGTCATTGTCGTAACTCATGGCGCCAGCAAGTAACTAGCGCTTGCGCCAGCTGCTGGTGACATCTTATAACCACGGGGGGTAACACCAACGGACGTGAGTGTGCCTGGTGCTACTCCGCTCCAAACGGTAGCACGCCGCCAGTACAACGTTTCCAAGCAGAGGGCTCTCATATACGTGGGAATTATGATAAGATAGATGTCCTGGTTGACCAGTAATGCCTCTATGTTCCTAAAGGCCGTTCTTAACCGGGCGGACTTTTGGTTCGCGAACTAGGTTCGAAGAGTACGGCGAACTAGGTTCGCGCACGTTGTTTCTTAACCGACCAAATACTTGTGCGCAAACCCTGGTTCGAAAGGTTCGCGGAACTAGGTTCGAGGTCTGCATAGCGTGTCGTGGGAACCCTCGCGATCCTTTGGCCGATCCTGCGCTCTGATTGGCTGCTCAGGGAGAGCTGTTGTGCGCATGTACAAAGTTGAGGAAAATGGCGGACGGCATGGCCACTTAAGCCGGCCAGAGTCACCACAATTGTCACAGATGCTATATTGTTTCCCCACGCTGTTGTTATGCTTGTTATACGTATTGAGACTTCGTAGGAAGGACGCGTGTTCTGAATATTGTCTACTGTGGCGCAGAAATGATAGGACATAATTATGTTCGCCTTTGTAGCAAAGTAACCGAA
Source organism: Batillaria attramentaria (assembly GCA_018292915.2). Classification (NCBI taxonomy): domain Eukaryota; kingdom Metazoa; phylum Mollusca; class Gastropoda; family Batillariidae; genus Batillaria; species Batillaria attramentaria. The sequence continues at coordinate 1,278,251 of JACVVK020000039.1, read as the reverse complement.
CGTGCGGGATAGCACTGGAAACATCGCATCCATTTTGTCTACACCCCCTGATAAGGAGGAGGAGAAGGATGAAGAAAGCGGAACGTAGAACGTGGTCGTTTTTGCTTTTCCGCTCCCATTTAAGGCCGTATATTTTGTGCGTATGTAATCAACACCTTCACATATGCACCACTCTCTGTCAGATGATCTGCTTTTGTGTTTCTTGTACTGAGAGGGGTGGTCAGGTGGTGGCGGCGCCCGTGTGTCGTAAATCCAGGCCGTGTGTCACATCACCACTGCCACATGTTTCATTGTATCGAGGTTTATCTGGTTTTATTTTAACCAGTGGTATCTCCGATTCAGCTCTGATCACGCGATTATTGTGTCTGTGTGTGATGTATCACGGTATGTTTACCGTGTGCAGCTGACCCAAAAAGTTCGATGTCACAGTCGCTGGTTCGTGTACTTATCACCAGCATTTAATTACGGGTGGGTGGGTGTTTCGGGGCTTAACGTCCTTTTCCACCACGAACGGGTGATATCAAAGACGGGGCAACGATGAAAAAGCACACCTATTTGGCCCCAGCCGGGCTACGCGTGTAACTCACGACCCGAGCATTAGAAGTCCAACGCTCTACCATTCGGCCACCCCGGCTCCCCGCAATGAACTACGCTAAGTCGGAGGTCAACATGATTTACAAAGAGGCAACTTTTGTTTTCGAACAGTTGTGCTTGCGACTTCGCCAGCACGCGCAAAATAGTCTGTCATACGCGGGCCATTGCTACCATTCACATTGTACGACTGTTGGTACAGTACTGGAGCGCTCAGTGTGGTCGCCGCGTCGTTGAGTGCGCTGCTGTTGGCTCAGTACCAGCATTACAGACGCTGTCACCGTCTAGGTGTCTGAGTGGTGCGATGATAGGTATATGTACCAAGAAAACAGCTCGAAACTATCTGTGAGCATTAAGATATGGTAGCAGGTGTCCCTTTAATGTGACTATCACATAATAATGTCGGGACCCAGCAAGCACAGGAGCTCGACGTCAAGCCAGACACCGGAGATCGATTTTTAGCTCGCGTCACTGGAGAGGTGGAGGAGGTATGTCGGCGGTTTAGGTACACTCTGTGACTGCAGTGTCTTCGCATATGGTCATACATTGTTAGATGTGGTGTCCCCTTTCCCTGCATGGCGATTTCCCCCGTCTTTTGTAGTTATTTTGCATTTAGGTGGTATATGACTATTTGCAGCGTGGAGCTACAGGGGAAAAAAATAGGACTAAAAGCGGCGTTGAACTGAAGTCATAGTGAGATGTGATTTGACTAAGGATTCGTGGTGCTGGATACTGTGATATTGTTCCTGCGTGTTGCAGGCTTATTTTCGTGAAATAAAACAAACAGGTGCGATGTTTGTTTGGTTTTTTTTGTGGGTTTTTTTTTTGTTTGTTTTGTTTTTCCCCATGAATCGCGTGAATATCAGATGCTGTTGCTGCAGTTTGTGCACCGAACCGGATTCGAAAAAAAAAAATTCAAACCGTTGTTGGTGAAAACTGGATGTGGCATGACAGTCCCCTCGTTATGCGCGAGAAGCCAGCGAGACTGTCTCTAAATCACCATGGTGACAACCTTGTCCTTGGGTGCTAAGACGAGTGTTCATTCCGTGAAATAATTGTTTCACGGCAGTCTTGCATTTTGGGACGGAGCATTAAGCCAGCATGACCCCCCCTCTCTCTCTCTCTCTCTCTCTCTCTCTCTCTCTCTCTCACCATGGTAACGTCCTTGACCTTGCGTGTCGTTGCAGTCCATCATCTACAAGGCTGGTTTCCGGAGTCTGGGAGAGGGCGAGGTGGTGGAGTTCGAGTCCAAGCCGTCGGACAAGGGGATCGAGGCGACCTTCGTGTGTGGTGTCGGGGGCGCCGAGTGTCGGGGTAGTGACCGCCGACCCATGTCACGGAAAAAATTCCGAAAGATCAGGTAAGATATTTGCTCTAGAGGAGGAACTTTAAAAAAAAAAAAAGAAGAAGAAGAAGGGAAAAAAAAATCGTACAGTATACGAAGAAGTGGGTTACGCTTAGTGTCTACATTTTATTCAGGCACTTAGTGATGATAATGTGACGATAATATAGGGGCTTTACCCATGTGCTTGGCTCAAACTGAATTGCGACACGCACGCTTACGTGAATCACGCGCATCGATAATATACTGTAACAATATAGGCGCTTTACCCAAGTGCATGGCTCAAAGCGTCGCGAACTGAAGCGCAACACGCACGCTTACGTGAATCACGCGCATTCTCTCACACGTTACCATCGTGTGAGACTAGAGTCAGCTCACTGTGTGAGTTTCGGAAATTTGGATTGTAATTTTAGTGGTGGAGGGGGGAGGGAGTGTTGCTGTCGTTGTTGCTGTTGTTGTCCCCTAGAGCTGATTACTTCGGAAACACTTAAGTAATTTAAGAATAAAACAAATGCGAAACAGAGTAAATTTGTTAATCTTTGTTCCGTTGGCAAGTTTTTATCGGGTCGGCCGGAGTGACAGTATTTCAGGAATTTTAGTGCATGCAATCCGCCACAAGAGTTTTAAATCAGTACCGCTGAAAAAGAATGTAACGAGTCATGTTTTATGGCACGCGATCACTCACTGGGGAATTCACAACAGGGCATGAATCACGCTGTGGAATTAAATCTTCGGAAAATCCGAACTGACCAGGAACAGCGGCTTTGAAAATGAATGGTGAACTTTGGAAGGACCAGCGAAATCGATTTCGCTTTCGTCTCCTTCCGCTGAGTTTTGCCTGCTGAACGAAATAATTATATAGGACTTAAAGTGGACCTTTTCAGTGGTGAATTTCTACCTTTGTTGAAAAATGTTCGTTTTCTGAAAAAAAAAAATGCGTTTCTGTCTCTGAAGCTTTGACTCACAAGTGCACAGAATGCACAAACTGCACAGATTTTGGTCCAATTTTAAACAGTTATCTCAACAAGAAAGAGTGTTTTATCCTCTGAAGCACTTAACACTTTCATCCCTGAAGGAATCTCAAGAGCGATAACGCTTTCTGCCTGGAAGTGTCTCAGGTGTGCTAGATCTACAGCTGGGCTCCTGCATGTACAAAACCCTATTTCTCAAAAAGCATTGGATCCATCCTGTAGGGGAATCTTCCACTGTGCAGAGCGTATGAGAGTCGGTCACATACACGCATATTATTGTTAGGGTCTGGGAGACCGTAGGTGATACGGTGGCAGGGCTGAAAGTGTTAAAATCATGCCAAAATGCACATCTTTTTGTCTATATTTTTGAAATAAAATTCCGGCGGGAGCATGTCCTCAGACACCCCTAGCATAATGTGCCTGTTTTGCAGACGTTTGCTCGTGGCTTCTCGCGCCACTTCCTCATGCCACGTGCTACACACTTGTTCTTCTTTTTGATCATAGACCATTTTAAACGCTGATGATAAGAAGAAGAATAGTATTTATTGTAACGACTGTTCTACCTTTCTGTGGTAGACGAGAAAGAAATCAGACGTATTATACAGCCAAAGGGCTTGAACGAAACGAAACGAAACGAAACGAAACTGATTCTTCCAAAATTCACTAATGTCAGTTCAGTTCTGATGTAGTAACGACATACAGTACTTTGTTTGGTGCAAAACCTAATCGATTTTCAAAATCAGAGAAAGAGGGGAAAAATATTGCGTTTCAGCGGTAGTCTATAATTAACAAACAACAACAGCAATGCAAAACTAGTTGGCGGTTGTCAGTCCTCTCTTGTTGCCCGCCACCCGAGCTATAGCGACACCCCGCCCCCCACCGCCACCCTTCTCTACCTCGGCATAATTATGGTAAGATGGTAACGATGATCGGATGATAAAGAAGAGGAGGCGGGTTTTGTTTTGTTTCGTCGCATGTCGGTTTACGGAATAAATGTTTCAAAATAATGCAGTTAATTGATAATAACTGGTGAGTATGGGCGCTTTATCCCAGTTACTCGGCTCTAAGCGCCGCAAACTGAACTCAACGCGCACGTTCACATGAATCACACGCATTCTCTCACCCACCGGACATCGACACATTCCAATCCTCTACTAATGCCAAGGGTCTATTTAGGTTTCGGGATTTAGAAAAACATTTATTTTGAATTTTGTTTGTGGGCGAAACATTCCAGCACAAACAGTGTGAGAGCACTGGGAAAAGAGAGGTGCTTAGCTTGCATGACACCGTTAAGGATGATGATTCACTATTGGAAAAAAAAAATGTTGGAACAAAGCGATCACCTATCATCAGTTTGCGACTGATACCTGATCAGCCAGTATCAAGTAGAGCAACACGAAAGACAATGGCTTCTGCATGCGGCCGAGCTCGGTACAAGTCAAGTTGATTTGCAAGTTCAGCCGTGCATTTTACTCTGCTGCCCGCGGGCGGTATGCTGAACCAGGATAATTATGCGCCATGCAGCAAGAGCAGCCTATCGGAGGGGCTGGCTCACGTAATCGCTGTGTCCCGACCTCGCTATTGATCGGGCCAGGCGATTGGACGACCTCTCTGCCGCCACATGCCAACGGCTCGCCCCTCCCACTTGGCGCGTGCTGTAACACACAGAGCTAATCAGGGGAGGCTGCTGTGATGCAACTACTCTCTCTCTCTCTCTCTCTCGCACACACACACACACACACACACACACACACACATTTTTCATTTTCATTAAATGGCAAAATGAGTAGTTCATGTAGTGTAGCAACGGCAAGTTTTGAAATTGGTATGCGCAAGGTAACTTCTGCCGTAAGGTCCGTTGTAAAGCAAAGCTTCCTGCTCATTTCGCGTTCTCTCTCCCTCCCGTAACTTAGCTCCCCCCCCCCACCTCTGTTTGCACCCCCCCCCCTCCCCCCGCGCCTCCTGATCTGTCCAATATTCCGTCAGACAATGATTACCGACAGGGGATTTACTCGGTCGCTTTCTACACAATTAGTTTGGCCGCCCTCTGACAGAACTGATCATCGAAGCAGGAGGACAACGGGAAATTATGAAAACGACTGAGGAGCGTCCCCTGGCCCTTTCTCATTTCTTATTGTAATTTTCTCCCTCTCTTCGATTTTCCTTGCCCTCTGCCGGTCCGTCCAAATGGTGCGAGGACATGCGAGGGCGGCGTGTGAGGAAGAGTTCGAACATGCCCGGAAAAGAACTGAAATGATTAAGAGGGAGACAGAGATTTTTTTTATTGCAAAATAAAAAGCGCACACTTACATGACTTCACACACACACACACACACACACACACACACACACACACACACACACACACACACACACACACCGTGATTATTACTCGATTATTAGCTATTCCAGCAAAGACCCCACCCCCACCCCGACCCCCATTTTCTCATTTTAACATACAAATACCGTAACACATTCTCTGTTTAATTATTTCTGTTATTTGGCATGTTTGAACTCTTCCTCGCACGTCCTCGCACGTTCTCGCACCATTCGGTTGGACCATCCTCTCCTTCAGCCCCCCCCCCCCCATCCCCCCTCCCCTCCCACGCCCTCTCTCCCTACGTACCATCCCCTTAGTTGTTCTCATCTCTCCTCCCACGTCGCTGAGGGGATGTTTTTATTACTCGCCGAAGTGTCGTGTTGTTCATGCATTCACCGTTCTCTGTGTTCGCTTTGTCAGTGTTGCTGCTGGCTTAGGGAAAAAAACATAATGGACTCGAGACTAGCTTGACTAAGCTGAGACTAAAACAATTACGAGATTCATTTACGGAGACTAAGGCAAGTGTATGGCTGTTTCAGGGACTCAACGATAATACACGGTGATGATAGTCCCGGCGTAGTAAGTGTGAAGATTTGAGCCAAGCCTCAGACTCGTCTAGTCTACGTGCATGCATCTTACCCCTAGCTGGTGTATTGGGACTAGGGTGTCACGTGATTCAGGTTTGCGTGCACATACACTGGGGGTAAAAAAAAAAAAAAAAAAAAAAAACGCCCTACACCCCCCCCCCCCACAAACAAACAACAAAAAAACACAAAACACCCCCCCCCCCTCAAAAAAATTATTAGTAATAATTATAATAATATAAAACACACACACACACACGACGGGGCGGTCGGTGGTCTAGTGGTTAAGAGACTTGTCACCAATGCGAGAGGTCAGGGGTTCGAGCCCCACTCGGGGCAAAGAATTTTTCCTTCTCGTATGTGGCACCGTTCATTCGGGCCGATCGTCGGGGGTTCTCTCCGGGTACTCCGGCTTCCTCCCCCTCTGCTTTGGAAATGTTCAGCCCACCAAGTTTGAAAAATAAATGCATATCTAAATTCCGAAATTTAAATAGCTGAGCTGACCCTTCGCACCACGTGATTGTAATACGTTTATGTCTTGTGTGTGAGAGAATGCGTGTGATTCACGTGAGCGTGCGTGTCGCGGCGCTTTGAGCCAAAATATTTGGGATAAAGCGCCTATATTAATGCGATTATTATTATTATTATTATTACACAGCAACAACAACAAAACCGATAACAACAACAAAACTGCGGTGCACTTAGATCCATGGCGTGCACAGTTACTGTCTTCTTTTCTTCCCGCAGTCTGTACCATCAGATGTAAAACGATTCTTTCCAAAACGCGACCACAAGATCGTTAAATCAATCACTCGATACTTCAAACCACAACCAGCCTCCCAAGGACCCCCCCCCCCCCCCTACACACACACACACACACACACACACACACACACCTCCCTTCCGTTTGCGAGGTGATAGTCTCCAAATCTATGCTGCAGTGTTCAGTGTTGTCTTTGTCTTTCTTGGGTATGGAAGAAAATGAGGTCAAATGTGATACGCACTAATGCCACTGACGTAGTAATGTTTCGCAATTGTGCGCGGGTGTGGACGGGAAGCCAGAACGGACAGAAAATAACCCGTGCGAATTGTTTTATAAGTGTTGACAGCGAAATTCGTTAGTTTGCAAACTTGCCGTTGCTTAAAGCTTGGAAGAGTATCTATTAAACTTAGAAGAAAAACTTCAGTGCAGGAAATTATGTACTAAACAGAGAGAGAGAGAGAGAGATACACTCCCCAAATGTGTGAGATACACCAAGAACAGGGAGGCAGAGCCGACCAGAGCGAGATGGCCCGGCCAGAATCTTGCATAACTGACCCAGGTCAGATGAGGGTGAAGGTCACTCAGCGAGGTCAGGCACGAGCAGGCGGCATGGGCGTGTTTTGTGTGTACAGCTTCGGGTCAGACTGTTGGATCCGCGATAGCGACGATGTAGTGTATCGAAGCCTTGCTCAATGTGGGCACCACGGAGGGTGGGTGGGTGTTTTGGGGGTTTAACGTCCTTTTCCACCACATACGAGTGATATCAAAGACGAGGCAACGATGAAAAAGCCAGTACAAATATTTGGCCCCAGCCGGGATAGGAACTCACGACCCGAGCATTTGAAGTCCCACGCTCTACCGTTCGGCCACCCCGGCTGCCCGGACACCACGGAACCGACAGTAAAAATACACATAAAACAAAACAACAAAACATTTCTGGGGTGGTAAAGGCGGGGCGGCGGAAAAGGGGGGTGGGGGGTGGGGTGAGGAGGGCATTGGAAGCAAAACACCCAACAAAGCCGATGCAAGATGCGCGTTACGGGAATCGTGGTGTCAGTGATGCAACATTTTTTTTTCCTTTCCGGATCTTGCAACATAATTCCAGTCAGCATTTTTTCCCCAGTTGGAGCTTGTGATTACAATGCTTCAGACACAAAAATTGTCGTCGACTTCTTTGAAGTTTCTAGAAAGAAGTGCATGTGGACGTGTGCGGCCTTTTTAAAAAAAGTGATTTGATTTCTAGTTGACTCCGCTTATTTCAAATCGCTTTGCTCGTGGGGAAAAATTCAAGACTGTTAGACAACAAATGTAACAAAAATCGGTGTCGTCTTTTTAAGGAATCACAAACATTTAGCGGCGTATGAATTTTTCTGCCGCATTCGTCCGTACAAAGCTTCAATTTCTCAAGGGAAAGTTATTACGTAAGCCGGTCTCTGTTCGTCAACTACCCTACATTAATTGTCCGGGACAAAGAAGCCGAAAAACAGTTAGTTAGATGTGTCATCGTTTGTTATCACAACCACCTTTATTACTCAGAATATGAAACCCTTTTTTATGTTGTTGTTGTTGTTTGTCCCCCCAGAATTGTAGGAATGCACGGATGCACATGTACGTGTGTCTGTACATGTAGTTGACGGTTTCCTTTTAAAAAAAAATCCATCCAATGCGTATCGAGCGATATTTTGCTGACAAAATGGCATGTCAATTTAATTTTAATTTCAGTGTTAGAAACCTTTGACACTACACAACAGTTTCTAATCTTCTTATTGTTTGTTTGGTTTGGTTTGGCTGGGTTTTTTTGTTGTTGTTTGGTTGGTTTCTTTTTCCTTTTTATTTGAACTTTTAATGGAAACGTATGGAAACATATTGGACAAGTTACATGGCTGCCTGATATAATAATATCAACTAAATAAAGTGTAGGCGCTTTGTCCAATTTCTTGAATTTGCTCAGAGCTGAACTTGACACACACGCTCACGTAAATCACACGCATTCTCTCACACACGGGACATAAACACATTACGATCACGCGGTGCGAAGAGTCATCTCAGCTATTTAAGTTTCGAAATTTAGAATTCTATTTATTTTCAAATTTTGTTGGCTGAACATTTCCAAAGCAGAGGGGGGGGGGGGGGGGGGGAGCCGGAGTACCCGGAGAGAACCCCCGACGATCGGCCCGAATGAACGGTGCCACATACGAGAAAGAAAAAATGTTTGCCTGAAGTTGGTCTCGAACCTGACCTGTCGCATTGGTAACGAAGTCTCTTAACCACTAGACCACCGACCGCATCTGGCAATGTGTGATTTTGTTTGTTGTCACCCATTACAAACTCCTCTTCTTTCCGCTTGCTTTTCGCTGCCTGGGACGACCTAAGCTGTCCGCCACATTGCTTCTCCAAATTTGTGGGATGCTTGGCTGAGTTTCCGTGACCCCGTCTCTACCGCCTAGATTAGATTAAGACGAGCGGAGTGTGGTGTATGGATGTCTTCCGAGGCTTTCACAAGACAGGCACAGTCTGTCAATACGCAATTATTTCCTACATTGGCCACGTCCTGGGTCGGAATGGTTTTCACGGATGACAACGAGCAGTCTATTGGAAATCGAGTTATTCTGATATGTTATGCTTCTCTACGTTGGAGGACTGCGGTGGAGACTCAGTGGTGGACCCTAAAACTGATGGCGCCTTAAAGGGACTCTTTCTAGTTTGAGCGGTTCATGCATTGGCAAAAAATGTTTGAAATAGGTATAGTATAGCAGCTGTTTTGTGTGTGTGTGTGTGTTCCTTGAAGAGTCACTAAGACAGGCACGAGCATGTTTTGTGATTTTCTTGACATTCTACATTCTTAAGCCACCGTGAACAGTCGCCATAACGACCTACAAGTTATCTATGTTCCTTGATGTCGGTTAAGTGATACACTTTCAGCCGACGGTTGTAGCGAAGAAGTAATTGTAAAAGTTCAGTTGTAGTTGACATTTAGCACAAGTCTTAATGTCCGGGTGTTGAAGCGGTGTGATGGGAGATACCACGAAAACAGCGCAGAACGATCAGTGAGGATACATACATCATGCAGATGGTAGCGACATTAGCCCCTTTGAAAAGCACCAGTGAAAATAATGCGTCACATTTTTTTATGTCCCAGTTTGTTCAAGATTTGTGTGTGTAAATGGTCCGATCGTTTGGTGGTATAGCCAGAAAAGGATATAACAGTGCCGAGTGGTCGTACTGTTCTCATTACTACCATTATCTCCCCCCCCCCCCAAAAAAAAAAAAAAAAAAAAAAAAACACCCCCCCCCCTAAAAAAAAAAAAAAATACAAGCTACAACAACAAAACAACAACAAACAAACAAAGAAACAAACAAAAAAACAACAACAGACAAACAAAAAACAACCAACCAACAAACAAACAAAAACACACAAAAACCCCACAAAAACAAACAAACAAACAAACAAACATAAAATGACAACAGCAAACACTTGAAACAAAACGAGAATAAACACGAATTCATCAATGCTTCTAACGTTTTCTAATGTAGGATCGTGAATGCGAGCCTTTAACCGAGCTGTAAGAGATGCGTGGTGGCCATTGATCGGCCCACTAACCCCCAGGGCCCGGTCACCTCTCTCGGCCATCCGGCCCCTACAGTCGATGAGTCTCCCTCCCAGCCAGCTACAGGCTGCCCGGCCATCTCACGCACGATCTGGAGGAGCTGGGCTGGAAGACCAGATCGACTCCCCGCCCAAAGCCACACGATAACCTCGGCTTTCTCTTGCCGCCAGCAGGCTCAGAGACTCTACTTGCATGATCTCTCGAGTCTGATGGTGCCATGCGGAGATTTTCAGAATACATGGTTGTACCATACGTCTATCAGCAGAATACGTAGTTGAACCATACGTCGATCTTCAGAATGTCTTAGTGACACCAGACAGTTGTCTCTAACATACATAGTTGTACCAAGCACTGATCTGTAGAATACATAGTTGCCTATATCGTATTCGTGTACCCCAGACAGTCGTGCACGGTAAAGATCACACGGCCATCTTTCGAAGACGAGTAGGCATTACAAGGTCGGTGGGATGGGAACATACGTCTTTATTTGTGTTCAAGTTAGTGCGCACGACACTGTCTTTACGAACTGCCCCCCCCCTCCCCCCGCCCCCTTCTCCAACCACCACAACCCACTCGAAATGGCCGAAAACAAACGTCGGTACCCCCCCCCAAACCCACCCACCCTTTTTCCCTTTCCTCACCATCACCATTACCGCCACTCCCATTCCATCAGGCCATATTTGCCTTTTTTATGGGTGTTTTCCACGCAGTAACTTTGTTTAAAGAAATTTAAAAGTATCCGTGAATGAAGACAGACCTTCCTCATCCATATTCGGCGACAGACGAGAGAACTGGATGATAACAGAGATCCAGTGATAAACAGACCGCACGCAGCCGTCCATTTTCCAGATCTCATTACCCTGAAGAGCCGGGGATTCACTAGTTGATCCTGAGGCGACTCGGCCACAGGCTCTCCAGTAGGTTACTCTGTAATATAGATGATAATGACACGGACTACAAACGGCCTGGGGTGGGGGTGGGGGGTGGGGGGTCGAGTCGCTGTCGTGGCTTGCTCCTCTCTAATCGTGTTGGATGAGGTCCACTTCCAGCATGGCAGGAAAGATCATTAAGTCAGTGCTACTTGTTTCGCCGATGGCAGTTTTCTTGAAGGAGAGAACGAGCGAGAGAGAGAGCGAGCGAGAGAGAGCGAGCGAGAGGGGAGAGAGAGAGAGGTCATTACGTGAAGAAAGACAAAGCCGTTTTAGAGAGAAAGTCTATTGACTGTGACACGAAACTGGAGTAGCGAATCGATTTTTTTTTTCGAGGTAAATTTGTTTCAGGGCAAGAGTTTGCGACTGAGGTGCTTTTGAGAAAGAAATTGTTCTACTAATGACGGGTTTAGTCTTAGAATATTGATCCCGACTTGCCAGCTTCCCCCCGCCGCTTGCGAATGAAGTGTCACGCGCTGAACACACATGGCTGCAGAGAAAGATGCAATATAAGACAAGACTCTTGCTGTCCTCGCGCACAGAACTCTGTCTCAAAAATGACAGTGTTGATTTAGGTCGACTAGTGACTTATGTACCCCTTCAAAATTCTGCGCACTGACTGATTTGTGAGAAAATGGTGCGTAGACCAGTTGAAAGTGCTTGATGTTAAGAAGAATATCATTCAAAGCATGTGCTCATGCCGTACTGACATTCAAAAGTACACTCGCAAATATTTCGCAGAGATTTTTCTGTGCAAAATAAAATTTCAGCCCAAAAAGTGAACTAAATATCATTAAAGTTTACGCCGGGAAAACGCACACCCACACACACACACACCAGAAAGAGCGAATGTCATTATTTGGAGAGCCTAAGTCATTGATGCGTCCTTTTCTGGTTTGTTGTATACCGATCGTTGTTTTTGTTTTGTGTCGTTTTGTTGTTTTTAGATCGTTTGGTTGGTGTTGTTTATTTTTTGGTTATGTTTGTTTGGTTTGGTTTGTTTTTGCTGTTCTTGGTTTTTGTGGGTTGGTTTGTTTGTTGTTTTTTGTGTGTTTGTCTTTTTTTTGGGGGGGGGGGGAGGTACTTTGTGAGTCAGTCCTACTGATCTTTGCTAGTGAGGATCCTGTTAACTGTTGCATTGTTGTTTTTTGTTTCAGGTGTTACAACTGCGGTGATTTTGCCAATCACATAGCGGCCAAGTGCCCACACGGCCCTCTGCCCAAACGCTGTCACCAGTGCAAGTCCACGGACCACCTGATCGCAGACTGCCCACTCCGGGACCAGGCCCCACCCCCAGCCAGCGTCCGTCGACCCCGCAACGGCAACAACAACAACGGTAGCGCCGAGCACGGCTTCAACGGCCACGACTCCATGGTAGGGGCTGCCGGGGTGCCCGGCGTATGACGTCACTATGACGTCGCGTCAGCCACTGTCCACCATCCCTTCGCTTCCATCTTGTCACGTGGGCGTCGGGCGGAACTCGTCTGTACGCAGGCGCACACAGACCGGAACTGACGGGCCAGTGGGGAGAATCGGCTTGTGAAACTTGCCAGTCGGTGGTGTTTTTGTATGTCGTCTAGGGACGTGCAAGAAAGGCAGAGAGGTGGCTTTTTGTGTGGAGAATGATGCACACTCGTGGACGATTTTGTTTTTTATATTGTAAACGCTGAATTTTTTTTTTTTTTTTTTTTTTGGAGACAAAAAAACACGTTTTTGAGTGGATGATTTCTAGTGCTACAGCTGACTGCCCCGTGGAAACAGAAAAAGGAAAAGAAGGGACACCTGGAGACCCTGCGGGTTGACTGACATGGCGGATATTTTTAACTTTGACGAGAAGCTCACTGAAACATTACGTACCAACCAACAAACCAGCCAACCAACAAACCAACCAAATCTACCTACCTTCCTCATACCTGTCTACCTAACTCTACCACCTTGCTTTGTGTCAACTAGCGTATGTACCCGTGTGTGTCAGTCGGTCAGTGCGCGAGTGCTTTGTGTATCTGTGTCGATGAAGATGGACGCTTGCTCTGTTTGAAGACGACACCCCCCCCCCACCCCCTACCCCCTCCCCCCCCCCACCCTCACCCAGAACCCTAACCCTCACCCCGTTTTTCAGAAAGACTCTTCGTAGAAGAAGACAAGAAAATGCAGAATACCTCATAGTCAACAACATAGAGACGAGGAGAGTGGGATTGGGGCTTTTTGAAGACCGTTTCTTGTTCACGTATGCCGTGGGAGCGTGTGTTACTCTCTTGTATCAGCATCATCGGGTGCCCGTTCAGGAAAAGTTTACGGTACCGGTGATCGCGCACTTTGCTACTTGTTCACCATGTACAATGTTAGATTTGTCACCATCACTTCGTGGTGACGATGGTAGTTTTCACCATGGCTGTGTGGTGACCAGGACGACCGAACCAGGTTCGTCATTACAAAAGCTTTTTGCCCCGTCATGTAGGTGCTTCGCTTTCTTGCACTCGAATGTATTTTCTTAAAAAAACAAAGCAAAACATGCGCATTCCTCATTTTACATCTTGAGTTCTTGTTTCGCCTCGCATGTTTTTTTGTTAACAGTGAAGCGAGTCATTCTCCTGCTAACTGCGCTTGTTGTGAACCTCCGTTACAAAAGACCATCAAACGTTTCATATCGTGTGTTCTGGAATGTGCGGGCTAACTAGTGCTGTGTGCATCACGTCAGCTACGCTATTATATACAAACGTGAAGCCAGTGCTGGGTTGAGGGGCTAGTGAAGAGACCCCCCCTAGACTAGCCTTCCTCTCTATCTCCAGACTGAGAAAGCGGCTAGCACACAGGCACGGAACCATACCTCACCGCTCCTGCGTCACTGACACCATGACGTCATCCGCAGGACGACCGATACCATGCGCCTGCGTCACTGACACCATGACGTCACTTGCAGGGCGATTAGCCTCTACCTCACGTCTGCGCGCGGACTCCCAGGGGTATTAATTTTCACTCAGTGTCCAGCGCACTGATTTTTGTTTTTTTTTAATCTCGTTTTTCCCTCCCCACGAACGTATATGTTGTTAATGGCTGCGATCCAGATATCAGCCACGATCACCCACCCACACACAATTTTCACTCTTTTTGGATCCTGATTTTGAGAGCTGTTGGTGTCTCATCGTGTCATTGATTGATGAACTGATTGATTACTACTTATACTGCCGGTTGAAACTGTTCAAGGGACGCTATCTATAGACGGGCGTCTACCTGTTTACTTTTCCGTGTTTTTATCGTCCTTTTTTTTTAACTTTTTTTTTTCTCTTGGTTGATTAATGTTGCTTTGGGATGTGCTTTTGTTGACGATGTTTGTGCTAAATGTTGTGCCATCTCAACCGTTGTCTACCTCAGAGGGGGAGTGTCTCGCATTACAGTTCTTGCTAGGCGCGTCAAGAAGGGGGAGGGAACTCTTTAGCCCCACTCGGCAACTTCCGGTCGTCTATCTCGGACGCCATCGATCAATCAGATTCAGATGAAATCAGTCTTTCATGTACTCCAGAGCAGCAGTTTTTGTAAGCCGCCTCCTCATCTTGGAAACAAAGCGATCAAAACAGAAACAAGAAACAAACGGGGAAAAATGATTTGTCCAAAGGCAAAAAAAAAAAAAAAAAGAAGAAGAAAAGATTAGCAACACACAAAATATGAAGTTAGGTAACTGTATCTTTTCTAGTTTTTGCGGTTATATTATACCTCTGCCAACTTTGTGTGAAGCAGAATGTAGTAAGAAAACTCGTTTAATGTGACTTGCGAGGGAATATTTTGCAAGGCGTTTAACTTGAGTGAGTACCGGCAGCTGTTTCACCAGGAAGACCACTGACCAGCTTAATTATAAACGTTTGGAAGAAGACTGACGTCACTGAGCTGTTGTTGAGGAAGTTGTCTGGGTGGGGTTGACTGCAAGGTTGCCTCAGACCTGCTGTTTTTGTCGGCAACTAAAATGATCACCTGCACAGCGAGTGTAAAGATAATTCGTACAAATTTCCATTTCCGGTATCATCGTATCCTTCCATGTCAAGTTTTCCTGTTCATGGTTTCGTGTTGGAGTGATTTCTTTTTCACGTGCCGTTTGGTGTTTTGTGTGACGTCATGTTGCGTTTCGTGTGTATTCACGAGTCTAAAATTGGAATTGCCGACAAAAAGCTGTGCGTCTGTCACCTCGTTCCCACCTACTATGGCACATCTTGACGGCTGTATCAAAGCGAGGGCTTTCCTTCCTTACATACATCAGGTTCAGTTGCCGATTGGTCCTTTTTCTGTTCTCTTCGCGCATGCGCGCGCTTCTTGCCTCTTCCGTTGCCAGTTTCTTTCGGTTTGGTTGACACCTGTCAGTCCACGGAAATCTCGCTTTTTTGCCTTTCTAGCTTTGCGGACTCCAGTGTCTGCCATGTTGATATTTTAGATTTTTTGTTACTGTTTTTTGTGATTTTTCTTTTCCACCCTATGATGTTACTTAGAGCAGACGATGTTTCTTGCTGTTGTTAATCTGCGTTGCTAGTCATAACTCGAAGTGTTGTGTCATCATCTTTCAAGGACACCTTTTATTTTAACTATCCCCAGTATTGTCTTTCTAGGAGAAAGCCCACATCGGCAGAAAACATAAACACAACAAGGCGGTAATTTTTTTTTTTTTTTTTTTTTTTTTACAAATGAAAACAGGAGGAAACATTAATATATATAGAGTTAGTGCCTTTTTTGTCGGCAGAAAAACACGAGTTTGGAAAGACATGCTTACTCATAATTTGATTTGTAAAATGAGGGAGAAAACAACATTTGTTTTAGAGGGACGTTTGCACAACAAAGTTTTCAAAGTTATTTTGATATCCAATTCTGTGGAAAACATCTTGTCGGGTGAAACCTTGTGAAATGTCGAATGTCTGGGAAGGGGGGGAAATTAATGAAAACCCACAAAAAAAGGTAAAACATGAAGCGGTGGAATAGCTTTATTTTTGATACACTGTTTCATCTGAAGGAATATTAAAGAAGAACGGCGGGGGCAATGCGCCGACGGAAGTACAAACTGATTACATTCGAACATTTAACACACCAATTTGATTTTTGTTTTTATGGCGAGATTTTCTTTAATGACAAAGAACATATCAATCACAATCAGGTTGTTCTTTTTTTCGTCTTTTCTTGAGTGCAAATATGTAGAGAAACAACTGCACATGTCACTTAACGTTACAATTTGGTACGTGTGCGTTTTGCAGGCACTGTCTGCCTAGGTTCCTTTCGAAATATCTGGAGTTACGGAAACGTTAATGTGATTTGATTTTTCAGGGCGGTATGAGGAAGAAAGTTTGCTTGATTCAGTGACATCGTTGTAGTGACTGTGTGTGCTGCTGTCTTCTAGTTTTAATTTAGGCTAACAGTCAATTTTGTTCTTGTGCTTGTGTTTTTAGTTTGTTTCTTTCTTTGTTTTTTGGTGTTTTTTTCAGCCATTTTGGCAGCCTTTCATGTTGTAGATGCTCACTCCACCATTTTCACATGAATAAAGGAGAAGACATTTTTAGTTCGTGTGAGATTTATCTTTTTTCTTTTTAGCAACATTAACACGTACTTGACTTTTTGAATACTGTACCTTTAGTCAGTTTCTTACTTTTAGTGAATTTTTTTTAAACCGTTTCCTTCAGGGGAAGTATTCGCGATTCACTGTACACCGTGTTAAGTATTGCTCCGAAATGCGAAATATTCAAAGGGAGATTTTTTTTTTAATGATGATCATTTGCCGTCATCCTATGGATGATCGTACCTGTTTTGACCAAAGATCTCGGGCGCATTGTACGATACCAAAATTGATATGGTTTACAGAGGAAACAAAGCATTATTTTGCACTCAATTCTTGCCGATGGTGAAGGTAAGGCTATAAACAGTAATTACAACGTTTTGTCTTCCGCATAATCCGCCTGCATTTCATGTGAACAGAAGTCGGACTACACGCATTGCCAAAATCCCGTGTACTACGAAAATAAAGAGTATTTCTCTGTGTGTTTTTGTTGTTGAATTTGGATAGATTTTCTCATGTTAAATCAGCACTATTCAACTTGTAGGGGATAGAGGTCTTTTATTTTTTTTAGGTGTTCAGGACAATATTAATTTTCCTTTACCAAAGTCAACAGCAACGTTTGTGTGAGTGTCCATTTTTTTTGCTCTGTTCATGTCGTTCCATATTTTGTTATTTCTGTGTTCATCATCATGTTCGTGTACGTTCATCGTTGTTCATTGCTTGTCTGCGTGATCACCATCATGTTCATGTACGGTCATCGTTGTTCATTGCTTGTCTGCGTGATCACCATCATGTTCATGTGCGGTCATCGTTGTTCATTGCTTGTCTGCGTGATCACCAACATGTTCATGTACGGTCATCGTTGTTCATTGCTTGTCTGCGTGATCACCATCATGTTCATGTACGGTCATCGTTGTTTATTGCTTGTCTGCGTGATCATTGAAGGTGGTACTCAGGGATCGTTCGTCGTTCAACATTCGTATCGGACAGAAAAGGGGGCGATTACTGTGCTTGGAAAGGGGGCCAGTCATTTCAGGCTGAAAATGGTCAGTCGTTTTAGGTGCGACATTGCCGTCCGCGACTTACGCTGTCGCCACCGACACTGTATAAGGCGTACCCTGTAGCCACCGACACTGTACGCGGAGATTTCAATGCCATCTGCGGCGTACCGTGTCGATGTGATAAGGGGCACCCTGCAGTCAGCGGCACTGTACGCGAGTTTACAGTGCCAGTGCCATCTGCGGCGTACAGTGTTTGCTGTACAAGGCGTACCCTGCAGTCAGCGACACCGTACGCGGAGTTTGCGATGCCATCTGCGGAGCACAGTGTCGCTGTATTAGGTGTACACTGCAGTAAGGGACACTGTACGCGGAGTTCACAATGCCGTCCGCGGCGCACCGTACCGCTAGAGACATTGCATGAGGCGTACCCTGCAGTCAGGGAGACTGTACGCGGAGTTCACAGTGCTGTCCGCGGCGTACAGTGTCGCCGGCCAAAGATACTGCATGAGGCGTACCCTGCAGTCAAGGACACTGCACCTGTACGCGGAACTTAAGATACCTGCAGATAAGTCAACTCGACATGATCTTCAAACTCAGATAAAAATGGCGGCCGTGCGAAACTCGCAGAGGCTGATGAGATATCGACCTCCTGACCATTTAGGTACATGTACGTATTCTGCAGCTACGTTTCTAATACTTTTTAAACTTGCAGTTGGCCCACCGGCCTCCCACTTGAAGTCCGCCACACGCACACCGACCATTTAGATACTTGTCTTGCTACGCTTCAGACTTTGGACACTTGCCGTTAGCTCAACACAGTCGGCCACACTCACATTAACAAGTGCCGCAGTCATCAGCCAAAGCAAACCGGATATGACGCGATGGTCGGCAGTCTCGTCAGTGTCAGCAAAGAGAGGTCACTCTCCTTGTACAGTGTCGCTTGTGGCAGAGTATGTGGTTGACTCTGTCGCCGTCTGGCGTCACTGTACGTCACTGTACGGTGTCGCCAAAAGCAGACGACGGGGACCGTTTCAGTGTCAATACTTGTGACGTACCATGCTTTCTATTCGCTGTTGTCCAGTTTCAGCGCATCATGCCATGCCAAAGATAATTATGTCGTCAGTAGTAATAACTGTCACGTGACTTTTGAAAACAAATTTTTAAACCTTCCCGCATCCGATCCAGTTTCATCGGAAGGAAAATATTTCACTTCGTGTCGAAATAATTACAATGTCTATTATTATTATTATTATTATTCAATATTTCACAGTTGTTCCTGTTGTCTTTACGCTCATTTCAACTGGACATTAAAGCCCCTTCTTGCTTTGTCTACCATGGAAATGACTTTTTTTTTCTTTTTAAGCAGCCCAGTTTGTAATTATATAAATAAACTAGTGTCCAAAAGAAACGATACCAAACTGTTGTCAGAATGTTTTGTGCAAAGTGATCCCCGAGGCCTAAAAACATAGGTTTACGTATCCCACGTCCCAAATATAGCGTCTGCGCTCGGGAATACCGGAAACATTTGCTAATGAAATATACCACTCTGAAATTTCTGTATTGTTCTGCTTTTATTGTATGTCCTTGCCAACCCTTGGTATCGTTTCTTTTGGACACTAGTTTATATAGTGCCTGCAACCTTCTCCTTTCTCATTGTCGATTCCGGCAGGCATATTTCTTTTATAGTAAATATGGAAAACGACGTGGCAGGTTAGAGAGTTAGAACCAACAAGTGTGAAACATTTGCACACGCGTCACAAAGCACTGATGCCACTTTCAGCAAACTGTCGTGCACTTTTGAAACTGGGTTTTCTGGGTTTTAGGATTGATTCTGCGGCACTGGTGCTTGTGAGTGGTGCGTCTTTGTAGTCGGCTGTTTCATAAAGTAAATCAGAAATAAACATTTAGGAGACAGTAGTACAAAGCAGATATGAACAGTTAGCAGAATTTAGTCAAACTTTGGCTCTGCTGAAAGGTGTTTCTTTGTATGTGTGTGTGTGTGTTGTTTTTTTGTTGTTTTTTTTTTGTGTTATTTTTTGTTTTTTTGGGTTTTTTTTTCAACACTGCACCTATATTTACTGTCTATTTCTAGGGGTAGACAAGAAAGGCATATGTTTATGCATCCACTGTCAGCATTACCATTTTTACACCCCCCCCCCCACCCCCCAGTCTGCTGTGTCATTCATCTTCACTATGGTTTTGTGATGCTCATACAGCTGCTTATATACACGAACGTAAACGAAATTGATTGTTGTACTTTTTAATAGGAATTCTAGGCGGGCTCCATGTTACCGTTGAAATACATTGATGAAAGAAATTATCCCACAAAGCAATGCTCTAAAAAAAAAAATAAAAAGACCAAAGATTTTTGACAAAAGCTACGATAATTTCAGCGTCACGAAGAAAACTCGCTGTCTCGGCTTCTACATACCTCTCTCTCTCTCTCTCTCTCTCTCTCTCTCTCTCTCTCACTCACTCTCTCCCCCCCCCCCCCCTCACTCTCTCGTTTCTTTTCTTTTCTTTTCAGCGTAGGAACTGCTGAGTTCCCCCCCCCCCCACGCGAATATTGCATTTTATTCCATCGTTCTGGTTGTGCCAAGCGGGTTCGCCTAAAAGCGCACATTACCCATCCCTCCACTGCATTGAATCTACAAGCTTTTCGCGTCACAAGAATCATATTCTAAGTTACAAAATGCTTCTTTTTTTCTGGGTATTTTGTTTTGGGTCACTTGTTGGTTTTGCTTCGCCTGCTTAATTAGTCTTGACTGCTGGACGTGTTATCAGTTGGAGGTTTTTCCTTCACTTTTTGTTTTTAAATCCATTTTCCTGTGGCCATCCCATTTCAGGCACATTGTCGCCAAAGACAAACTGTACAACTTTTTTTTTCTGTTAAGTGATCACGATTGATTTTAGAGTGAACACAAAACAAACACAAACAAAGCGTACAGTGTTCGGATTTCATTAGACTTTCTTCATTGGTATTTCACATGTATGTGCATGCTCGGTTAGGCGTCTGACAAGAGGCTGTTGTTTGGACCGTGATGTATGAATATATGACGTCGCTGCACTGGGGCCTGTAGTCAACCAGTGACGAAAGATACGAAAGTACAAGTGGCCGCGTTTGGTAGTAGTCCAGTAGCTGCAGGCCACCTGTAACGGCAAAATGTGCTTTTTTTGGCGTAAAATTACACTTTTGACGTAAAATTACGGCTTTTGACGTAAATTAAACTTCTGACGTAAAATTACGCTTTTGACGTAAAATTACACTTCTGACGTAAAATTACACTATTGGCGTACACTTTTTGTCTCTGGGAGCATCTTCAAGACTGGCCACTCAGTCTTTCGATAATGACGCGTCTTTTCATTTTGAGACTAATGCATGAGAGATGTTATCTCCTAGTTACAAATTTGCTCACAGACATTTTCTTTGCTGTTCATTGCTCTGTGTATGGTAAGATCACCACTGAATCTCTGTTTTCAAAAAAGAAGTCCAAAGATTTTCTGTCTAATTCCACCTGGCTACGTTTTAACGGCTTTCCCGATGTCGGCCGCTGTACATTTCCCTACACCGTAAAGCCCTCTTTGTTCATTGTACCATAGTACGACGAATGCGCTTTTTTTTTTTCTCCATGTTTTTGCTCGCGTTTCGGGGGTATTACGTCAAGTTATTAATGTACGTGTTCGGTCATTTTTTGTGTTTTTGGTGTGTATTTTTTTTCATACGAATCTTTAGGAGCCAGTGTACATTTTATTTTTTAATCTTTCTCTGTAATTTCCACTGTTATGTCTTCAAGAGACGAGATATTATATGTACACCACGATGCGTTCTGTGTTCTTATGTCATACTTTGTCAGTTGTTGTCACTCTGCGTGCGTCACTCTGCGTGCGTCTGTGAAGCCTCATCCGTTACAGACTTTGCCTGTCTCAAGGCTAAAAAGTTCCACCTTTTGGCGAATTTCTACCTTTGGCTTAACATGTTTCTCCCCCCAAAAAGTGGGAGCACTGAAGCACTGAAAATCATGCCAAAATGCACGAAGTTTAGTCCAAGTCTAAAACGTTTCCTCTAACACCAGTGTTACCTCCACTGAAGCACTTTAAATAATAATAATAATAATAATGACGACTTATAAGGTGCCTATGCATGAATGAAACAGGCTCTAAGCGCCGTACATCATAACTACATACACCACTTTCATACACACAGACTCACAGGGAACATTCAAAGTTGAACAATATCTCACAACAAGCAGGCTGACACGGTGTGGAAGGGCAGAGTAAATCAGTAATCAGTTTTAAATAGGCGCGTTTTGAGGCAGCGTTTGAAGCTGGCATTGGACTCTGTGTGTCTAAGTGATTTAGGAAGTTGGTTCCAAAGAGCCAAAGTGGTCCAACTTGCACAAATTGTAGGGTTATTCTAAAACCTTTTCTCCAAAACATGTGTTTCGTCCTCTGAAGCACTTAAAATCACACCAAAAATGCTCCAACTTGCACAATAGTCTTTTTTTTTAATTTGGGGCAGCATTTCCCCTGACACCTCTAGCATAACGTTCGTGTATTTGCTACTTTGTCACTGAATGCTACAATCTTTCCCTCGTTTTGGATCATTCACCATTCCAAGCTCTTCTATCTGTATGATTTTTTTTTTTTTTTTTTTTGGTGCTGCCACAACTCTTTGCCGGCTCCAGTGGTGTTCCTCCCTGGTAATGAGTGGAATCCACGGAGGGCTCGGAAGTTGGGGCAATTTTTATTATGCATGATGATGGAGATGAGGATGATGGTAAGGTGATGCTATGGAGGTCCGTGTGGTTTGGGACTGCGGGACAGGGCCGCATTCCACGCTTCCTGTCATAAATATCCCGGCATTAACCAGGCCCGGGAACTACGGCACCTGCGGTGCCGGCCGTGTAATTATCCACATCATGAGACGTGTCATACCAAGGGAAGCACCCCCACAGTCGCACCCGTGAAGTGGGTGAAGCTCGGCTGTGTGGCAACAGCCTCCCCATTGGGCCCATAGCACACCCGCTCTGGGTAGGAGCCGACCTAGGTAGGAAACATCCCGCTTGCCTCGGCTGGGACTCGAACCCGGGTCTCCCGGTCCATAGTCCGAAGTGCTAACCACTACACTACGGGGGCCGGTTCTATCTATATGATTTGTCTGTCGTTTCTACGGAATCTGTCCTAGGGTTTCTGACCGAAATTACAAGTGCGATATTTTGCAGACTCGATTGAATTCGCTGCATACAGAAACGGATCAGTTGGTTGACTGGTTGAATGAGTCGCTTCAGGTCACCGTTTCCAGGGGTGAGTGAGTGAGATTTTTAGGGCTTAAAGCCGCACAAGCAACAAAGACTTATTTGCGGTTAAAGATCTAAGCTCCCAACAAGAAGCTTTCCGAAGTGTGAAAATTTTTTACAGAGTCGACCGTGCAAGCACAGTCAACTCTGTCACAGTTGCAGACTTTACAGCGTCACCGAAACCCCAATAAAAGCCAAGGGTAGCCTGATTTCACAGCTCAGTTTGCGTTTTGACAGTGAGCGAGAAAGATCGTGCAGCACTCAACATCCGCTAGACACTTTAGCGATGTGTCTCGCTCACTGACAACCCTGTAACATTTGAACAAATGCTGCAAAGTGGTCTACGGGACAGTTTGAACGTAGGGCATGCAGGAGACGCTGCACCTTCTTGCTGACCGTTCCCACTCTGTCTGTTGTGGTCTTATTTAAATTAACAATCGAACCAGTGGGAATATTAAAATTTCACGCCTGTTCGTAGGACGAACAGCGCATACGGTCGGGCTTAGCTGAATAATAAGAAGAAGAATTGTGTATTGTGTAGGCGCTGTACTCAATTTCTTAGCTCAAAGCGGCGCGAACTGAACCCAACGCGCGCTCCAGTGAATCACGCGCATTCTTTCACACACTGGGCATTGACAGTTGACACATTCCAATCACTTGGTGCGAAGGGTCGGCAAAGCTGTTCAAATTTCGGGATTTATAATTGCATTATTTATTTATTTATTTATTTTATTATTATTATTTATTTTTTTTTTTTTTTTTTTGGGGGGGGGGTATTTACTGGGGCAGTGGGCGTGGCATGGTGGCGACTGACCACACCATTGTTACCATGCGTTGTGTGTGGGACCACTGTGTCAGGACTGAGAGTATCAGGAGAGTAGCCCCAGTCATACCAGCACTGAGACAGACGTGGGTGGAGCAGAGTCGTCATTCCGTTGAATTTTTTGTGGATACTGACGTGACGGATAAGGCCTCATGACGCGCGCGCGCGCGCGTGTGTGTGTGTGTGTGTGTGTGTGTGTGTGTGTGTGTGTGTGTGTGTGTGTGTGTGTGTGTGTGTGTGTGTGTGTGTGTTGCTACCAGAGACCACGCCGTAGGAACGCACACAAGCGCGCAGACTGTTATAAACCCCACGAACAATATGCAGTTGTCCATGCAGCGAGGGACCTGACACAGTAACACTGGACGCGGACGTACAACTATTCTTCAACCTCATCTATACATTTGCACTGACCAGTGTCGCTCTGCGTTTAGGCTCATGTCACACAGGAGGCGTTTTTGTTCGGACGCAAGTCACACGTGCATCATGTTGTCGCAAGTCACACTGACGAGAAACACTGAAAAACACCGTGTTCACCGTGTGTTCGGACTAAAAACATTCCTGTGTGCCATCGGCCTTAACGTGTTGGTGAATCATTCTACTACGGGTACAGAGAAAAGGTTTCAAGCTCAACAAAATGCCACAGTCTGTTAAACTTCTTTTTAAAATTTTTACTCTGTAAAATGCACGATCAACCCTTTCACAGTCACTGAGTTTTCAGCGTCCATGAAACCTCTATACAAAAGCCAAGAGCAGTCTGATTTGTACAGCTCTGTTTGCGTTTTGACATTGAGCGGGAAAGATGGCAGTGACTAGTCTTTTGGTGCAGCACACACCACCAACTAAAAGCTGTAGCGATATGTCTCGCTCACTGACCAAAAGCACAATGAAGTCACTGCAAACTCACGCTCTGGGAGAGAGACAGAGAGAGAGAGGTAGGTGCGGAAGTAGGTTATCTGGAAGTCGTGCGGAAACTGGCTCAGTCAGCGTGAACGGATATTTGTGGCAGGCCTTGCGTGCATCTGTATGAAACAACAACACGGCCAAAGTTTGATTAAAAAAAATATATATATATTGCTGTGTCGTCAGTCAATCACAAAGAAAAAAATCACCCCTCCCATCCCTCCCCCCCCCCCCTAATAAAAAACAACAACAACAGACACACTCGCACGCACGCACGCAAACACACACACACACACACACCGGCACACACACACACACACACACACACACACACACACACACACACACACACACACACACACACACACACACACGGCTAAAAAAAAATTCAGATTTACATCAGCGGGCTCGTGTAAAGTCAACTTGAACTATTATTTAATCTGATTAATTAAGGAGTTAAACAGCATATGCACACACACACACACACACACACACACACACACACACACACACACACACACACACACACATTCAAATTTGGGAGAAACAAAATGACAGATCTGGACTACCATACATACTGGGCTATATATTTTCACCACTTCCTGTGTGCTCCACCGCGTCTTCAGTACTGGTGAACTATTTTTACCCCCAGCTCACAGAAATAGGCGGCCACCG
This sequence comes from Batillaria attramentaria, assembly GCA_018292915.2. Lineage (NCBI taxonomy): Eukaryota > Metazoa > Mollusca > Gastropoda > Batillariidae > Batillaria > Batillaria attramentaria. The sequence continues at coordinate 1,252,923 of JACVVK020000039.1, read as the reverse complement.
CCACCAAGCAGGGCCGCTGAACCACTCCCCCGTCTCTCTGACCGGCACAACCTAAAAATAAAACCACTACGAAGCACATGCGAGCACATGGTTCATTTGGCTACGCGACGGTATTAGCTTCCGGGGCATGTAGTAAGAACTCGGCTAAATATAGTAGAAAATCTTTGCCCCTTTTAAAATTTGTGTGCAGAGTAAACAATGGCAATCTGGTGCTTTTTTGTCGGCTTTGTAAACAAGTTTCAAGCCAGGTAATAGTAAAATTAGGGAAAAATGAGGCTGGCTTGTGGACTATTTGTATTCATGCGCGGCTGGCACAGGAGCCAGCAGACGACCGTGGAATGAGGGGGTATGTGGTCGCTGCCAACATTGCCAAAAAACGGAACATTGGAATTTGTTTAAATTTCCTCTACGCATGAGTCTATGGCTGCCTGATTTTTGTGAATTTTTTGGTGAATTTTAAAGCATTACTAGGGTGTCATCTGCAGCGTTACGTGTAAGAGGAATATATAGCGTTTTCCTCCAGATTTGCATCTCTGGTACGTAGCCTTTCGCGCTCAACGAGCTCAACCCTCGGAAGCCACGTGCATGTTCAATTAGAGTTGGAACCATGATAGCGGTGCTGAAAGCGGAAATCGGATCGTTCGGACGAGAGAACTGACAATTCTTGTGGATGCAGACTTGCCCAGAAGACCTGCAATGGAGGAAGAAAAACACCATCAACAACAGTAACAACAACGGTGACAATGCAGCTAAAAAAATATAAAAGAGAGTGTTTGCTCGGTGAATCCACTCTGAATGCAGTGAGCTGGAACAGCTGAGATGGTAGAGATCAGTCTCTCTCGTTCGAAAGGTTGTAGATTCGAACTTCGACATGGTCAATCGTTGACCAGTGCACAAAACCATACACCTACACCCACGCAAGGCACACGGCAGCCACACACACACGCACACACGCACACACGCACGCACGCACGCACGCGCGCGCGCGCGCGCATCTTCTTAAAAAAAAACAAAAAAAAAAAACCTCACACCTCACTTTCATTAGCATCGATTACCCGCTGTACCGTTGTTGTTGTTTTGTTGTTCTTGTTGTTTTGTTGTTGTTTTGTTGTTGTTGTTGTTTTTGTGTGGCCGAAGGACACAATTGCACGAGATCTCAAAAGGCCTATATATTCCCTATTAGCCTCAGGCATCATAGTCACCCCTAAAAATCCGAAAATGCTTCAATCTAGAAACAAAAATTACCATGCACAGACCATTCAAAGGCACGCACCTGACAGGGGTTTAAAAACAATTTGACTGTCTCCTTTCCGCTCAGGCCTCACTGGAGTAATGCACGTCTACTTTCTGTTTAGGCCAGAGAGCCAGCGCACACAAATCCGCTTTCATAACTTGTGTTCGACTTCTGTGTAAAAAGTCTCAGCTTCACTGGCAGCTTGCCTCTTGTTGCGGCCGCCTGGCATGCACCTTGGCCTACATTTACTGCTGGACACTCAGTATTGCCGTGTACTCATTGGTGCAATCTTTGTCTGCTGGATTTTGTCCATAGTGATGAACTCTGCCAGGTAACAGCCAGTGCTCTCTGGCTGTCCGTTTCTTCTCGGCGTAAGTGAACCAGTCTAAATCGATATTTTCACTGCTTTATTGAAAACATGACAAGCCCTTTTCAAGGAATAAATCTATTCCAATATAGCACTTTGACGTCATCCGCTGACTTCACCTTTTCCCACTGTCAACTGAAGATATTAGGAGTACACGTCAATTACTGAACAAGATTACATTTGACACTATTGTCACTGGAAGTTCTCGGGATGTATATTTTTGACTGATTTGGATACTTCATTTTTTTTCCAGCTCGCATTTTCGCCTTACGAGTGTTCACTTATGCCGAGGTCGTCCGCTATTTCAGAACTGATCAAACCCATGGCTCAGTGATAAAAAGTAAGGTCACAGTTTACAAGTTTACAAACACCTGTTTCCAGTAAATTTGCACAAAGTCACAGTTTTACAAAAACTATATCCGAAAAGCTTTGGCGACAGGATTATAATAGGCACTGTACAATACTGTATACGGAACTTTAAATCCTGTAAGCGAACAGTAGTCCCCGGCCACATCTGACTGCATTAGCTCGCTGATTTCACAACGAGCACAAGTAATTCGAATGTTCAGTGCGGCGGAGATAGTTGCCGTGATGACCTCAGGCAAGGGTCCACTGCAGCACGTTGCCCAGTGAACTCTCTCTGACCTTCGCCCCCTCCCCCCCCCACCCCCACCCCCTCGCGCGCACCCTTCCACCCCTCCCTCTGCCTCACTTCTCTCCACTCCCTCCCTCAGCATCCGGTGCACTTATTTTTTTCCTGCTGGAATCCCAGTTATGGAGGCGACCGAGAGGACGATGTACTCTGTGTCGAGGGCAGAAGTGTATAGTGGGTAGTAGGTGGGCAAGCAGGAAGGGGTAGAGGAGTGGGGGGTGGAGGGGAGTAGAGGAGGTGGGGGGGGGGTACCACATGATGATGATGATAATGATGATGATGATGATACCGCTGGTGGTTGTGGTCATGCTGCTCACGACCGTACGACGTCGGACGTCGACCGACGATGATGACGACGATGATGACGACGATGATGGTGATGATTAGGCCTACTGGCCATTTGTAGGTGCAGCAAAAACTGTCATGGCGCCTTTGAGGGGGGGGGGGGAGAGAGAGAGAGAATCAAGAATCAAGAATCAAGAAAACTTTATTTTCCAACGGTTGAGGTATTAACGTGAGACAGTCAATTTTCATACCTGCCGTTTCTATTTCTACTAGTGTCTATCTAAACAGAAAAATACACACACATACACATATGTAATGCAACAGGAAAAAAACAAAACAGAAATAAAACCACAGGAAATGAAACTACACTCTAATAAGACAGAAA
>JACVVK020000039.1:1192500-1245000 GCA_018292915.2 Batillaria attramentaria | reverse complement strand
AAAATACCCACATAATGAGAAATAAGGATGTATGTCGAGTGCAATGGAAAACTCCAACTACTGGCACAGTGACTGGAACACCTGCACGCCATTCAGTATATACAGAGTGCCTGCATACACAGATATAGACTGTAAATATCAGCATTATGTACGTATAAATCTGTGTCCCACCATAATAGACCATGTCAGTTTTAGCCACAAGGATATCAGCGTCCAATGCTCGGAACCTGCAAATACCAATGGAGTACATTTTAATCTATACCTCATTCGGATAGATGCAGACACACATGATATCAGCACCGATGTACAAATATAAACTGCCACTACCAAGGTAAGTGTTTATGTCATACAAGCAGTTCACACACACACACACACACACACACACACACACACACACACACACACACACACACACACACACACACACACACACACACACACACACACACACGCACGCACGCACGCACGCACACGCACGCACGCACACACACGCACACACACACACACACACACGCACACACACACACGCACACACACACACACACACACACGCACACACACACACACACACACACACACACGCACACACACACACACACACACACACACACACACACACACACACACACACACACACACACACACACACACACACACACACACACACGCACACACACACACACACACACACACACACACACACACACACACACACACACACACGCACACACACACACACACACACACGGCACAACTGACCTCACACTGAGCCATACAGATTCCTTTTCTTTTCTTTTTTTAATCATGTAGTAAGTGCTGCTGAAACTAGCTCACAGCGACGTTTCAAAGCATAATAGATATTGTGTGTGTGTGTGTGTGTGTGTGTGTGTGTGTGTGTGTGTGTGTGTGTGTGTGTGTGTGTGTGTGTGAGAGAGAGAGAGAGAGAGAGAGGCGATACCTCTGAGCCATAGAGGACACAACACAGCCTCCATGACTACCACGTTCGATAACCAGCTGCGGCTGGCCTGTATGGCGAGCTGCCGTCTTCTCGCGCCGTTCCTCTTGATACCCCTTCCCTTTACACCCCTCCCCCTCCCAACCCCCTCCCCACCCCAGTCCCCGCATCCCCCTCCACCCCGAGTGCCCCCAAATTCTCACTTCCTGTTCAGGTTCGATGTAGCGTGGCCTGCAAGGCCACAGAATCATAAATGGTTTGACCACAACACTCGTGCAAATTAATAATAATAATAATAATTGCGTATTGTGTATGCGCTTTACCCAATTTCTTGAACTGGATGCAAGCGCCGCGAACTGAACCCATCACGCACGATCACGTGAATCATACGCATTCTCTCACACGCTGGACACGAACACATTACAATCACGTGGTGCGAAGGATCAGCTCAGCAATTTATGTTTCGGGATCTAGAATTGCATTTTTTTTTTAATTTTGTGGACTGAACATTTCCAAAGCAAAGGGTGAGGAAGCCGGAGTACCCGAAGAGAACCCCCCGACGATGGGCCCGAATGAACGGTGCCACGTACGAGACGTAAAAATTCTTTTGCCCCGAGTGGGACTCGAACCTGACCTCTCGCATCGCTTTTCTCCCCACCTCGTCAGAGTTTTGCCGGAGGAAAGAAATGAATATAGTAATGAGAATAGTATCACTATAACCACCGTTATATACTTCGTCGGTAGACCACAAAATGTACCGACGAAGTATATAACGGTGGTTATCATAATACTATTCTCATTACTATATTCATTTCTTTCCTCCGGCAAAACTCCATGTACAGCCACAGAGCGTGCACGACCCGGAACAAAACAAAACGAAATGATGTACGCTGGTACTTCTAAATTTCACTAGTAGCGCTTTTTTTTTTTTTTTTTTTTTGAACGGTTGCTAGACACAGTCGCGGTTCGAAGTTCGGCTGGGGCCGAATATTTGTGCTGGCCTTTTTCTCGTCATTGCCCCGTCTTTGACATCACCCCAAACTTGGTGGAAAAAGACCGTTTAACTTTTTAATACGCACCCACCCTTGCTCAGTCGCTTGGCTGAAAACGAGCTTGGACTGTCAACGCTCAGGTTGTGGGTTCAAATCCCGGCTTGGAGCTAACCATTTGTGCCTTTTCCTTGTTGTCTCGTCATGGATATCACCCCTACATAGTGGACAAGAAACGTTTGACCCCTAAACAATACTGTCAAACAAAAGCCCCGCGGTCTGATGCATGAAACAAGTCTACACTCGTCTTAGACTAAACTTTAGTCTCAGACTTACTACGTCGGGACAATCATCAGCTTAAAAACCATTTAGTCCCGGAAATAGTCTCGGACTTGCCGTAGTCTCCGTTTGTGCGTCACTACTGAATCTGTTCATTTCGGCTTAGTGAAGCTAGTCTCGGACTCACGCCCTAGTCTCTAGGATGCCAGGCACTTTATGTTTTTTGGGTTCTTTTATTTTTTTAAACAATTCAGCGGATGTGTTCTTGGTGTGAACTTAATGTGGAATGTTGTTGAGCATTATTTCTTGACATGTCCAACCATCTGGCACTTTTGCTATTATTGCACACACACAAAAACAATTCACTCCATCCCCCCGGGTTTTTTTGTGTTTTTTTTTTAATCTCTTCTTCTTTTCTTTTTTATTTTATTTATTTATTTATTTATTTATTGTTTCTGGTTTCCTATATCCCAGGTGCGGAACTGGAAGTAAAGTGACTTGACCCATCATGCATTAGACCCCATGAGAACTTCGTGTATCGCTGTGGCCCAGTAGGCCAGACTATTGCAAGAGGGCACTATTCCAGCGCCGCCCTCTGCCGGCCAGTGTCCTGCCCCTGACCCCACCCGGGTCAGCTGGTCAGTTGGGTCGGCGTGACCCAGTCCAGTGCTTGCCGAAAGCCTCACCGCATTGTCCTGACTAAACTGTTTGAGCCAGTGCATTCTGTCAGTCTTGGTTACAAGATCGTATTGTGTTGCAGGGATGCAGGCTAGCATGATGAAATGGATGCACTTGACTTGCTCAGTAACTCTGTGTGTGTGTGTGTGTGTGTGTGTGTGTGTGTGTGTGTGTGTGTGTGTGTGTGTGTGTGTGTGTGTGTGTGTGTGTGAGAGAGAGAGAGAGAGAGAGAGAGAGAGATAACGATAACGATAAGAGAGAGAGAGAGAGAGAGAGAGAGATGATGATGATGATGATGATACGTTTTTTTTTTTATTCAGGATAGAGCATTTAGGCAGCAATGCCTATCTTACATGCTGTCCTGCTATTCTACATTAAAGGGTATTGAGGAAAAAAAATCAAAACAAACAAACAAACAAGAAACAAGGAAAAAAGTATAAACTATCTAAGGGAAATACAGGAGAGAAAAATACACACGATAAACAAATCAAAACATACGTGGCATGTGCTGATGATACTGGCTGTGTGCCACTGAAATAAAAACTTTACAGTCGTCTCTAATATTTCAAAACATGTATGTAACACATTTCTATGTACATGGTCAGATAAGCGTATCGTGTAGAATTTGTTTGAAGTTTATGAATTTGGAAACGTTTTGGATACTCAGTGGTAAAGAGTTCCATATGGATGCCCCTGAGAGAGAGAGAGAGAGAGAGAGAGAGAGAGAGAGAGAGAGAGAGAGCGGTATTTTAAAAAATCTGAAAACAACATCGTGTTAAAAAAAAAAAAGTACAGAACACGAGGTAAACGTCTGGGATTGAGCCACACTGTGACACTGGAATTAGGGCTTGACGAACTTCACTTGATTTTAGGATTTACGAAAATTGTATCAGTGCGGTTAATTACAATGTTTTTGTTGCCACTATGAAGTCATTTGAACTCTGATGAACTCTGATACAACAAAGTCAGTCCGCGAAAAACCACTCATCCATTTTATTGTATTGGGCGCTCGGAGACTGAGTTAACCTGGACGGGATGAATTAGGCAATACTGACCACGGGGTATTAATTTATTTCTTGACTTGTTCAGTTATTTATTTCGTCGCGACAACTGAGTGCCTTTGGTGGCTTTGCCGGTGGTATATAAACACGGCCAGGGAATTTCGAGTGGAACGTCTAGTAACCGCAAATAAAAGGTTTCAGTCACGGACGTTGTTGGTTTTTTAAACACTGGCTGGCACACTTTCACAGCATCTAGTTAACATTGAGTACAGTTCAGTCAAAACACCAGTACGCTCTTACAATCTCGGTAAATGGTAAATTCTGCTTCTGATCAGTTTCTGTAGAGTCAGCTACGCAGACGATAAACCACATTTCTGTGGCGTCAGCCAAGCAGACAATGCTGTGTTGTGCATTGCTGTGCCCGCTGTTATTTAAGACCGGTATGTGAATTTTTTGTTTGTTTGTTTGTTTGTTTGTTGTTGTTGTCGTTGTTTTAGGTGTGTGAGTACACAAGACTTTCATGTGTGTGTGTGTGTGTGTGTGTGTGTGTGTGTGTGTGTGTGTGTGTGTGTGTGTGTGTGTGTGTGTGTGTGTGTGTGTGTGTGTGTGTGTGTGTGTGTGTGTGTGCGTGACTGAAGTTTCTGTTGGTGCAAGTTTTATCTGTAATTATTATGTCTTATGATTTTTTTTATGGTGGCCTATAATTTCGCTTCTGGGATTAATAAAGTAATTTGAATTGCATTGAATTGAATTGAATTGAATTGAATTGAATTGAATTGAATTGAATTGAATTGAATTGAAAAACCACACATTTCTGTGAGTCAGGCAGGCAGACGATAAACCACACATTTTTGCGGAGTCAGCCAAGCAGACGATAAACTTCAAACGCGGTCAGTGGTGGCTTCTTTGTGGTCTCTCCATGATACTCCTTAATCCCACCTGATGTGATCAGTGGTCATGTTTCGTGACCCCCAAGTCGGTAAGTATGTGCATTGTCTCTCTGTAGTCCTCTTATGGCAAGGCAATCCGGCCGCACGTCAGGCGATGAGACTTGACGTGTGAACACTACTTACTACTTACAACTCCCGAGAACTGACAAGCGTGTGAAGGACAATCGATACCTACAAGGGCGTTAAACAGACTGGACGGACGTTTTGCCGGTGCTCAGTTGTCGTCCAAACTTTTGAATCGGAATAGCACTGGAGAAGGTAGAAGATTTTGGCCAAAAGGCCAGTTTGTAACCTTGCCGTTGCTAGACTACAGTACGAGAGTAAAAGTAAGCTAAGGATTATATACATTATAGACAGTACAACTGAAATACAAGAAGGCGGCGAATAAGCATAATAGCAAAAATAGATGACAAATATTAAAAAACCCTACAGAAATGATTAAAGTTAATGCAAACTAACATGATAATGTAAATAGGTACATGTTGCGGGGTGTTTATAAATGACTACGGCAATAATATTTAGTGAAGATTGGTTTCTAACTGCGTGTGGACTCATGGAATATAAATGGGCATAAACTGGCTTTCCAGCTCTATGGAATTGAACGAGAGAGAGAGAGAGAGAGAGAGAGAGAGAGAGAGAGAGAGAGAGAGATGATGATGATGATGATGATAAAACTTTATTTATCAACGGTAAAAGTTTTGACAGAGAAGGTTCGTCAGTTTACAAACTTGCCGTTGCTAATGCTAAAAAAGTAGAAAGTAGAAAAGCAAAAAAATTACAGAGAGAGAGAGAGAGAGAGAGAGAGAGAGAGAGATCTTTTTGGTGTTTGTTTGTGTGTGTGAGTGTGGTTGTTGGGGGTGGGGTGAAGATGTGTACGTAACGACACCGAGTGAATGTCCTCGTGTCCGGATGGAGGTGGTAGTTGATGTTGCTTTTCTTCTCATTTTTTTTCCTCTAGGTGAAAAAAACAAACAAACTACAATTGGTGCAAAATTCTTCTTCTTCTTCTTATGGAACCTGTCTCATTTGGGCAACTAGGGCGGTATGTGGCTGCAAGAATAAAAGTTCCACAGAAAGGGCAAAAATACAATAAATTAAAAACAAATTATCAGTGATGATTATGATGATGATGATGATGGTGGTGGTGGTGGTGGTGGTGGTGCAAACTTGGTTCAGAGCACGGCGCGGCCGTAACTGAGAGTTTACAACGCCTAGGGGGAGGTTTGAAAACAAAAACAGAATGAGGTTAAAAATGTATTTTCAAGTTTTTATGGTGCTAATCGGAAACAGAAGGCGACATGTCACGTCAGTTTTCGAACAAACAACCGGCGTCACCGTCTCACATTTCAAGAAGAAGACTGAAGAAGACGAAGGGGGTAAAATATGTACGTATATGTTTTCTTGTTGTTGCCCTTTTTGTGCCTGACTGTTCAGTCCATTGGTGCCTGCGGCTGCTGAAGCACGGTTGAGCTGCATGACTCATCGCCATCGAAGGAGAAGAGGAAAATTTGCCCTCATTCTCGCCTCCGCCGGCCTGGTCAGCCTAGGATATCGATCGGCAACTGTGTCAGTGTTAGTGGAATCCCCGGCGTCTTGGGGCGGGAGGTGGGGAGAGGAGAGGGGTGGGGGGGGACCAAAATGGACACTGGTTACTAGGTAACAAAGCGTATTCAACTGGAGGGCGTTTGGGCGGAGGATAGAGTGACAGTGCAGCCTGGTCCGCGCAGACGCCGGCAGGCTTGTGCCATAGAAATAAATATGGTTATAACTGTGGCTAGTACAGGGACTCTACGTCTTTTGAAAGGTGCTTAGTGCATACCGACTGAAGGGTTGGTGCCGCTGAAGTTATTATTATAATTATTATTTTCTATTTCACGCTGTATTATTTATCCAGTATGTGCACTGTGACAATTGTGATGATTGCGCAGCGCGCGCGCGCGCGCGCGCGCGCGCGTGTGTGTGTGTGTGTGTGTGTGTGTGTGTGTGTGTGTGTGTGTGTGTGTGTGTGTGTGTGTGTGTGTGTGTGTGTGTGTGTGTGTGTGTGTGCAGAATTTTTATGTATTGAATTGTCATTGTTGAGCAGACATTTAATTTCCCCATGAGGGGTGAATAAAGTATTCGTATCGTATCGTATCGTATCGTATCGTATCGTATCGTATCGTATCGTATCGTATCATTATCAAAGCAGTATGAATCAGCTGATGCGTACACTTGACCGGACTACCCTCTTAAAGGAATCAAAAGGAAAACGAAATCTTAAAAGATAGGGATCGGTGAATGGATGTAGCTCGAGTCAGACCGGCCTTTGAGAGGGTTTTTTTTTTTTTTTTTTCATCTTCAGGTACTCTTAGAAAAAAATATTAAAGCGTATAAATGCGCTGTGCGGTTACCCTCTGTTGGTATCTGAAAATCTTGGATCGCTGGGTCGTCTGTGGACAGTCTGTGGTATCCACAAAGTAATGCCTTCTTCTTACTAATAACCCTTTTCCATTTTCTATTCCGATCACTCACATTTCTTACTAATATCCCCTTTCCGTTCCGACCAATCACATCGCGGTCTTATTAGCAAAACTTGGAGCGTCCCGAAAATGGTTATTATGAATTTTGGCGGGGCGAATTTGGTGTAATATTGTCTGTCCCGCCTGGTTGTCATCAGGATTCACTTTGATGCGGACAGTGACGCAAATTTTATGTGTCACTGCTGGCCGAATTGGGTCTCGATGCTGCTAAGGTTATTTGCGACAAAGAGATTTCTTTTTTCTCTCTCTCGGCTACTCAGGACTTCAATAGACGTTTTAAACCGTGGACGTCTGCACTCTGCACAGTGTAATGCAGTTGATAGGCTATCAATGCAATGCAATGCGACTAACCCGAAGACGAGACGAGACGAGACGAGACGAGAGACAACAAAACCGTGGCAAGACAAGACGAAACAAGACAAGACGAAACAAGACAAGACAAAACAAGACAAGACGAAACAAGACAAGACGAAACAAGACAAGACGAAACAAGACAAGACAAAACAAGACAAGACAAAACAAGACAAGACAAAACAAGACAAGACGAAACAAGACAAGACGAAACAAGACAAGACAAAACAAGAAAACACTGATCTCAGTGAGCGAAATCTGTACTGCTTGTTTGGGTGTTTTTTGTTGTTGTTGATTTTTCAGTACCCGTTAATTTGTAAAGGCTCAGTAGGCTGGAATGTGGAGGTTTTTGTTTTTTTTTAATTAATGAAATTTATTTTTGAATCCCACAAAAAACGACGAAATGAATGTCACTTGTATAGTAATAAGTAATGACGAAATCGAGTCAAATTCACGGTTCACTGTGCCCGTCTTACCTTCGTCAGTGTACTGTGACACACACGAACAATGTATCAACTGTGCACTTTAAAAATCCCATTCCAAACTGGACGGGCCAGTCCACATCATGCATGCAGGAAAGAAAAAAAAAAAAAAAAAAAGGGTGACGCTACTCTGTGAAGACGAAACCCGATTTCCGCTTACTCCTGTATGCGACTGTACGTTATACCAATTACAAATGAACTGCCAACATTTTTTTTAAATGATGAAATAACGATTAAGCGTATGATCGGATACATACCATCTTCCCTCAGAACGATGGTCAAAAGAACAAAGATCACGTGAACTGAGAGTCTTTGTTGTTGTTGTTGTTGATGTTGTTGTTGTTATTTCCCGCCGTAACACTGGTTTTGTTGTTGTTGTTTTTGTTGTTGTTGTTTTTAACTGAATGTGCGTTTTATTGTTTTGTTTCGAATATTTTTTGTTTGTTTAACTTCCGCATTCTCAACTCTATTTATCAAATGCAGATTTAAAAAAAAAAAGTTTTTTGTAAGGTAGTTATTCAGCCCCTTACCCGTGGAGTTAGTGCTGGTAAGCAGGAATCTGGTGCAAGATTTTTTTCTCACCACATCGAGTCAAAATCGCATGCGGACTCGTCTCTGAGCTCTTGTTAAACGGGGTATTTCAGTCTTCGGTAAGCAAACTTATGTTTTGGAAGAGTTTCGCTCGTGAGTGCTTTTGCACGTTCGAAATACTCTATCTTGATAAACAGTAAAGCTCTCAATGCGAAACAGTGTTGTTTACACTTTGCCAGCGCGAGCGGTCGAACATTCAAAATCTGCGACCTACTCTTGTTACGCTACTGGAGCGCCGCTCAGTGTGGTCGCCGCGTCATCGAGTACGCTTCTGCTGGCTCAGTGCCAGTATTATACACGCGGCTCTCACTGACTGTCCAAGTGACTTAGTGGTAGATATAATGAAAACAGAACGATGCGTGAGGATTAAAAATGACGTCAGTTAAATCTCCAACCAATCCGGCTACCAACAAACCAACTATCATGCAGTGTCCTCCCTGAACACACACACACACACACACACACACACACACACACACACACACACACACACACACACACACACACACACTACCCTACGACACCATGGCTGGCCCTCCTTGTCTGTCACTGAGCTGCTACTAGTCCCTCAGGCTTGGAAACAATATGGATTCTTATGTCGGCGCTGAATCCGGCTAGTGCCCTTCAGTTCTAAACCTTTCGCGACCTCGCAGACTTGTGTTTTGCTCCCAGTTGGCCTGCGCGCCAATCACGTGCCGTGTTTTGTCGACGCAATCCGCTGACGACCAATCAATAAGAGGGCGTGAATGTGTGCGCGCGCAACGGGTGAAGGGAGGAAGGGAGGGGGGGTGTTGGCTCGGTAACCCAATTGGGTGGCAGCCAAGGGGGAGATGGAAGCAGCCGGGGACGCCGGGAGCTGATCGATGTGTGCGTTCTCACTCACACTGACGGCGCACACACACACACACACACACACAACAGCAGAGACAATGACAACAGAAGTGAACCTTTAAAGGTAACCAGTACAGCTACTTGCACAGTGACCATTTCAGTTCAAGCTTGCCTTAGCTACTCTAACTGTAAGAGGAGATTCTGAGAGACCGTAAGGACAATAACAATGGCAATGACAATCCTGTATTTCTGAATGGAAGAAAATTTTGGCCTAAAGGCCAGTCCGCAACCTTGCCGCTAAGAGAGAGAGAGAGAGAGAGAGTCCTTTATGTTTCAGCTGCAGAAGAGATTTTGACCAAACTGGCAAAAGGCCAGTTTGCAACCTTGCCGTTGCAAGAGAGAGAGATAGAGAGAGAGGGTGGGTGGGTAGGTGGGTGGGTGTTTAGGGGTTTAACGTCCTTTTCCACCACATACGGGTGATATCAAAGACGGGGCAACGATGAAAAAGCCAGTACAAATATTTGGCTCCAGCCGTGATACGAACGAGAGTAAGCGAGACAGAGAGAGAGGGGGGGGGGGAATACTTCTCTTCAACTGTAGAACAGACTTCGGTCAAATGGCAACCTTGCCGCCGCGAGAGAGAGAGAGAGAGAGAGTTTCATTGTTTTACATATCAGTGTGAATAGTTTTTAAACTTGCTTCAACCAAGGAAAACAAAGACTGAAGAAGAAATATCTGCATCCAACCAACCAACAAACCAACCAACCAACCGACCGTATGTAAATGCTCATCGCATTTGTGGTAATACCGAGCTTTGTTTGGTGTCGCAGATACAGGATTTTTACCTTCACTAACGACAAGACACCATCAGCCAAAGCCGGATCAACCCTGTTCCGGGTCCGTCGATAGCTCTAGGCTCCTGCGACGACGGCCAAGAAGGAAAAAAACAAAAATACTCGGTGACAAGGAAAGTGGACAGTTGCGAACAACTCAGAGGCCCCCGTGTTATTTCGCAGTGTGCACAGAAGCGGTGAAAACTGTCGCATTCACCAGCACAGTACATTTTCAGCCTGTTTCGAGATTATTGCCTGCATGAGTTGTCTCCCTTGCCGCAACAAGCACGTATTTTTCGTGGCGGAGCACAAAGCCGCCACGAAAAATGCATGCATGCTGCGGGTCTGTGTATGCACGGGGGACAACTCATGCAGGTAATGGGGATCCGGGGTGGCCGAATGGTAGAGCGTTGGACTTCTACTGCTCGGGTCGTGAGTTCGTATCCCGACTGGGACCAAATATTTGTGCTGGCTTTTTCATCGTTGCCCCGTCTTTGATATCACCCGTATGTGGTGGAAAAGGACGTTAAACCTCCAAACACCCACCCACCCTCATGCAGGTAATAATCTCGAAACAGGCTGAGAATGTACTGTGCTGGTGAATGCGACAGTTTTCACCGCTTCTGTGCACACTGTGAAATAACACGGGGACCTCAAAGTTGTTCGCAACTATCCACTTTCCTTGTCACCGAGTATTTTTGTTTTTTCCTTCTTAAGTATCACTTAGCTCGGCTCGGTCTCGGTTAGCCCGACTTGGCCGTCGTCGTAGGGGCCTAGAGTTATCGACGGACCCAGAACAGGGTTGAAGCCGGATCTGGGTTACTTATTTCCGCGTCAGTCCCTGTGGGCTGTGATTAATTGACCCTTCCAACGCCACGTACAACTCGTTTTGTGCGAGCATCTCGTTCTGGTACGGAGAGAAGTGGGTCATGTCATGTGGAGGAAGAGTTATCTACCTCGACTTTTGTTGTTGTTGTTTGTTGTTTTCTTGTGTTGTTGTTGTTGCTGATAATTTTGTTGATAGGCTTACCGGCTGAAGCCCTGAGCAGATCTGTAATGCCGCTGCAAAATGGTATCGAAGAAATGTGAAAGCTGCTTAACAGACGACAACATTCAAACTGGCATTTGAATTTGCAAGTGGAAGACTGGTCAAAATGCAGTCAGACCGTAGCTCTCCACCAGATGGTTGAATTTACCAGCGGAAACGTGCTGCCCTCCCCGACCCCCTCCCCCCACCCTCCACCCCCTTCTCTCTCTCTCTCTCTCTCTCTCTCTCTCTCTGCATGGATTTAAATTTACCTTAGTGGGAGTGTTGCACTTTGATTATACTCATGTTTGCTGCAACAAGAGCCGTCAAGGAACCGTTAATCTTGTCTGATTTTCGCATACAGGGCCAAAACCAAAAACGAGTAAAAAGCGTGGGATACTCGAGTCGTGCGTGGTAGGAAATGTGTTAATATCACCCTGCATGTGGTAGAAAAAAGACTTTAAAGCCTGAAACACCCAACCAGCCAGCCAATCCCTTGGCTTGTGACAATACATCGTCCTCAAGTTATCATTGTCTGCCAGCATGACCGCACCTGCTTCAAGCAGGGTAAACTACACGTATCAACCTCAGACGTCAGATACCAGAGATTGAAAGAAAAGCGATTATTGTTATTGATATTGTTCCGTGCAACTACTGAATGTGATTGCATCTTTTTGTTTTTCAAGAAATGCATTGTAAACTTTTTGTGACTGACGTTTGCCTATGAAAGAGAACCCAGGTTCTAAGGCGAGATCAACCTCCAGACGCCGGTTCGTTAGAGGCAGAACTGCTTCCAGCAAAAATCTCTCACAAACCCGAATCTGTGAGGGCTGGTAGGTAGGCTGATCTCCAAGTGCATTGTGTCTAATTGACGTGCATGGACGGACCCACATGCACAAAGGAGGGTCTCACAGATGGAAAGCGGAGAAACCTCAGAGACAAAGGTTTCATCTTAACTCTTCGTTCCTCTTTCCCCTACCTCCTTACAGCTTGGTGTTGAATTATTGCCATTCGTTGTTACTGTTAATTTGAGGTTATCTGTTACGGTTAACAACGAACATGCAAAAATAATGCAGAACTCGAGAAATATAACTTTTTTTCTTTTCTTGGTTCTCCTTCCAAATGCAGCAGATGCATGGCGTGTGTGTGTGTGTGTGTGTGTGTGTGTGTGTGTGTGTGTGTGTGTGTGTGTGTGTGTGTGTGTGTGTGTTTCGCCGCTAACTATCATTGTTTTGATGTCGGCCTGTCGATCGTGATGATGATGATTATTGCAGGAAATGACCTGTTTCTGTTGCTTGGTTTCTCCAGAAGCCACCTGTCCTGCATAGTCCGTCATTTTCTGGTCCCGTTACACCATGTGTATGTGCTCACCGAAAACAGCTTCAGAGGCGCGTAAACGCCCTGGAGCAGTTGCAGTGCCAGATTAATATCAATCTCCTATGCCTCTCCCCTTGCTTCTTTTTCTCCATAATATCATATATCTTAAGAAAGCAGAGTAAAAACAAAGCAGGCAAGCAGGAAATCCGACCCAACAATGCAAAAACGACTGAACCCACGGGGTATAAATCAAGCTGCAATTGTCCCTTTTTCTTTTGGGAATGAGAAGAAGAAGAAGAAGAAGAAGAGAGAGAGAGATGGGGTTTGTGGGGGGGGGGGGGGGGGCAAGTTTGTGCAATTTCTTACAACGGACCAGAACATATATCATCAATGTTTCAATACCTTTGTCAGGAATGCTACAACGCTGTGGAAATGAGAAGAAGAAGAAGAAGAAGAGAGAGAGAGAGAGAGAGAGAGGATTGGGGGGGGGGCAAGTTGGTGCAACCTCTTACAACGGACCAGAACATATATCAATGTTTCAATACCTTTGTCAGGAATGCTACAACGCTGTGGAAAACATTTCATCGAATGCGCTAAATCCGTGCCTCAGAATCAGCCATCATAGCAACTGAAGCCATTGTGGTGACTCGGGTCGACGTATAATATTATGTTGTTCTACGTACATAGAAGTGTACCGCGCACTGAGCAGACGACAGTATTTGGTTGCGGGCTGAACACCAAGCAGACAGTGCTGATTGGTGGCTATTTTTAGCGACTTGGTCGTATCGACGTGTAGTACAGGTTAGCAAGCGTGAGGCCGAAGAAAGTCATATTATTTTCTCTATTATTAGAAGCTGTAAAGTCACGAAAATGGTCGCAAAGGCAAAAAAAAAAAAAAAAAAATTCTATTCATTTGGCAAACAACCTTGGAGCTTTGTAAGCGGGAGCCCCCCCCCCCCCCCTCCCGGAACTCATACGAACAGAAAGACTTTAAAGAAGCACTTGGGCTGAAGTAAATGACTGATGAACCTAAGTTTTGTTTCCAATGGCAAATTGGCCAGAGGAGGTTCTTCATTCCTTTCAAATACTGACGCTCAGGGGGGCAGATTTTGTCCAAGAGATCAAACAGATGTCCACTGCTGCCTGAAAGTTCTACGAAACTCACCCACACCGTGCAACAGCTTTGTTGTCTCTGGGATAAATTGGAATTGACGGCTTTGTTACCAAACTGAACCATGAACCGCTTCTTTTCAAGGAACCAGTGCTACGATTTGTATGCTCACAGATCATAGTCGTTCTGAGCTGCTTTCGTGGGGTGTCTAGCATTACACCACTTGGACACCTGGACAGTGACAGCGTCTGTAATACTGGCACTGAGCCAACAAAAACGTATTCGATGACGCGTCGACCACACTGAACGCTCGAATATTGTAACAACAATCGCACAAAGTGTAGACAACATTTTATCACATTCAGAGCTGTACGAGACACCTGCACAGTGACAGCGTCTCTAATGCTGGCACTGAGCCAACAAAAACGTATTCGATGACACGTCGACCACACTGAACGCTCGAATAATAATAATAATAATGAGTATTATATAGGCGCTTTACCCAATTTAATGAATCGGCTCAAAGCGCGGCGAACTGAACCTAACACGCACGCTCACGTGAATCACACACATTCCCTCACACACCGGACATAAACACATTACAATCACGTGGTGCGAAGGGTCAGCTCAGCTATTTCAATTTTGGAATTTAGAATTACATTTATTTTTCAAATTTGGTGGGCTGAACATTTCCAAAGCAGAGGGGGAGGAAGCCGGAGTACCCGTAGAGAACCCCCGATGATCGGCCCGAAAGAACGGTGCCACATACGAGAAGGAAAATTCTTTGCCCCGAGTGGGACTCGAACCCCTGAGCTCTCGCATTGGTGACAGGTCTCTTAACCACTAGACCACCGACCGCCCCATATTGCAACAACATTCGCGCAAAGTGTAAACAACATTGTATCGCATTAAGAGCTCTACGAGACACCTGCACAGTGACAGCCTCTCTAATGCTGGCACTGAGCCAACAAAAACGTATTCAATGACGCGTCGTCCACACTGAACTCTCGAACTTGATATTATGACAACAATCGCGCAAAGTGTAAACAACATTGTATCGCATTAAGAGCTGTACGAATCATCAAGATAGAGTATTTCGAGCGTGCAGGCGCACTCACGAGCAAAAAACTGATAGCAAAATATGAAATTAGCCCGTTGAAATGAGACACAGGTGTGAGACTCTCCGTGTAGCTAGATCCATGTGTTTTATTTCCGAGAGCCGTCACCATGAGCAAAAATATTTGATTTGATGTCCACAAAATTGTCATTTGATCTGACAGAGACAGAATTTTAATTTGAATCAATACCTGCAGAATTTTCATTTTGATGAGAGACAGAATTTTCATTTGAATCAATACCTGCAGAATTTTCATTTTGATTAGCAAAAAACGTGTTATGTGAGTTGATGTCATTTTACTGTCATTTGTTTTGATATCTAGAGAAAAGCATCTGTGCATACAAAGCACCAGTTGGATTCCGGGCGAACCAGTATTTCAGTTTGTGTAATACTGTAGGGGATGATGTAGTGTGAAGGTGGGTAGGTGTGTGTTTGGCAGTTCAAAGTCTCAATACGTACAACAGGCATAACTACAGCGTGTGGATAACTTTTCATCGGATACGCTGACTGTGTGAATCAGAATCAGTCACTTGGGTCACAGTATAGCATCCGAGACCGTTGTGGTAACTCTGACCGGCGTATGAGTTGTTCTAGAAGTGTACCGAGGACTAGCTAAACGGCGATAATTGGTGGCTATTTTTAGGAGCTTTGTCGAGTCCCAGTCTGTTTAGGAATGGGCCGTGGGCTCAAAGAAAGTCGTATTTCTCTTCTATTATAAGCCACAAAGTCACACAAAAAGGTCGCTATGGCCAAATGAAGCATCCTTCTATCTGGTAAACAGCCTTAGAGATTCGAAATCGGCAGTTTTTCCTCCCAGCGGCGTGACGAACATAAAGGCTTTAACGTTCTTTCCCACCACGTGTGGTTGATGTCAAAGACGGGGTAAAAAGAAAAAGGCCACACATTTACACGAATAATAATAATAATAATAATAATAATGAGTACTGTATAGGCGCTCTACCCAATTTCATGAATCAGCGCAAAGCGCCGCGAACTGAACCCACCACGCACGCTCACGTGAATCACACGCATTCTCTTACACAGTGGACATAAACACATTACAATCACGTGGTGCGAAGGGTCAGCTCAGCTATTTAAATTTCGGAATTTAGAATTGCATTTTTTTTTTTTCAAATATGGTGGGCTGAACATTTCCAAATCTCAGTATTTTAGTACAAACGGTGCCATAGACATTCCAAAAAAAAAAAAATCACCTTTTTGAGCTCTGCTTCCGTGTCCTAGTCTTCAGACAGCCGAACTTCGCAATGAAATAATTATTTAAACTCATTAGCCGTCTAGCAAACAATTTTTCAATAACATCAGATTGGAACGAACCCCTACAGTGTGGGCGCGACCTGAATACACAGGACAGTGATTTGCGTAGTTTAGAAACGCGCTTGGCTCATCGCCAACATCTCTACAAACCTGGGCTGCGATCTGACCAGGTCAGCCAGCGGCCTTCACCTTCCAGCGGCCTCCACACGGGCCCTGTCTCGTCTTGCGTAATTCTGTCTGCGCAGACCGATTTCTACAATTGTACGTCGGAGTGTGGATCACGTGACTGACGAATCACGATCCAAAGTCCGTGAATTCAGATGACTGGGCAAGACATGGTAGAAACGTTGTTCCTGTAGTGGCCTAGTTGTATTCCAAAATACAAACACTGACTGGCGCTGTTCAGTCAAAACGATCACAGTCGTATAGTTTTGGTGATCGCTATACCATGCACCAGCCGCCATGTTGCGGTGTGCTGACTGAAAAATCTCGCGGAAACTGACATCTTGGGTCACGTGACTGAACAAATGGTCATTGACAAATGGTGGTCACCAATGCGAGAGGTCAGGTTCGAGTCCCACTCGAGGCGAAGAATTTTTTTTTTTTCTCGTATGTGGCACCGTTCATTCGAACCGACCGTCGGAGGTTCTGTCCGGGTACTCTGGCTTTCTCCCCTTCTACTTTGAAAATGTTCGGCCCACAAAACTGGAAAATGAATGCAATTCTAAAATTGAGAAACTCAAATTGCTGAGCTGACCCTTCGCAACACGTCATTGTTATGTGTTCATGTCCAGTGGAGAGAATGCGTGCGATTCATGTGAGCGTGCCTGTTGGGTTTAGCTCGCGGCGGTTTGAGCCAAATATTTGGGATAAAGCGCCTGTATTGATGCGATTCTTCTTCTTCTTAATGGTAGTAGTAGTAGTAGTAGTAGTAGTAGTAGTAGTAGTATATGCAAGGGGAAAAAAGTTTCAACAATGATAATCTCCCAGTACCGCCAGTAAAAAACAAACAAACAAAAAAACAACAAAAAACAAAACAAAACAAAAAACCAAAAAAAAAACCCGAGCATTTCCTTCGCATGAACGTAACTTAAAATCCAAGAGAGCCAGTATGGATAGAACGTTTTGGGTCTTCCATCCTCTCCAATCACATAAAGAGCAACATCGAAATGGCTTCAACTGACGGGGATTCAGTTACCCTCAGTTTGGCCTTGGCCTTGGCCTTGATCTTGACCATGACGTTGTTACGAAACACGCCACGTTGTACTGATGGTTGGAACTGTTTCAGTTATGAAAGCTGTTTTGGAAATCTCGAGGCCAAGCATTTGTGTCACAGACACAGAAGTCTTTCTCTACACTGGGTAAAAGATGATACTGAGGTCTGAAGTGGAGAAAAAACCTGGCCCGTTCCTGGTCGAAATGTTTGAGTTTTTTTTTTTTTTTTTTTTTTTGTCAGTTGTTGTTGTTGTTGTTGGTTGTTTTTAACAGGGTAACTGACCACACAGAAATACTTTTTTTAGTCTTCTTTTCGGCATTTTTTCCACAAGACATACATTTACATACAATATACCGACATATGGCATACATAAATACTAACAGTTACACCACATACACACGTGACATATACAGACTATTATAACACACACACACACACACACACACACACACACACACACACACACACACACACACACACACACACAATATTAGCATAAACACACGCGTGCGCACCGTCCACACACTGATTGTTAGTATTAGTCTATCTGGGACACGGGGAGCCGGGGTGGGCGAATGGTAGAGCGCTGGACTTCTAATGCTCGGGTCGTGAGTTCGTATTCCGACTGGGGCCAAATATTTGTGTTGGCTTTTTCATCGTCGCCCCGTCTTTGGTATCACCCGTATGTGGTGGAAAAGGACGTTAAACCCCCAAACACCCACCCACCTTATCTGGGACGGGGTCTATCTGGGACGGGGTCGAACTGGTACGGGGTCTAACTGGGATAGGTTTATCTGGGACAGGGCCTTACTGGAATGAGTGTCCTGGGAGGGTGTCACTGGGAGGGTGTCACTGGGAGGGTGTCACTGGGAATACAACATCTGATCTTACCTCTGTAACCCCTCCTGCACGTATATAATTTGGTTCACTGAGCACCATCATCAGTGTTTACTTGTTGTGCTCCGTTGTCTAATCATTGCGCGATCATGATGGAGAACGTCCGCATTTGTATCCACCTGAATAAAAATGCTTTAATCAACCTAAGCCCTGAACATTGACACGGACTCGACAGCTCAGATTTTCTCTTAATGGACATGGCTCTATACCCAGCTTGGCATCGTTGCCGCGAGGTTGTCAAGCATGTGATTAATTAGATGCAGGGAGGCTGCTTACTTGGCCGTGGCACCAACCATACGTTATGCAGCGAGACGCCATTCACAACTCCGATCGCAGTGTTTAATTCGTTTCCGCGGTGACGTGTAATTTGACAGAACACGCTAAAAGGAGTGACGTGAATGTTATCTCCGGGCACCGGAGAGCTGGTGATGAAAGTTATCGCCCGTTGCATCGCCCCAGCATGTCGCCACTAGAGGGACAACGCACGTTGACAGTCTGCAAGACGGAGGCGCGAGCGCCCGGGCGTCGGGGTGCAGCGAGTAAGACAAGCCTGTTAGGACAGGGCTATACTTATCTGGTGTCACTAGACCTCCTCCAGCTCCCCTTCCTAATCCCTTAATTGTTACAGCCAACTGGGGGCTCGGTCTGTGGCCAGCTTTTCTCTCAGTCTCGCTCACTCCCACCTCGCCCTCCTCCTCACTCGCTCCACCATCATCTCCAAAAGGGTCCTAAGCGCGTATCACCCCTATGGAGCTTGGGTCGTTTTTCAAGACGACGGTAGCCCTATTCTCCCCCATCCAATGTGCGGCCTGCTGGATGCTACTTCCACAAAGTCCTGCATCGGAGACATCTATCATCTGCCCTAAAGATGGCTCGCGCCGCGGACTCGGCCCCCAAAGGACAATGGTTCGTGTGCAGGACGGGCCAGACGAACTCCGGCTCGCAGTCAACGTTATCGCCAGGCATCTCGATCTGCAGCCAAACTACCGGCTATCACGGAGCGGGGGAGGGGCGGGCAGGAGCGGCGGTCGAGCTGCACATGCATTATTTGTCGCAGCTGCTGCAAGAGTGTGGTGCAGGCTGGGTACACTCCCTCATTACTTCCCGCCCTCCCCCACAGTTAGGGCCGGGTAGGGGAGGATCTGCGTGTAGCCTGCCATTACGGGTAGCGTTTCCCCGATACTAACCCTTCTCTTTACTAACATCTTTAGTCCCAGGTTTTTTTCTTCAGCAGCTCGGAATCACCTACAGTAAAAATGGTTGTTTTTCGCAACAACCCTCGCGCCATGCTGCTGACAATAGTTCAAGATGTCAACCGTAAGCCGAACGAGTATTTCTCTTTTTTATAATAAAGTGCTGGGATTTTTTAAAAGCTTCTTAACAACAGAGTGAAAGCGTAATGACTGTGATACAAGCGGGAGACATAAGCCTACAAATCATGGACAGCGTTCCCACTGTCACTCGATCACTCTCATCTCATTTTTTTTTCAAGAGAACGAAGAACTTTCTGGCAAGCTCTAGTTTCATGAGACAACCATAATGAAACGCCCAAAAGAAGATAGAGGTATTAAAATAAAGCTTCGGCTGACTGATTATAAAATCATACCTTCTGTTCACTCGTTACCAAACCAGTATTTTTAACCGAGCATTCGTGTTCCTGCACCGGCCAATCGGGGGTACAAGCAGTCATGGTGTGACTCATCTGACTGCGGTTCTTTTGGTTTAAACAGTCATATTTATTTTGAACAAATATAAATATGTACTCTCACAATTTCCACGATGCCGAGCACAACGAGTCAAAATCTTATAAGTGTGCTCATAAGTACAGAAAACATGTGCGGCGGAGACGTCAGATACAGTGTTATGAGAGGACAGATCTGTAAAGAAAGAGTTAGGAAGAAAGGGGATAGGGGATGCGGTTTTTGTCCGGCTATAGAGTTTGGAGATACGAACTATTTTAACACATTTCGTACCGCGCACGAGCCGGTATTCCACGTTTTCGACTCTTTTTCGGTATTCGAAAATCAGGCAAGATTAACGGCTCGTATTGAAGCTAACGCCAGTAGGCTAACACCAAAGTGCAAATCTCCCACTAAGCCAAAATGTAAATCCACGCAGACATAAATTAATCATGATTTTCTTTTTGTGAGGCCACGTACACAACCCCAAACGTACTTGGCAGGAATTGTGTTACTGCAGCAATCGTGGCCTGCCGAAATGCATTATGAAAGAAAGAAAGTACACATTAAAAAAGAAATCTGTTAAAATATCCCAACAAAACCGGCCGCTGGAACACTTCTTCTTGTATCTATTGTAAACCTTATTTTGTCATTTTAATTATGAATAATATTCATCATGTGACGACCGGGAACGCCGGCCAAACGCATGGATTTTGTTCAAAACAGTAGACTAGAATGACGCCATGAACAAAGTAAATATTCATTTAACACTTTGCATACATACTGCAGAGGAAATGGCAAATGAATAATGTTTAGAATGAAGCAAAAAGTAAACTCTTTACCTTAATTTACCCCCCCCCCAAAAAAAAAAAAATAAATAAATAAACAACCAACGCAACAACAACAAAACATGCTAATTGGACACGGAATTTGAAAAAAAAAAATGGAGTCATGACCTTTTCCCTTGGTGTCTTATCTTTCATGTGTCCCACAGTCAGAGAAATAATAATATTTATACATAACTTGACCTCATTCACTGTTTCAACTCTCGTTTCATTTAGTTTTGTTCCATTGTATTCAGCGATCGACTATTTCGCGATATTGGATAAATTTCGTCAGCCGGTTTTTTTTGGTTTTGTTTTTTTGTACTACCATTTGTAGTCATGGTAGTAGTCAAGAAATTAGTCACTATAGTATTATTAGTGTGTGTGTGTGTGTGTGTGTGTGTGTGTGTGTGTGTGTGTGTGTGTGTGTGTGTGTGTGTGTGTGTGTGAGAGAGAGAGAGAGAGAGAGAGAGAGAGGTCTCCGTCTATGTGGTGTGTGTATGCGAGGGGGGGGGGGGAGGAGGGAGAAGTGTGGTGACTGACCGGCCACGACTGATACAGCAGCTGGTCTCTAGCGTGGGGAGGAGGGGGTGGTCAGGGAAAGGGGGGGGGGAAGGGGGGAGAGGGCGGGGCGGGGCGGGAGGTTGGCCTGGGCATGGCACTTCACATTGTCCTATTGTTGTTCAAGAACCCCCAGACAAAGTGGACTATAACTCCCATGGTGTCAGTAATTATTCTCCCCGTCACACGGAGATTCAGCAGAAATCGAGAAGGACACGGTGTGTGTGTGTGTGTGTGTGTGTGTGTGTGTGTGTGTGTGTGTGTGTGTGTGTGTGTGTGTGTGTGTGTGTGTGTGTGTGTGTGACCAGCGCTCAGTCTTGCCGCCAGAAACTCTGGATCAGACAGAACTGGACAAGCCGGACCCGGATGAAACCGCCGAGTTGACGTCTGGTCTCGCGGCGTGGTCCATTCATAAACTTCTCCCCAAAATAGCCCATAATAATAATAAAAATGATAATGATAATAAACACATTAATATTGGCGCTTATTTTTAAATATTTGGCGCAGAGCGCCGCTAGCTAAACCAAACACGCACACGCTCACGTGAACTATGATCACACGCATTCTGTCACACACTAGACATGAACACATTACAAGACAACTCAGCAATTTAAGTTTCGGAATTTTAGATAAACCTTTTTTTTTTTAAATTTTGTGGGCTGAAGATTTCCAAAGTAGAGGGGGAGGAAGCCGGAGTACCCGGAGAGAATCCCGGCCCGAATGAACGACACATACGAGAAAGAACAATTCTTTGCCCCGAGTGGGACTCGAACCTGACCTTTCGCTATGGTGACAAAGTCTTAACCACTAACTAGACCACCGACCTCTCCTTCAGAGAAATCAACTTTACGACACCATAAACATCATAAAGACTCCTCCGACAACACATAAAAGAAACAGACCCACTTTTCATGATGATGATGATGATGATGATGATGATGATTCACAGAAGATGTACATAAATTTAAACACATCACTTCTGTCTGTACACATTAGGGGCACCCTACGAGAATAAATAAATAAATAAATAAATAAATAAATAAACGTATAGCACGGAAGGTTTTGTATACGAATCTGCAAAGACACAGTTCTTCCCTCTCACACAGCCACCAACGTCAGTAGATCGCAGTGAAATCCTTACTAATCCTAAGATCGATAGACGCCGTTCTAAAAATAGAAGTTATTTTATTAAGCTTGCCTTACACGTGGATAGTTTTCGCACTATCCTATCGACTATCGGCTGTTAATCCGTTCCGATAGTCATCCGCTAGTCTATCCATCCCTGCGGACAGCCCCCTATCCGCTATATATCCGCGATAGAATTGACTTCTAAATTTCTATCCCTGGTCGCTAGTCTAGCATTCAGCGACCAATCAACAGGAGGGTGGTCACGTGAGTCGTGACCTATTCAAGATGTCCGAGAAGATGGACGACTGTGCCACAGCAAGGTTTATCGAGCTAGTGAGAGAAAATCCGTGCATATGGGATACGAGGGACCAAACTACACGGTTCGTCTTCTTCGGCAATAATAGCAACAGCGGCCGCAGTCACTTCCAAATCTTCATCTGAATTATCTACAACGTAGTCCGCCATGGGAGCCGCCATTTTTTCTTCAAGGGAGAGTAGTAGTCTCGCGTGATTTTCCATAATTATATGATAAACGCGTAGGGCTATCGCTCAACTATCGACGTGTACGGCGAGGGGCCCTCCACCAGTCGGCTAGATGATAGTCGACACGACAGGGATAGGGCGACTTCTAGCAACGTGTAGGACCAGCTTTATGTACATAGACAAGGAAACGAAAGTGACTGCAAAGTGGTACGGTGCATTGGGTAATTCAGTCGCCAACTGTTTTCGGCAATATTTTTTTTTAATGGAGCTTCTTCCGTTCAAATCAAGTTCAAATAGTTTTATTCTACCCTCTAGGGGCATAGAAGAGACAAAGAAATACAAACGGTACAACATGTGCAGTGCATCTTCTATACATACATACGTGAACCTGTCAAAGTGAAAAAAAGTTGTTCCTGACCTAGTGACCTAATATATTTCACGCCAGTCGGGGTTTTTAGTTTGTCCGTTTCTTCTCGACATAAGTGACATTCAAGTTCAGTATTGAAATTATCAAGTATTGAAATTTGCTTTGCTTTGCTTGTTGTTACATGCAGTTCTCTTTATTTAAATTCATGACTGGTTTGTTTGCTTTGGTTGTTGTTACATGTAGTTCTCTTTATTTAAATTCGTGGTTTGTTTGTTTGTTTTGGTTGTTGTCACATGTCGTTCTCTTTATTCAAATTCGTGGTTTGTTTGTTTTTTGTTGTTGTTACATGTAGTTCTCTTTATTTGAATTCAAGGTTTGTTTGTTTACTTTGGTTGTTGTAACATGCAGTTCTCTTTATTTAACTTTTTGATATGTTGCATGTAGTTTGTTACCTTTCAGTTTTATGTTCGTGTGATATGTAGTTCGTGTGTGTGTGTCAAGTGAGTTGATGTTATGTATGTAATTCAACTGATTCATGTAGCCCTATCGGGGTCAGGAATAAACCAACTTGACTTGACTTGACTTGAAATTAGCATAAAATATTCCCCCGGAAAACCTCAAATGACAATGACGTAAAAGATAATCACGCTCAGTAATCGACGTGTGCTCTTAAACCATTCATGAGACAGCAAGAAACGGTGACGTCAGTGAATGACGTTAAGTATTATTTTGGAATGAGAGCCGGCATCCTTTGAAAAGGACTTATAAGGTTTGCGAAAAAGCAGCGGAAATGTCGAGTTTGGCCGATCTTACGCCGAGAAGAAATTAGAGACTGAGAATTTCGACTGCGTAATATATTAGGTCACTATGCCAGGATCAACTTTTTCTCTTTGATAGGCTCCATAAAAAGTTACTTCCGAAAATCCTTGGCGACTGAGTTACTAAACGCACTGTAGAAACATACGGAAGCCACGACAAGACCTGACGAGGGAGATGATGCACCGAAACTTCTTGCCCTTGTGTCACAGTTAAGCGTTTGTTTGTTTGTTTTTCCCTGTCTTTTTTTTTCTTTTTTCTTCGTGGCTTCCAGAGTCATTTTAGTCGTACCAGGCGCAGATTTCTTTCAAAAAGAGTTGGTTTAAACGTTTTCTTCACGAACAAATACAAACTTACGGATCGCCGTCAAACAGTAATACAAGAGAGCACAACAAGTCAAAATTTATAATCGTGCTGATATGAGCATGGCGGAGAAATTGCATTGTACATGGCGGAGAAACTGCATAGCACATGGCGGAGAAATTGCATAGTACATGGCGGAGAAAACTGCATAGTACATGGCGGAGAAACTGCACAGTACATGGCGGAGAAATTGCATTGTACATGGCGGAGAAACTGCATAGCACATGGCGGAGAAATTGCATAGTACATGGCGGAGAAATTGCATAGTACATGGCGGAGAAATTGCATAGTACATGGCGGAGAAAACTGACATAGTACATGGCGGAGAAACTGCATAGTACATGGCGGAGAAATTGCATAGTACATGGCGGAGAAACTGCATAGTACATGGCGGAGAAATTGCATAGTACATGGCGGAGAAACTGCATAGTACATGGCGGAGAAACTGCATAGTACATGGCGGAGAAACTGCATAGTACATGGCGGAGAAACTGCATAGTACATGGCGGAGAAACTGCATAGCACATGGCGGAGAAATTGCATAGTACATGGCGGAGAAATTGCATAGTACATGGCGGAGAAATTTCCGTGAAAAATTGAATGAGATAAAAGTCGTAGGAAAAAAGGGACAGGAAGAAGAGAAGAAAGGAGAAGAGAACATAGCAAACTGTACTATAGAATGCAGTAGGTAGCGTGAGTTGGTGGCGGCAACGGCCTGTCTGCGTGGACACACCGTAAAGGAAGAAATTGAAGTGGCGAAGCAACTTGATGATCCAGTAAACTGTTCTACGGTTTGGAAAAAGATTTATATTTTGATGCAATGATTATTTGGGGGTTTCCTCTTAAGAGGATATCAACAACACCACACACACCACACACACAACACACACACACACACACACACACACACACACACACACAAATCAGTTCTGTTTGTTTCACACAAATCAGTTCTGTTTGTTTTAGCACACTCCTTACCACCCACGCCTAGACCGCCTGACTCCGTGACCGGTAGTAGGTGATTTGCTATCATTGATTGTGAGTCTAACCACAGAGATACAGACAAAGACTGATAGTTATGTCGTGAATTAAGATGGCTACGCTGTCAACGTGACCATTTTACACATCCTCTACGTGACCTCCACGGGCACGACTCGTGACTGATGACCGGCGACACAGATGGCGAAAATTTACGTGGCTGTGTCCAAATTTGAGTTTACTTCACTGAATCAGACCACATTCAATGATGCAGGGACAGGCTTGGTGAACACACACACACACCGTCACACACACACACACACACACACACACACACACACCACCACCACCACCACCACCAACAAAAACAACAACAACAACAACAAACAATTCTTGATACCAGACCAACGTTTTAATTATCTTTCACTGAGCACAGTAGTGGGTTCGCCATCAGCCGGAAAGTGATTTCTTGAAATAGGGGAGAGCACTCAATCGCACCGCGGGAAATCCCTCTCAGATCGAATCAAAACAGTGTACAGTTACACAAAACACTGATAACGACGCCAGATGTGGATGCTGTTGGTGTAGAAGAGAAAGGGTGTTGAGGAATGGTCGGCCAACGAAGGAAGGCGGGGACAGATAAAAGAGAAACTGAAAACTGGTTATCACAGCATCGCTAATGGCCAGACCCCCACGTGATGCATCAACACAAAAAGCTTTTCTTTCTACAGGAGGTCCGGTGGAATGGTCTCTGCCTCCCCACCCCTCCACTCCTCCCCCAGCACTACGTGTATCTCCAACTGGTCGCGTGGCCAGACTATTCAGTGACAACACCATCCAGCACCCCCTCCCTCTTCTCCACCCTTCCATCACGGTACCCCCCCCCCCACCCCCTTTCTGTCAGTGTCTCTTTGGCCTTGTAATCCCCCATCACACCAAGTGTCAGATCCACCCCTACCCCCACCCCTTCCCCCAACCAGTCTGTCTGTGAATGGGGTATGAAGGGTGGCCATCAAAGTGTAGAGTATCGAATCTGGCCGCTTCTACAGACCCCTGGCTAAATGAAATTGAAATGGTCACTCTCGTGAAAAATGAAGGGGCAGTGCTAGTGTGCCTCGAGTGCGCTGGCTTTGTACACGAGACGTTGTATAATGTCCCATAATGTACCTCATACGCTTTCTTTCACACACACACACACACACACACACACACACACACACACACACACACACACACACACACACACACACACACAAAAAGTAATCCTTTTTTTCTAACTTAAAAACCCATCTCACCCTGAAGTGTAGTTCATTCAGAGTGACCTGATAGTGGCCATACCCTTAATCTCAGCATCACTATACTCGCCTCACACTAACTAAATCTGGACCGATAACAATCGAAACAAAGCACCCACCCGACGTGCGTCGTTACCTGAAGGTCACAGAATACAAATCTTTGCTACTCTTTGGCTACCAGTGAACATTCGACATCCAACATCCCTCTTTTACACACACACACACACACACACACACACACACACACACACACACACACACACACACACACACACACACACACACACACACACAAAATCTGGGGTCAAGTGCACTTTCAGCAACCCTTAAAAAAATCAGAAAAACAAGTGAAATTTATCTTAATAACGCAGACCCTCTTACTCCCTAACATGCCTGATCTAAATTGTGCTTTGTGACCTGAACTCCTTGCCGAAATGGCCGAACGGTAGAGCGTTGGACTCTCAATGCTCGGGTCGTGATTTCGAATCCCGGCTGGGGCCAAATATTTGTGCTGGCCGCCTTTTTCTCGTTGTCCCGTCTTTGATATCACCCTTACGTGGTGGAAAAGGACGTTAAACTCCCAAACACCCACCCACCCATTCCTCGCCGAAATGACACATTTTGGAACCACATATTGCGGGGAAGAGTTTCATCCCTTGGTCCATGCTACCTGAAGCAATACACTGTGGTCTGGGACAATTTGCCTGTCGTTAAATAATAAACAAAATAAAACCAAAAAACTATCACTCACCGCAGCAACTTCTCCTGCCAAGTGCTTGTGTATTATTTGTCCCGCAACACACGCGACGTTTACAAAACTCAAGTTCTTTACATGTATTACTACGTATACAACGCATGATTTGTTTTCACGCTTGACTTCCGCCCATGCAGGGCCCACTGTCCCACTAGAGAACAGCGTTATGCTCGACGATCCAAGTGGGTAGCATTCTCCTACGCTGGTCCTTCAGCCTGGAATTCTCCCCCTCATTCTCTCTGCCAGTCACCCTCCCTCGAAAGTTTCAATAAAAATCCTCAATAGTTTTATTAAAACATTGTTTTCAGCCCAGCACACCATTTCACTGGTTGCATCATGTGCTCATATGTGTGTGTGTGTGTGTGTGTGTGTGTGTGTGTGTGTGTGTGTGTGTGTGTGTGTGTGTGTGTGTGTGTGTGTGTGTGTGTGTGTGTGTGTGTGCGCGCGCGCGCGCGCGTGCCTGTCTTTGGGCCTAGAACCTGACCTTATGACTGTATATTTTTGTATATATTTCTTCCTTTGCATTTGTTATTTAATTTTAAAGCGCTTAGAACTGTTATCATTACTATTATTATTATTATTATTATTATTATTATTATTATTATTAAGGGGATGATCAACAACCAATGGCTCAACTGAACGATGTATCGCACATGAGACTAAGTTTAAAAATAAAATAAAATAAAATAACGACAGTGACCACTCTAGCCCCAATGACCGGTCCATCTGGGACCACCCCCTTCTGGCTTCCGCAGGCGTGTGGAAGGCACGAGCCGAGGGGTCACGTGACTGTTCCCCTGGGGTGCGGCTATCATTGACAAACAGAAGGTAGCGCGTCCCGTGGGGAGCGCGAGGGGGTGGGAGGGGTAGAGGTGCGGGGGGCTTTGTCTGTTTGGACAGGTGTGGTGCCGGACAGATAACTGACCACGCGCTGAGGGAGGACGGGCAGGGGAGGGGGGGGGGGGGACTGGGGATCCGGGGTGGGAGTGGGGGGAGTGGGGGGAGGGGGGAGCCGGGGTGGGGGGCGGACACACGGATCGGGTAGTCAGGCTTTTGAACTCCCTCCAGATAGACAGATTTGACCAAAAAGAAAAAGAAAAAAGAAGTCAATGCCCGGTGATTAATAGAGATGGGGTGGGAGTACGGGGAGGGGGAGCTAGAGGGACGAGGGGGGGGGGAGAGGGACGGGGGGGGGGGGGGGGGGGGAGGCTGGAGGGAGACAGCCCGGTGTAACACGCGCAGTTCGGGCTCTCGTGAGAATGGATCCAGAGAATATTTGTGTAAAAGCGCCAAAGCGGTGTTGTGGTGTTGTTGTTGTTGTTTTGTTCGGTACAGAATGCAATGTAAACGTTGTTGTTGTTGTTGGTGGTGTTGTTGTTTTTACAGGTTTTACCATCAAGCACACACTCGCAGTTTTCTCGTTTTTTTTTTTTTTTTTTTTGCACCCGAACAACAACAACAACAAAAAATGACCTCCTTGTTCATTTGAAATCGATTTTATTTCACGATTAACTGTACCATAATTTTAGTAGACTCAACGCCTGTGCAAAAACGTTCCCCTTGATCACCAAAGCCCCCGCAGTGTCGTGATTTCGGTGGGAGAGATCCTTTCATGTATCACCGGCACTGGAACTCAGTGATAGCCTGCCTGTCACATAGAAGCAGCAAAAACGGAATTAACAGGCGCGGGGGAGTGGAGGGGGGAGCAGGCTTAGAACGAGCCAGCGAAACATGAGTCTACAGTGTATTTTTGACCAGAACTGAGGACAGGGTGGTGATGGTGGAGGAAAAAATAATGAAGGTCACGTGCCGGTCACGTGGTTTCGCGTGCCGGTCTCCGATCTTGGCGCCAGCACAGTGGACGCCGGTTCGTGCTGCAAAAACAGGAGTCAGTTTCGAACCATCTGCCTTCTGTTCACGCGCGACAAACTGAACGGGGACTAAACCGTTTACCGATTGCAAAGACAAACCATACAGAAAATTTATTTATTTATTTATTTATTAAGCCCCCGATGCGCAGTACAGAGAGATGTAATGTATTGAAGCTGATGTATATTTCAGTCTGTGTATAAGAATAATAATAATAATAATGCCTCTTACAAGGAGTCCTCATTACATTCTACAATAATAAAGAAACACAAACAAACATTATATGCAAACGATAAACAAACAATCTAGATTACCGAATAGCGTAAATGCTTATGCATATAATAAGAAGTTGTCAATTCAAATACGAGAAAGACACATACGAATTCAAAGAACTAAAAACTCAGTAAGGGGAAGACACATTTTTTCCAGTGATTAGTGAGAACCGTGAGAAATTATTTATTAGTCAGAGAGAGAGAGAGAGAGAGAGAGAGAGAGAGAGAGAGAATTGTAGCCGGCCTGTGTGTGTGGCGGGAGGGGAAGGAGGGAGTGGAAGAAGACAGAAAAACCGATCTTCGCTTTTCAAGAAATCGAGGAGTGGGTGAAGGACAACACGGGCCTTTAAGTGTTTTCCGGCCACACTAAACCCCTGCAAGATCCCCACTGACACACAGTCACGTAAGGTGACACCACTCTTTGTGGGTCTTCCGGTCCGCGAAGCATCGGTGACCGTGTTTATTCCCCCTTGGTTGTCAAAATGGCGGCAGGTCGCCATGATATCCCTGTCAACATCTCAATCACTCGTTCTTACACGCCGCCAACAAACTGCAAATGGCAGAGTGCTCAGTGTGGGGGGTATCTCTCTTTACTTTCCACTCCTTCACAAAGGTGTTACTTTTTCTTCATGCACAGGCGGATCTGTTCTAATTTCTGGTGGGGCTGCGTGGTATTCAGTTGTAATGTTTGGTTTTACTACTGCTTGAGTTTCGTAGATTTTACTGATTTTGCTTGGATTTTCATCTACAGAATGCAGAATGTAGAAACTTCCTTCACTTTCACTGAGTGAGTGCGGAAGGAATTTGTCTGACGTCCACACACACACACACACACACACACACACACACACACACACACACACACACACACACACACACACACACACACACCGTCACACACGCACGCATAATCTGCTCATGAATACACCGATGGCCTATCAAAAAGGTTAGATAAAGTTATCAAATAATGAACTATAATTCAGTATATCTCCTCCAAAACAAACACAAACGGATTTTTTTTTCCTGTTTTCTACAAAGCAGATGTAACGATGCACTTTCCACCCATTTCGGCTTCAAATCTAATTATTTATTTATATATTTATTTATTTTTAGGCCGCGCGACAGTATCGCGCACACACACACACACACACACACACACACACACACACACACACACACACACACACACACACACACACACACACACACACCCGATCACAGAGTTCTGTAGAAGTACTGAACAAACAAATCAATGATAAAAGGATTAAAAACAAACAAACAAACAAACAACAACAACAACAACAAAAACCACGGCACTGATGACTTTTGTAGTAGGTTTTGTGTCCACCTATTCTTTCACTGCATCCGGGAGCCGGGATAGCCGAATGGTGGAGCGTTGGACTTTCACTGCTCGGGTCCTAAGTTCGAATCCCGGCTCGGTCCAAATATTTGTACTGGCCTTTTTTCTCGTTGCCCCGTATTTGATATCACCCATATGTGGTGTAGAACACTCACCTCGGCACCCACCCGTTCACCGTGCATCCGCCGGCTCAAGCATAGCCTGACTCGCAAACTCGACCCAAGGTGTGCCCTGTTATCGTGAACCTGGTGACTTCCCCTTTTTTTTTTCAACCAGGAGAACTTGAAATAGCTCCTTTCCTCCATAAACACCTATTAAAGTCTGTCCGTGTTATACATACCTCGTCAACTTCTCCGTAATCTCCCTTTTGATGGCCGGGTTTTGCCTTGTGAGGAAGCTGTTACCTCCCGTGAGGCAGGGGTGCGGACGGGGGGGTCAGGCAGGTTCTAACCGCTCCCAGGGGGATCATAGCGCCCCACACCACTGGCCCTTCCTGCATTGTTCATGTCCAAGGGGTTGGAGTTTTTGAAATTTGACCTAATCATTTTAGTCTCATGGATGGTTATTTTGTTTGACATGTCAAGTTAATCTGATTCTCTTTCTCTCTCTCTGTCTCTGTCTCTCTCTCTGGAGGTCACATGCTGCTTGTAAACTTCCTACTGCAGGAAGCTTATGACGAGCTACATATTCAGGAATATCGGTGACCGATATTTGGCAGGCAAGGACTCAGGGATAATATCATTAGATCAACATGTCTGTCAACCGGCTTCCACTGTGGCTTTTTCCGTCGTTGCGATTGGTTTCTGACATCTGTGATGTGCTCGTCTCACGTTTGACTATGTGTAGTATGAATCACACTAGCCTATCTGGAGTGGATGTACGGACTGACGGAGCATCCCACATTGTTTCATTCGATTTTCGTTTGAGTCGCTTGAGTCACACGTCTCAGGTGGAGCGCTCGTCTTGTCCAAGGGAAGTAACCTGAAAGGCACGAGACAACGATGAGGAGAAAATTGCACGATTACTTCCCCTTGCACACTTCACTCTACTCCGCTACCCATGACACAGCGGATACTGTTGAAAGAAAAAGCGAAAAAAAAAAATAAAAAATCGATACACTATAATTTATGGGGTGGGGGAGGTAGTGGAGGGAAACGGCCATCGTTAGCGGCCACCAGGGTTAAGCCCTGAACAAGTCAACTCAATTCATTTCAATTAATTTGTTATGTTACCCACAAGGAGGAAAAAATTGGGAGGGGAAGGGGGGAAGCTTAATAATAATAAAAAAAATAGACGAATTAACCTGTATAAAACTATGATGATCATATACTATATAAGCGTGTAAGTGCACGTACTAACAGGACCAGCCGACCACAGTGCCGGGCCAGAGCTACTGAGTCCACAGGGCCGAGGTTGGGTGATCACTCTTTGTACCCTCACTAGCACACAGACTGGGTCGACGTAAATGTGAAAAAAAAACAAAAACCCTACAAGGGGCTTCGGCGGATGTCCCACCTTGTAGTTTTTTGTTGTTGTTTTTTTTTTTTTTTCACATTTACATCTACCCAGTGTGTGTGCTATCGAGGATACGAAGTCAGAGTGATCGCCCGTCCTCGGCCCTGCGTGCTAGACAATGATCATACGTGCTATAATATGATAAGGTCCGTATCGGTAACCATGAACTACACGGGAATACTTACAACATAGATGTTCATGACTGACAGATAAGACTTCCTCAAATAAAATGAGTTGTTCTCAGTATTGTCAGGATCATGATTTTACTGTCTTCTGTTGGATAGAAGAAAAACCCAGTTTTCTTGGTTGAGGGGAGCTTACTCTGGCAAAGGCGTCCCAAAGGCTGAATTATTTTATTGCAGGTTCCGTCCCTTGAGCTAAATGGCAGCGCGTTGGACTTTCGTGTTCAATGCTCGGGGTCGTGTATTTCCAATCTTGGAAAGAGCCAGATATAATAATATGTGCTTGCTTTTTTTTTTTTTTTTTTTCGTTGTCCCGTCTTTGATTTCAGTCAAATATCACCCATACGTTGTGAAACAAGATGGTCACCCGCCCAATATGTTGTTTCAATGTAATCACCTGCTGTGGCCACGGCCGGGTCGTTCTTTTGTAACGCAATGCAGGGCCGTAGTACCCGGGTTCGGCGGTCCGGTGAGCGCCGGACCAATAATTCCGTAAAGAGAGAGAGAGAGAGAGAGAGAGAGGGGGGGGGGGGACGAAGAACGTATTTCGTCACATTTCGCCTGTTCTTCGCATATCGTCCTGCGCGACCATATCTTTTGTTCCTTCCATTTTGTATGCTGCTTCTATTATTTTGGCTCATTTTTTTCCCTACAAGTATCTCTGCAATGAACGATTTGGGGCAGGAGTTGGGTATGGGAGGGCGTGTGGGTTGCACCGGACCAATCCTGAGGAGCCTGCTACGGCCCTGCCGTATATCGGGGAAGGAGGACTCTCTCTCTCGGAATGGAAACAACTGATCGGGCTTGTCAGACCAGTCTTGTTTTTGGAAGAGAGACGTGACGTTTTCTTTGACGTTTGTCTTCACTGGGATGACGCATAATATATTTGACGCCAGTAAGCACTTTTTGCAATGAAAGCAGCCCCATATGCAATTTAAGTGCCGCTGCTGCATGTAAAGATCGCATTAGTACCGTCTTAATATGTTTAGCAGACAAGTCTGCGAACGTTTTCTCACCACGTGTTATGTCTGCTGTGCGCGCGAGCGCGAGCACACACACACACACACACACACACACACACACACACACACACACACACACACACACACACACACACACACACACACACACACACACACAGACGCGCGCGTTTGTGCATGTGCTCCATTGAGACATCTGTGGTGTTCTCTCACTCAATTATGCTGATGAGTGAGAGTCAGTGGCAAAAACAAAACCCAGTATATCGAAGAAATTCCTGCTTTCCAGGTGACGAGACACCACCAAGAAAGGCCAGCATTACGTCAATGAAACATGACGTCGGCAAAATGACGTTCATACTTTGCGTCAGTGCGCGTGCGTCTTTTCTTCGATGTTTGTATGTGGCTTGTGAAGGAAATGTGCTTGGAGTCTGAATTTTCAACTGAAGATAACGGCTGCAGTGAATTTTTCAGATTTTTGGTATAGTTTTTTTTATGACACCAGAGACATATTATCTATATACCGTATGAGCGATTTTGAGATCTAAAATGTCTTAGATCTAAAACAACCAGCACTGTCAAATAAGGTACGGTTTACTTCAAATATATAAGAGCGACTATGTGCCTCTTTTCGGAATCCGTATTCTTGCTATCAGCATCCAAAACATGGAGTGATGTAAGTAAATGTTACGCGTGAAGACGCGAGACAACCAACTTTTCTCAAAAGGTCGATAACTCCCAAATCACCAAAGCAACCACAACTCGGTCGGTCGCTCTATCTAAAGATCTTGATATATTTGGAGATCCAAAGTTTGAAGCCATTCGGTTGAGCATTTTCGGAGATACAGGCTTGGACACACACACACACACACACACACACACACACACACACACACACACACACACACACACACACACACATCACAGTCTTTCTGGGAACTACCCAAACCAAAGGACAATAATTCCTGTGTTCACGGTGGCTAAGTGGTATCACCTAGCATTAGTCTCACCCGTTTTCCCCCCGTTCCGCCCGCACCTGTCTCCGGCGCTGTCCCCGACAAGCGACAATCTAGGACAATGACCGTGATGGAGTGCAAACACAGAAGACCGCACCACAGATATACATACAGTCGAACCTGCCAAGGCGGTCACCTGTATAAGCCAAACCACTGTCTAACCTGGTCACCCCAGAGGATCCCCTGACACACTAGCTGTTGACATGACACCCTGGATAACCCGGTCACCCTGTCTAAGGTGGTCAGTTTGACCCAGTCCCTTGGGTGACCGCCTTACACAGGTTTGACTGTATATACAATATAGCTCTGTGGACCATCACCGCTGACGTCAGATGTTGGGTTTGCTGAACTGGCAAAACCGTTTATAGTCTTGATGAGTGCGGCCAGCGGCGGTCAGCGTCCCTCGCGTGTTAAAGTTGCTTGTACCGGCGATTTTTCCGGCTACGGTACAGAATTACGTTACATGGGTATTTCACTATTATTTAGAAGATCTCGACAGAAGACACGAAAAGAGGAACTAGAAAAACTAATAAATATAATAAGAACAGAAACTGGAAAAAAAACTTGAATTATAAGATTATGAAATGAGGGTAACTTAGAAACAGTCTCTCTCTCTCTCTCTCTCTCTCTCTCTCACACACACACACACACACACACACACACACACACACACACACACACACACACACACACACACACACACACACACACTCTTACGACCAAAAATGAAAACCAAAGGACGACAGCGAACGTTTAAC
This sequence comes from Batillaria attramentaria, assembly GCA_018292915.2. Lineage (NCBI taxonomy): Eukaryota > Metazoa > Mollusca > Gastropoda > Batillariidae > Batillaria > Batillaria attramentaria. Next base: position 1,209,384 of record JACVVK020000039.1, on the reverse strand, counting down.
ACGAACTGGTGCGAATTGGCGCATGCGTAGAAAAAAAAGAAGAAGGGGAAAAAATCCTCTGAGAAACACAGAAATTTCAATCAACCAACGAGCACTCGCCAAAGCATCATTCCACCCCCCCCCCACCCCCCACCCCCCACCCCCCATCCTCCTTCCCACTCACCCACCGATCCACCCCTGCCCCTCCTCAACAAGTTGTAACGCCGTGTTTTGTCTCACCGGCTGTACACAAATCTGTCTCTTCGGTCACGTCACTAGTGTCACCGTTACACGTTGGCTTCTGCTCCAGCAAGGGCAAACTACCCCACAGGTTAGAGGTCAATGAATTAATCAGTCCTACCGAAAAGTGTACCTTCAAAGGAGTGCCCCCCCCCTCCCTCTCCCCTCTCCCCCTGCTCCTTTCATCTCTGTTCCCGCCACAGATTTATCCTTTACTTAACTTCTTTACGTCATGTTTTGGACGTCATGCATTGGATTCGAAAGTAGGTGAGAATAATTTGTGATAATAAGACACAGTGACGATCAAAAGTGCACGGCGGCACACAACTTTCCACATATACTGTACCGCGCACGAGTATTCCACGTTTTTTTACATTATTTTTTATTCATCTATTATTATCTCCTTTTTTCGGCCCTCTATGCAGAAATCAGGCAAGATAAATGGTTCCTTAACGGCTCTTATTGCAGCAGACACGAGTAAAAGTGCAACACGAGTAAAAGTGCAACACGAGTATAAGTGCAACACGAGTATAAGTGCAACACGAGTATAAGTGCAACACTAGTATAAGTGCAACACGAGTAAAAGTGCAACACGAGCAGAAGTGCAACACGAGTAAAAGTGCAACACGAGTACAAGTGCAACACGAGTACAAGTGCAACACGAGTATAAGTGCAACACGAGTATAAGTGCAACACTCTTACTAAGCCAAGAAAACGAAACGAAATCAGACCGAGGCCAAATTCTTTAGTTTTTCGAAAGATCACTAAACCTCTAGGTTGTACCGTGTTGTCAACCAGAATCAGGGGAATTTCAGAATAGTTTCTTGAGAGTTTTCTGAAGGCCTTTGCGGCTGCTACAGATGCTTGAAAATACTGCATGGAGGGCGGGTGGGTGTTTGCAGTTAAACGTCCTTTTCCACCACGTATGAACGTACAGCAAACTTAGCTGCGGATATGATTATAGCAAAGATGATTTTCAAAGTTAATTTTGTTTTGTTTTCCAGCACGTTATTTTAAATGAGTTCTGTCAAGGCAATGCTGATGGAGAAGGGATAAGTGATTGTCCAAACTCTCACCACGTCGGATAGATTGCCCCGTCTCACACAGCTCCCGTCGACTGTGATGTCACCACCCATCTAGTCTTAGCCACAATTTGGAACATTGACGGAAAAGCGTCATTTATATCTCGGTGTCCTTTTCCATGTCTTTGACAATATAGATGTCTAAGCTGCTATGAAATCTGTTAACAACACGCTAAAGATGTACAGCTAAACCGACGATAATCAAACTAGGCTCACGTTTCCCGGGAACTACTTTGCGGATGTGATCAATTGTTGACGTAGTGCTTCGCTTCAAGTTCGGTTGTTTCGTGTGTTTCGTGCGGCGGAGAGGTTTTGGCTGCTTACCAGTCACGGCTCGCAGTGCACGGATCGCCCTACTTGCGCGTAGTGACTGACGACAGGCGAACTCGGCGCGTGCAGTTTGGCCTAGTCTGAGCAGGCCGCGCATGTGGGCTTTCACTAAGCGATTAATGCTTGAACTTTAAATGAACACTTCACATCCTCCTGAACGGATGAATAAGTCGCACGTTAACAGCAACCAACCAACCAGCCCGACCTCAGAGCACTTCACACACACACACACACACACACACACACACACACACACACACACACACACACTTGATGTATTCGGCCACATCATGACGTATATGTGTCTTGTCAGATGGTGCGAGGACATTATTTTTTACTCCGAAAATCCCCCGGGGGTGCGGGCACCACACCCTTGCCCTAGAGCAGAATCAGACACTTTGTCAACGGACCGGCGTTTCCTCGAGGGGCGGGGCTTAGACGTTGATTGATGCACGAGCAAATGACGTCACAGAAGACAGACGGTTGGCTGCGAGTGGGTGACGCGGTGAAAGTGACAAGTGTGAAGGAAGACTACCGGTGTAGCATCCGGTCCGGTCCCCCCTCTGAAGTAGTCCCCCGGGGGACCAATTCGTGGCAAAAACTGCTCTATAATGGTCCCCCCCTTAGACATCCAGCCTCGTTTTCGACTGGTCCCCCTGGGCGATTTTGGTCCCCCCTCGCATCCAAAATAGGCCCCCTCTCGAACTGGTCCCCCTCTTTTCTAACCAATGTAGAGCTATGTCAGTATTTATTTTTAACTTTATTGTTACAAAACTTTATTGTCCCCAAAAGCACAGGGCCATAGGAACATTTTTTTTTCTTTTTTTTTTCCGATTTATGTGCTTGTTGTTATTTTTGTGTGTGTGAGATATATTTGTTTGGTTGTGTTCTTGTTTCTTTCAGTTGTTTTTTTTGCATTGGTTCTTTTTTGCTGTCCACATTTCCTGTCATTTTTTTTAAACTGGAAATAGCATTTAGAGAATAACATCAAAGACCAAGTATCTAATATTTTCTATACAACGCCATAGAAAAAATATTTCTTCAAAATTAAGTAAGTGTCCATGACATGAAAACTAGTTGCCACCTTTGGCTTTCAGCGTACTTCAAGTAGACAGTCAAGACTGAGTACCAGTGTCTCAAATCATGACCCTTGAAACAACAAAAACAGCAGAAGACTAACAGTTCTCAGGCTGGTCTAAGGAGTGACACAAAAAACAGGAGCAAAGTGATGTCCAAGATTCATTATATAAATTACTCTGTCTGTTTTCAATGGGGCCGATTGCCAAACTGGCCCGTATTTCAGCCACCTAGGTTGTCGGCCTGGAGCCTCTCTTGTGAACACATACACGGGCGTGTCCAAGAGGGTGGCTGCAGCAAATATCTCAACCTCGGTGGCCCAAGTACGGAATGAATTGTCGTGTACTTATAATTATAGGCATGTTTGACACGAGTCACGTGACGTGTCAAGAAGCGTGGCGACCGTTTTCTCATCCCACAAAAAAAAAAAAAAAAGAAAAGAGAAAACAAATCTAAACTTTTAAAAGTGATTTAACTTCGTAGATTTGCCGTTCTATGTAGCCTATACTTTTGTTTTTTAGTGGCGACCGTTTTCTCATCCCACAAAAAAAAAGAGAAAATAAAAAAACAAAAGTATAGGCTACATAGAACGGCAAATCTACGAAGTTAAATCACTTTTAAAAGTTTAGATTTGACACTGTAACCTTGACCCAGTTCAAGATCATCTTGAATAACATCTCTGTACAAAAATGAAAATAATTATACATATAACGAAAGAGGTGTGTGTGTGTGTGTGTGTGTGTGTGTGTGTGTGTGCGCGTGTGTGTTTGCGTGCGTGCGTGCGTGAGTGAGTGTGCACGCGTGCGTGCGTGCGTGCATAATGTGTGTGTGTGTGTGTGTGTTTGAGAGATGGGGGGAGGAGAGAAAGTGTGGGGGGCGAGAGAGAGAGAGAGAGAGAGAGAGAGAGAGAGAGAGAGAGAGAGAGATCCAGAGTCACGTTTTCTACTGAGTTGACACACACTATAACAATAAAGTTAAAAATAAATACTGACATAGCTCTACATTGATTAGAAAAGAGGGGGACCAGTTCGAGAGGGGGGCCTATTTTGGATGCGAGGGGGGACCAAAATCGCCCAGGGGGACCAGTCGAAAACGAGGCTGGATGTCTAAGGGGGGACCATTATAGAGCAGTTTTTGCCACGAATTGGTCCCCCGGGGGACTGCTTCAGAGGGGGGACCGGACCGGATCCTACACCGGGCCAGGCAACGTGTATATAAGGCCGGGTCTGATGGTGAGCTGACAGCAAGCTTTGGTCGGCTCACTCTGCAACAAACAGTTTGCTCTGTCAGAACTCCACAAACTATACACACCATGGTGAGTTCCAGTCTGTTTCATTTGTTGTAGTTTCTCTAAGCTCTTCATTTACTTTAAAAAATTCTCTTTTTATGTTTTATGTATATCAATTTTGTTCTAATGCTTATCAAGCGTTTTATATTTATCAGTTCTGTTGGTGTTTAGGAGTTTAGTTTTATATATCATTAATCAATTTAGTTTTTATCAGTATTACTCGGTTTTGTTTTACTGAACTCAGATTTGTTTTAAATTTATATTACGTTTTGTGTTATGTCACTCAGTTTTGTATTGTACGACAGTTTCGTTTTAGATTTATCAGTTGTTGTTCTTTCCTTGTTTGTACAGCAGCCGATTTATCGGGCGCTTTTAATTCTGAGTGACGGGCAGTGTAAGTGTGTGTCTGACAGCATGTCTACGCGGACACACCGGTGTGTGTGTGTGTGTGTGTGTGTGTGTGTGTGTGTGTGTGTGTGTGTGTGTGTGTGTGTGTGTGTGATTTCAACGATCCAGACTTCATTGTGTACAACCATGTCGCCAACAGTGTTTTCTCTTCCACAATGCTATTCGTGCACAGCTTTAAGATTTCATTTTTCTCCATCTCTATCTCTCACCAGAACTCTCTACTTGGAGCGTTGCTACTGGCTGCCGTGGCTGTGTCTACTGCGCATGCGTACTGCTATGACGCCCAGGTGGCCCAGGACCAACACTTTGACGACTCTTTCGTCTGCAAAGAAAACATCCCATACCCAGCGTGAGTACAGTTTTCAGATGGTTTTGTTGGGGGGTTTTGGTTTGTTTGTTTGTTGTTGTTGTTGTTTTTAAATCTAGTTCTTACCTCTGGATACGCGTACCTATAGCCTAAGAATCTCAGCTTTCGACTCCCACGTACCAGACTTTCTGTCCAGGCATCTTAGAAGATCCAGAGTTGACTTGGATACTCACACGTCTCTGAACAGGGAGCCATAATATTATCAGGCCCGATTGTAAAAAAAACATAACAACAACAACAACCAAACAAAACAATACCCCTCCCCCCCCGCTCCCCGCCCCCACCCCCGCCCTATAAATGAAATTAGACACTCGTTTATGGCACCCCAGTGGCGGTGGTTAGAGTCACCACCGGAGACACAGAATGAGGTGCGATAGTTTTCTTACTTACTAATGGTCCTAGCTTCCATCACCCGCCCTAAATCCGCCCCATCCCTCCACCTGGACGTAACAGATTGTATACTGTGGTTACTGAAAATATGTAAGCGGCTGGCGCCTCTCTGTTGTTTCGTTTTTGTTGTTGTTGTTATTTTTCGGGGGGGGGGGGGGGGTGTCTTCAATTTATTCAATATTTTGAACTGCTTAATTCCCTGTCTGAACTTCACGTTGTGTGCTGCACGTGCAGTGAGCTGATCGATGCTGACCTGCACTACGCTGACCTGGACACGCTCTACTTCCTGGATACTGCCACGACATGCTTCAATGAAACCAACTACTTCACACGATCATAGTGAGTAAACATATTCTATGTCCTAGTTTTTAAGGAAAAAAAAACACAACATAGTTCGCGTACACAAACACAGACTTTTTCCTTTGCTTGTTTGCTTTTTTTTTAACGTCCACTTCCAGCCTACACAAAACAACCTCAAATAAAAATCAGTTTAAGTCTGATGTAGTCTTCTTGCTAGCCTGATAATATTCCGCTGTTCAGTCTAAAGACAGCACAGCACTACAGCACAGCACTATATCTTGTTTCTTTCCTCCCACAGCAGACAAGATTATCATAGTGTAAACAGGAATGCAAAATACACACAAAACACTGTGCATGAATTTCGGAAATATATCCACACGCCAGCACACACAAACAACAGAAACAACAACAAAACCCAAACGACAACAATAACAATCCATTCACGGTATGGGCAAAACAATTCACCTCATCCTGTGTTTTACAGCCAGGCTCCCGGAGACTACGCCTACCAGTGCGTGTGCCCATCACCCAGGAAGCGTGTTGAGCGTATCTACCTCAACAACGATGTCTGCTTTGTCGTCTACCCAGAGAAACAGGACGTGCAGTACGCGCAGTGCGGGTGAGTGGTGCTCACGATTCGTTCGTTTAAAGCTACGTCAGACGTGCCCATTTTGCTCGCCAGCCAGCGGTAACATGCACTCCCAGCCAATAAAATCGGCTCGCCAGGGGGAGTGACGCGCCCTGCCGCCGGCTCGCTAGTGAATAGAACACGGCCCTTTTTTTTTTTCCTCGCCAAGCCAGTCAATCGCCGCTGACCGCGCGCAATCGCTCTGTGTGTATTGTCCAGCGCGGCGGCACAGTCCGCTCACTGCACGCTCTTAACGGAAAAAAATTATTATAGAACACCAGCCGACCAACTAACCACCCACCCAACCGACGATCCAGCTAAGCAACCCACCTACTATTTAACCAACCATGCCAACAACCATCCCAATCAAGCCCCACCACCCAACCCAGCCCACCCGCTACAATGTACCAACAAACCCACCCACCCTCCTACCAACTCACCCGTTTAAATACCAACCAACCAGACCAACCACACAGTTGTCTCTGTCTGTGTCAGGGGTCACTGCTCTTTCGACTACGGCACCCGCATCGCCACCTCCACCCGTGGCTACTTCTGTGTCTACCAGAGCTACGTACAGCGCCAGTTCCTTGTCTGGTGCCCCAATCTGGCAGCCCAAGCAGGCAAGGTGGTTCCCGCTCCCCAACAGGTCAACGGTCACCAGCTGTATGGCCGCTTTGAGCGTGTGACCCAGAACCTGCCCACCCTGTGCTCCTGCAGAGGGTACTTCTGTGACAACCACGCTGTACATGGTGGTCCTGGTGGCATCCACAGCCAAATTGGTGGTGTCCCCGCCATCCACTAAGTGACGGGAAATATGACCGACGATGAAGCAACTGCTGCAGCTAAGTCACGTGAACAGCCACCACCGCCGGTAACAGCGACAACAACAACAGCAGCAGCAGCAACAGCAGCAACAACAACAACAACAACAACTACAACAACAACAACAACACCAGAAGCTACGAAAGAATAAAACGAGCTAACAATGAAACCACACTCTTTGCCAACAAATCGAGTTACAGTTTAAAACGAAATTGTGTCACCTTAGCGGCTTTCTTTCTGATTTCGAGGCCAGCGCCTGATCTAGTGCACTTGCTATCCTGATACTAGCCAGCGCCTGATCTAGTCTACTTGCTATCCTGATACTAGCCAGCGCCTGATCTAGTCTACTTGCTATCCTGATACTAGCCAGCGCCTGATCTAGTGTACTTGCTATCCTGATAAGATTATAAGATTTTGCCCTCAAGTCTAAAGACAAGGTTAGAATTACATATCAGTTCGGTATAGTCTTGTATGTTTTCTAGTTGATCTAATCCGTAAGTTACTTTTTGCTCTGCCACAGAAAGAAAACGCGATGTGAAAGGTAAATCATAACTGGTTTTATTGCTGCAAAAATATTATCAAGTGTGAAACTGCTTCACCTATAAAGAAGAGGTTCTGTGATGCACAAGTATTTGCACAGATGCCCAGTTTCATGAATTTGAAGAAATTTAATTGTACATTTCGACTTCGAGTCTAGGATTTTGTTCATATGCTCACCTAATTTCAACGAGGAACATAAAATTAGCCAATACTGGTTTACTTTCATGTCAGTTGAGAATATTTTCTGACCTGTTAGTCAGGTACCCAGGATATTTCTCACTGTTTTTTGCCTCCAAGGTTCCTTTGTTGATTCAGTAATACAACGGAGACGATCTCAGCCAGACAACTTGTTTTGAACACGCCATGTGCAATATTGTTTCGACAAGACTGTAGATATGCATATATTTCATTGTAAAAAGAAAGTCTTTCAGACAAGTGTACAAAATGAATGATGTGTGTCGTTATAAAGGGTTGTACAGTGTACAAAGTGTGAATCCATGTTTTTTGCTATGTGATAAATGTAGAACTGTTGCATTTTCATGTGAATGCATTCTGGCTCTTTTTCATGCGCATTAAAACTACATGTTGAAAAAAAATCATAATCTTGAAGTGTTTCCCATCTGTCTGTCTGTCTGTTTGTTTGTCAGAAGAAAAACACCACCACCACCACCACCACCACCACCACCACCAACAACAACAACAACAACAACACACACACACACACACACACACACACACACACACACACACACACACCCTCCCCCCAAAAAAAACAAACAACAAAAACAAACAATCAAACAAACAAACCCAAAACCCCCACACAAACAAACAAAACAAACAAAAGTAAAAACATGCAAACAAACAACGAAACCGAATAAAAAACCAACAACATTATCAACTACAAAAACAACTCTTACAACAAGGTTGTGCTTCATTTAAACATTGTGACCATTTTCAGTGCATTGCAGCCTCAGCCACTGAAACGAAATCAGGCGCTCAGAAAAAAAATCCGAAACTACTTTTTTCGACGTGAAGTCCAGGGCACTCGGACCATAAATAGAACAAGCATACCTGCCTACACGCTCTTCAGCCTACTCTGGACTTGCCTCAAGTAGAGGCATGTGATGTTTCCACTCCGCCTGGCCAAAGCATTAGGAGGATCTAGGAATTCCCTTGAACATACCGATCTCTGGTTGTTCTTCGGTCAGAAGAAGGTGTAACCACTTAAAGTCTCTATACTCATAACGCGGCAGAGATGGAAAACTGTCGCTTTCAAAGTTTTCAGGATGTTTCATTTGGCCATCGCGACCGTTTTCGTGACATTTGTGGCTTCTAATATTAGAGAAATCCGGTTTTCTTTGAACTTGTGGTCCATTCCTGAACAGACTGGGACTAGACAAAGCTTCTAAAAATAGCCACCAATCAGCGCCGTCTAGCTAGTCTTCATTCCGTAACCAAATAACTTCGTCTGCTCAGAACGCGTTATACTTCCACAACATCTAATACCATACGCTGACCAGAGTCACCACAACAGTCTTAGATGCTATACAGACCCAAGTGACTGATTCCGATGCACAGCGAGTCAGCGCATCGGATGAAAAGTTTTCCACACGTTGTTGTGTGTCTGTCATACGTACTGGGACTTTAAATCATAATGCTCGGGTCGTGAGTTCGATCCTGGCTGGGGCCAAATATTTGTGCTGGCTTTTTCATCGTTACCCCGTCTTTGATATCACCCTATGTGGTGGAAAAGGATGTTAAACCCCCAAACACCCACCCACCCACCTTTTAAATCATAAACGTTTCCTTATGAAGTCACATTAATTTGTGTCCATGGTACCAGGTGAAAAACAAAATTCTTCTGCTTGTTGTGTGTATTTAAGGGATACAGATTTTTTTAATTGCTTGCTGATCAAAGACGTTTATTTGCTTGTCGGCAACTGTAAAAAGTCGTTTGGTCATCAGCTGTGGCTCCCTCTCCAAAAGTGAAACGATTTGCAGATTTGCGCACCATGCACAATGAAACGGACGATAGGCCGTGTATTTTGGTCAAATTAGATTTCGGATTTTAGCTTTCATGGGATATATTTTAAGAACGTGTATAAGTGTGGTGGCGTTACGTTCGCTACTTTCCGTTTTACAGCACGTGTGACATTACTTCTGGCACACCCCCACGTATACTGCTCAAAGCAGTATGATACTACGAGGGCTGTTCAAATATTAATGGGAATGGGCCTGCCATTTTATAAGTAAACATCGCACAGAAAATAATTTTATACCAAAAGAAAATCTGGCTCAAGCCCTATAAACATGCAGAAAAGAATGATGACATCATGACGCATTTTAGAGTATGACCTCATTAAAATCGTCATCCAAACTGCTGAGCCAGAAAACGATGGACGCCGAGAATGAGCATTTTCGCTTCTACACATTCATGAGGCTAAAACTCGGAGACAATGGCAAGAAAATCCTTCAAGAATTGCAAGCTGTTTTTGGATCCAAGTGTGTCGGTAAGAGCACAGTTTACATATGGGTCGAAGCTTTTCTAACTGAACAAGTGCCTTCAAGCTCAGGTACCAGTCCTGGCCGTCCACTCTCAGCTCGGAACGAAAGAAACATTACCCTTCTGAAAAGCCTGATTGACGAAGACCCACATTCGACCATACGCGAGTTGAGTGAAGCATGTGACCTCTCTATCGGCACCATACACAGCATTCTGCATGAAGATCTTCAAATGAGAAACTTGGCTGCAAGATGGGTACCCCATCTCTTAACTGACGAACAAAAGAAACGGCGGGTTGATTGCTCACGCCAACTGCTTTAAGATTTTGAGCCAAATGGACCAAAACGCCTGTGTGACATAGTGACCGGTGATGAATCTTGGCTCACGTATTACGGCATCCCCAACAAACGCTGCAACCGGGCGTGGGTAGGCCCAGATGGAGACCGACCAGTTGTCCTGAGGCCAGGATTTCAGAGCCGGAAGCGTCTTTTCTCTATTTTTTTCAGCACCCAAGGCGTCGTGGCTCTTGATATTCTTCCGGCGAAGGCTGCCATCACTGCCACGTACTATACCAAAGTGGTGCTCCGGAAAGTGGTGGATGCGATCTGCGAGCAGCGCCCAACCGTTGGAACCTCAAGGACCTTAATGGTCTCCCACAAAGCCAAGATCACCACGACCTTCCTAGAGGAAAGAGAGATCAAAGTCTTGGCCCATCCCCCCTACACTCCGGACTTGTCACCATGTGACTTCTGGCTCTTTCCTATCTTGAAAGAGCGACTCGCTGGACGCAAGTTTGATCGAATCCAAGACCTCTCAAAAGCCGTGAAATCAGAGCTCGAGGGTATCCCGAGGGAAGAGCACCAGATGGCGCTTCATATGTGGCGAACAAGACTGGAAACGTGAATTCGGGCCAAGGGTGAATACTTCGAGGGGATGTAGAAGTTTGGAGTCGATCCGATGCAAGACACGTGAGTAATGGCAGCATTCCCAATAATATTTGAACAGCCCTCGTATAGCAATGTTTTATTCGCAGACATTTAGAGACGCAACTTAACGGGATGACCCATTCCCAGTGGTTTGTGTGTCAGTATACAGTGGTTTGTGTGTATACGGGCGGGTGGGTGTTTGGGGGTTTAACGTCCTTTACCACCACATACGGGTGATATCAAAGACGGGGCAACGATGTAAAAGCCAGCACAAATATTTGGCCCCAGCCAGGATACGAACTCACGACCCGAGCATTACAAGTCCAACGCTCTACCATTCGGCCACCCCGGCTCCCCGTTTGTGTGTATACAGTGGTTTGTTTGTATACACTAGTTTGTGTGTATACAGTGGTTTGTGTGACAGTATACATTGGTTTGTGTGACAGTATTCAGTGGTTTGTGTGACAATATACAGTGGTTTGTGTGACAGTTTGCACTGGTTTGTGTGACAGTATACATTGGTTTGTGTGACAGTATTCAGTGGTTTGTGTGACAATATACAGTGCTTTGTGTGACAGTATACAGTGGTTTGTGTGTATACAGTGGTTCGAGTGGCTGTGTACAGTTGTTTGTGTGACAAAATGCAGTGGTTTGTGTGTCGGTATACAGTGGTTAGTGTGTATACTGTGGTTCGTGTGTAAGTATACAGTGGTTTGTGTGTCAGTATACAGTGGTTTGTGTGTATACAGTGGTTTGTGTGTATACAGTGGTTCGTGTGTCAGTATACAGTGGTTTGTGTGTCAGTATACAGTGGTTTGTGTGTCAGTGTACAGTGGTTTGTGTGTCAGTATACAGTGGTTTGTGTGTATACAGTGGTTCGTGTGTCAGTATACAGTGGTTTGTGTGTCAGTATACAGTGGTTTGTGTATACAGTGGTTCGTGTGTCAGTATACAGTGGTTTGTGTGTCAGTATACAGTGGTTTGTGTGTATACAGTGGTGCTGCTGAAATCTCTCAGCTAACTGTGCTAGCGTCTGCGTATCTCGACGCACCTTCCCGTTTCATCGACTAGTCAACAAGCGCCTTTAGACACGCGGGCCATGGAACCGTGTATCTTCACAAAGACTGCCATGGAGGTCATACGCGGCTGAAATGATAAGCTGAAATAAAACACACTCACACACACGAAAAACGAAACAGATACACAAAGCCATTTCCAGTATGTTTTAACTCCTTCAAATTTATTTCATATTGTTCTTGCTCACGAAATCGAAAGTGTTTCCTGGATCTCTCAGATATTCTCACAAACGCATCTGTACACGCTAAGTTCATTTTGTACATTACTTAGTAATGCTTCATATTCAACATGGCAGAAAAAAGTCACTTCGAGTTTTTTTAGAGATCACTTTGAGAAAAGCAGTATTGCACGACAAGACTAGATATTGTGTGAAGTTATTTACATTTGTACATATATACAAAATGTGAATCCATTTTTAACGCACACAACGATCGAAACACAAACAGAAACAGTTTACAACACAAGCGTAGTCTAATTTTTAGAATGTACAATAAGCATGAAAGACATTCGTGAAAAACAAGAAAACCCTGCAGTATTAGATAATAGAGACTTTATACGATATAATCATGGTGGGTAAAAGCTTACAAACAGACAAACTTCAGACAAGAAGACACGAAGCAGACATAAAGAAGTCAACAAGACGAGATGAATGATTTTTCTGAATATCCGTTCCATTTTGTTTTTGATGTTCATAGAACAGATTTGATATTATCTATGGCATTGCATCAAACCACTAATATTGTGAGTGGCACTGCTCTAATGATGTTTTTCTTAAAATGGTAATACCATTTGAAATTTAACCGAAACTTCAGAACTAGACGTTGTTACGATTTCTCTACCAAACGGAACGCAAAAGCCCACGAAATTCTATTTCAAGTCGAAACTGCCCACAACTTGCCGATCATGGGCAAGACAGGCATAGAGAGTCCTCTCCAATTCACAGGACTTCAAGTCCTCTTCAAGAACAGAACTCTCTTCCTGTAGTGGGTAGAAAGACAAGCGCGTCGCTGCAGTGTTTACCCGTGAAGGCGTGCGGTCAGGGAGCCCAGACCAGCGAAAGACCCGGCGGCGCTGGCCCTGAATTTGTCGCACGTGTACTGCTTGCAGCTGCAGCCAGTTGGGATTCGAACCTGGGCAGGGATGCACTGCACTTCGGGGTCCCACGGGCAATACACGAGCACGGTACGTTGCACGTAGCCATCGGGGACACAGTAGTAGTTGCCCTGGAAGTAGGAGTACTCGTCGCGCTTGCATTTCTGGGAGTCAGGGTGGTTGCTGTGACGGAACAAAGAGGGAAGAACTTATTAAACACAATTAGAACACGTGTTGTATTCACGTGTAGTTGTATATGTAGTCACACGTGCTCGTATGTGCCTGCATGCGTACGTGTGCGTGTGTGTGTGTGTGTGTGTGTGTGTGTGTGTGTGTGTGTGTGTGTGTGTGTGTGTGTGTGTGTGTGTGTGTGTGTGTGTGTGTGTGTGTGTGTGTGTGTGTGTGTGCAGGTGTCTAAATGTCTCTTAGCGTTTGCGCGTGTGTACGAACCTGCCGTCACCGCACTGTGCCATGTGGACACGCTGGACCTCTGGCTTCACGATGTAGCAGTGGTCCTGCTTGCGGTCGATGTGGTTCCAACGCCACACCATCTCCACGGGCCTGGGACGCACTGGGCACAGATCCTGAGTGTAGAACTTCTGGTTCCACGGGCTGCACGTGCAACAGCAAAGATCCATTTAGAGCGCTGCGTGTCGGTGTACATACCGTACAGTAATGAGGCCAAAAACTGGTTTAAAATCCGTTTTATAGTAAATGAAATGCTTTATGAAGGTAGTTTTGTGTGTAGACGTCGCAAGGTCAGTGAAAATGCGATTGAAATCGGGTTGATGTGTACACAGAACCACCGAAGGAATCTGCCATACCCCACTTACAGGAAGGTTGAAGTGTATGTTATTGACTACCATCATACGTTTTAAGGTTTAAACGTGCTAATTCCATCCTTGCTAAACCAACTTATGTCTTGGAACAGTTTCCATGAGTGTGCCTGTACGCTCGAAATACTCTATCTTGATGATTAGTACAGCTCTTAATGTGAGACAGTGTTGTTTACACTTTGTGCGGGCGGTCGATCATTCAAATTCTACGACTGTTGTTACATTACTGGAGCGCTCAGTGTGGTCGCCGCGTCATCGAGTAAGTTTCTGTTGGCTCAGTGCCAGCATTACAGACGCTGTCACTGTCCAGGTGTCTAACTCGTGTGATGATAGATACCACGAAAACAGCTCAGAACGATCTGTGAGCGTAAATATTGTGGCATTAGTTCGTTAAATATACCGTTTAAGAGACAATAATAGAGAAAGAAGCAAGTGAGCGTAACGTAAGCTTGAACCTACTTGTAGTAAGACTGGTCGCCATAGTTGTAGCACTGCACCAGGTAGTTCAAGAATTCATTGGCGGCGGGGTCGTTCTGCAGAGCAATGGCGACATCCTGACTGCAATGCAAAATAAATAAATAAATAAATATCAATGACAACAGTGAATAATTATGCTGTATCAGCATACACAAAGAACTTCCACTTTCATTCCCCCAAAGTAAAACTAAATGAACCAAACACTACGCCAACAGTATTTTCAGAAAGTCGAAGTTTCGTAGAACGTACAAAGGTGCTGTAGGAACCTTTAACACGATGCACCAGAGCCAAAGAATTTTTTTTTTTCAATATACAAAAACCAGTCGGATTTTGTCGTTCTTATTCTTCCTCAGCTGATGGAAAAAAAATTGAAACACACACACACACACACACACACACACACACACACACACACACACACACACACACACACACACACACACACACACACACACACACACACACACACACACACACACACACACACACACACACACACAAACCCAAACCAAACCAAAACAAATCAATACAAACCACAACAAAACCCAAAACAAAACAAAAAAACACAACACAACACAACACAACACAACACAAAACAAAACACACCAAAACACAAAACAAAACAAAACAAAACTCACGTGGGGTAGGCGTACTGTGGGCCGGACTCAAAGCAGAGATCAACCTGTTCCTTCCAGCGGAGTTCCTTGAGTTTAGAAGGGTTCTGGACCCAGTCACATGTTGCCTGAGGTTTGCCCACCACACGGCTGAAGAAGCGTTGTCGGCTCGCCAGTGAACCCTGGCCGGAAGTGACGTCACAGGTGGCCACCAGAAGGACCGCAGCCAAGACGATGCTGAGGGGATTCTGAAAACATTGGTAGCATGGAGGTTGAATTCTCTCTCTCTCTCTCTCTGCGGCACAACTTGAAATAAAGAGCCCTGACTCTGTAAAGTCTGTGTTCCGATTTTGATTACTTTCACTTTTCAGACAGAACTTCTTCTCTGACACTCATAATAGCACACGTGAAATCAGACCGAACGACAAGGCCCCTCCGTTCAAAACTTACTTCTTTCCCGGCTGCTAACACTGGGTGCACTGATTTTGAATACAACATCGCCGTATTGTGTTTCGACAACCGAACGTACGTTGCACAACATGAGCAACAAAACCTCACGGTGAATAACCTTTTGTTTCCCTACTGGCTGTCGGCATTTTTAAAAATAGAAAAAGGACCAAAACAAAAAGACAAAAAGAAAAAGAAAAAAAGGACATGTTAAAGGAATGTTAGCCGTGCAAGCAGCAAAGACTAGGCGTTCAGAGAGTGACTTAAGCCATGAATGAGCCAAGTTCCGTACTCACCATTTTGTTTGTGAATGGAGACACGGCCAGCAAGCGTAAAAAGAGAGCAGAATTAGTTTGCTTCCGAGTGGTTCTCGTTTGTGCCTGCCCTCCCAATCGCTCTGTCTGCCTCCATTATAAACCCACCGAGAGCCAACCCTCTCAGGCGAAACAACCAATCAGCGAGCAGTTACCAACTTGACGTCATAGAGTGGGGAAAATGGAGAGCGTTTCCGTCATCAGTTGAAGACAGGAGCGGACGGGAGAGAACAAATCGTCCCAAGGATGTGCTCGTGACGTTTGATTGACAGCCGTGTCGGTTTCACCGGGGATCTAAATCTTCCCGAGTTTTGTCTTACCACAAACGAGGCCTGTGAACTGTAGGGTTGCACCTGGACGCGTCAGGAGATGTGTTTTGGAGGGTTAAAGCGGCAAGATCCTGTGTTCAGGCACAAATTTGTCTGCACTCTAACTGCATCATAGTCATGCACAGACATGCAAAAATCAATACTGTATAATTTTGCCGAGAGCTGCTTCCGTGTCTTCCATTTCTCGTTATGAATTCCATTTTATGTTTCCAGACGACGTCAACTGATACACTAAAAAGTGTAAAACAAGTAATTCAATAATAAAAACTCAAACCAACACACAACAACAGCAACAACGACAATAATGACCCAAAACAATGGAGCCATAAAATGATATATTATTTTGTTTTATTTTCATTGAAATGGCGGTCGATGTTGGGCTTTCCGTTACATTTTCCTCTCTTATTCGTATTGATTGTTTTTGCAATTTCAAATGTAGCATTACGCCAGACTAAAATGACTGACTCGAGCCGGTTGTCACGATGATGCAGGCTATAATTATTATGCTGTAATTATAGTTTGTGTAGTCTGTTTGACGAATAGCAGTGCATTTAGTTTAAACTATTTAAACTGCAAAATTCAAGGAGATACATACGGCTAAGGGAAGGGGGAAGGGGGGTGGGGGTGGGGGGTGCGATTCAGTAGCATTGTATTTGTTTTTTTATCATACGTTATGACTAGTTTCATGGCCTGCACTAGATGCGATCTTCGGAAATTTTGACCCGTTGGGACTCGAACCCGATACCTTCCGATTTTCGAGATTTAAAGCTCCCACCTCCCCATGTCCACCCCAGCTCCTTCCTTCTCCACCATCTCGC
>JACVVK020000039.1:1162500-1187500 GCA_018292915.2 Batillaria attramentaria | reverse complement strand
TTATTTAAGGTGAAAAAGAGGCCTTAAAAAGCTAAACAGATAAAATGATAAAGAAAAAACGTGACAATGCAGAAACTAACCAGTCCGGACCAGAGTCGCTTCCCGTGGGAGACACGTTCATTTCGTCCTGTTCTCTTGGAGTGAATAAGTACTTTTTTCCTTTTAACTAGTTCAAGGCCTCTTTTTTCACCTTTAATCATGGTTATGTGTTGTTATTTGTATGTTTTAACTGTGTTATACCCGTATTTAGAGTTGTTTTCGGTATATATTAGTAGGACCCGTAAATCTCATCTGACATTGACATAATGGAGAAGCCAAGATTAGGTTATGCACGAATGTGGCAAACATATTTGATAATGAAAGAAGGGTGTGATCTGTCTTCTGTAATATCCTCCAAGTATGTTTTGGTTCATGCACAATTTCAGTTATGTTGTCTTGCTGTTTTCAACAGATGTGTCCAAAAAGGCTCCTACTGTTCCAGGACTCAAGATTGTGATTGTGGGTAAGTTGTGTTATAAACAGCTGAAAAGTAAAGATCTTTAGTTGTACCGCGCCTCCCAGCCCCCCCCCCCCCCACACACACACCTGTGTGTGTGTGTATATATATACATGTGGATGTGTGTGTACGTGCGTATGTTTGTATGTGCGTGTGTGTGTGTGTGTGTGTGTGTGTGTGTGTGTGTGTGTGTGTGTGTGTGTGTGTGTTAGATCTAGAGGTGCAGTGTGTAATTTGCGTTTTTCATGGTACTCTTGCACGCACTCTAAACTGAGAAACAACGTCTCTCATTGTTTACAGGTGCCTTCACCCCCAGCAGTAAACTGCTTTACGTATCATTCTGACACATTCTGTTTATAACCTTATTTCCTTTGCTGTATTAAACTCAAATGTAATCAGCAGTAGGTGGACAGTTTCATGTTTTTGTTTGTTAATAGTTTTCAGGCTATAGCCAACCCCCTCACATCCACCCCCCCCCCACCCCCTCCCAAGGACATCTTCCTGACTTCCTTTTCTTTTTTTCAGGTGACTGTGAGGTTGGCAAAACCAGCATTTATCTGCGATTCCTTCACAACCAGTTTTCACCTCTATATCTGCCAACCAAGAAAGTCAATATAGGTATGATGTATGCATGGTTTGGCAAAATCTCAGTGATCAATTTACATGTAAGCAAGAGACATATAAGTAAGAGCTGATAGCAGGGTCCACACCCATGTCCTTGTAAGTGGCTAGCTCTTCGGTGTACGCCTGGTCCTGTTTCCAGTTATCATGGCCTTGAAAACCCTGAGAGTGGAGGATTATCAGAGAATCGTAAAAAAAAACCAAAAAAAAAACCACCTTTTGATTTTTCAGCAAACATGTTGCCTTCATCAGAATTTCAGAATGTTGTAAAAAAAGACAACAAAAAAAAAGACTGATGTCAAAACAAAGTAATACATAATATGGTGACGTAAAAGACCACCAGGAGGTCACTGACTGTATTACTTCTCCTCTGTGTGTGCGTGCGTGCGTGCGTGCGTGCGTGGGTGTGGGTGTTTACTCTTTTTGTATATAATTATATACCGACCGTGGACTGCTCTCTCTCTTACTCACATGCCGGACCAACCAGCCGGCACGTTCATGAGTGTTCCGTGGCTGTTTGTACCCCAACTGATGTTTTGTTTCACTCCTGCAGACAATGTGGTGCAGAAGGTTAACCAGCCCAGCCATGCTCTTGTGTCCTTGACCTTGTGGGACATCCCAGGACGAGAGGAAATCGACCTTCAGCCAACATACTTCAGGGACATGGACGCCTTGATTGGTGAGATGAGGGAAAGTGTTTATCGATCTGCTCCAGTCTTGTCTCTAATGATTCTGCTGTTTGTTGAAATCATAATAATAATGGATATTTATATTGCACTTATACTCAGCGAGCTCTAAGCGCTTACAAAGTTAAGAAAAATAAGATAAAATAAAATGGCATGAAAATAATGCCAGAGAGAATAATAAAAGACACAGCAGTTGTTGCACACACACACACGCACGCACAGAGTTCTGTCAGTGCCTCATTACTGCGGCTGGGCCGAGAACAAGTGTGTTCTGACTGCAGTTTTAAAGATGAGGACCAAATCTATATGCCTTATGTTGAGATCATGTACAGAAACTGCAGGATGACAAAATGGAGAAATGCTTGTAAGATGTTTGTTCTTTGAATGCCTTTATTAAAAACAAATAATGTAGAGAGCATTTGCTGTCATCTTAAGAAATTTACAAAACTTGTGTTGATCTATATTATCAGAGCACACACACATCAGTATTTTAAACATAGCTCTCATAATGCTGAGTAACTTTGGTTGCTAACATTACAGAAAAACTTGCCCTAACCTCCAACAAAATACAATCTGCAGGGATTTTTAGGATTTGACAGTGCCAAGATATATGCATACAATCCTGGGTTTACAGGGATTATGAAAAGACTCGTCCGAACGCCCGCAGACTAGTGAAAATACCGTCGGACTAGTTAAATTGTTTTACCACTGGCCCGCCGGACTAGTTGAGATTACGAGGCAAAGCTTGCTCCACTTCCAATGACACCATTTCATCCGACGAGGAAGATGAGGAAGAAGGTCCTGATGAAGAAGATCAAGATGTCCAAGCCATGCTTTCAAAGCTTGGCCAATCAATGAGTTGCCATGAGGAAGAGGACATGTTCTTCATGATGTTTTGAGATTTTTAGTATTCTTTGCTGTTGTTTAACCCATCACCCCCCAGAGACAGATCGCCATGCTTTTTGCATGGCCAGCACAGCCCTCAGGCATCTCTACGTGAATGAGTTGATGTTTTAGTCTTGTAACAGCTATCAAAGTGTTGTGAATCTTTTTTTATTTACGAATAGGTCTGTATTTGACAAAATGTATTTTTGGGCTAGTGGAAATGGTTTTGGACTAGTTGGTTTTAAATCTTGCTAGTCCAAAGGACTAGTAAGATTTTTCAGCTTTCATAACCCCTGGTTTACTGTGCGCTCAGCAGAATAGGGTGTTCTGGTGTACAGTGCAGGGGAGACAATCGTCTCACAGTTGTATGCCGGTTGGCAATAGCCGGTCGACTATTACTGTCGGAGATCACATTTATTTGAGATGACTGACCAGTATGGAGGCGATACAGCCTTTTGTCTGCTGACTAAGAATTTCCATGGTTAACCCACGGCCTGAAATCTATCTTATTTAAAAATGTTCCTCCCCCCATAAAGTGTCTTTCCTCCTTTGAAGCACTTAAAATACATGTAATGCCAAAAGCATATCACATTGCACAGATTTTAGTCTAATTCTAAAAAAAGGCCTCAAAATAAAAGTGTTTCCTCCTCTGAAGCACCAAATTCATACTAAAATGCACGAAAATGCACAGATTTTAGTCTGATTTAAAAAAGAAAAATGCGGGTTGGTATGCTCCAGGACACTCCTAGCATAACAGGAGATGTGTGCTGGAGACTTCAGTATACTTTGTAGTATATTCTCAGTATATTCTATATATTCTCAGTATATTATACAGTATATTCTCTCTGGCATTATTTTCATGCCATTTTATTTTATACTTTGCCTCCTTCTGGATCATGGACCATTCTCAGCCCTGTTAACTACTTCTTCTTTAGACTTCACTTCTGTTTTGTTACAGGTCTCCCTGGAATGGGTGTGTAACCTGTTTTCTGTTTCTTTCTGCTGTAAGGCAAACTTAATTGACTGAGTAATTTGCTGCATGTTCCAGTGGTTGTGGACCTGACAGATGAGGCCAGTATACGTATGGCGCCAGTGTGGAAGCAGATCGCTCTAAACAGAGCCTCCAGGACAGGGCAAGAAGTCGACTCCAGTGTACTGCAGACTCCGGTTTTGTTGCTTGGCAACAAATTTGATGTGGTGAGAGCTTACAAGTGTAGACATTTCCCATTTGTTTCACAGCTCACTTAGTGTCATGATTTGAACCTAGTATATGTAGACAGAGATTCAGCATTCACTCAGTATTGGAGGGGCTCATAAAAAAAATAGTGGATGTGTGTTGCCAGATCAAACAAAACTCATTTTGCCATTTTCATCATATGATCCGTTCTGATATGCAGTGACCTGTGTTCTCATGGGGAATTTATTCAATATAAAACTGCATTATTGGTGGTGGTGGTGGTGGTTGTAGTCATCATATTTTTTTTTTTTTTATCACAGTTCACCTCCTTTCTGTGTAATGCGGTTTTCCAAGGGGTTTTATTAGTACATGTAGTATGTATAGTGTTATTGCTGTTGATACCAGTGGTATTACATGTAGTACGTATAGTGTTATTGCTGTTGATACCAGTGGTATTACACGTACTAGCTGTGTGTGGGAAACATAGGGGTTTTATTAGTACATGTAGTATGTATAGTGTTATTGCTGTTGATACCAGTGGTATTACACGTACTAGCTGTGTGTGGGAAACATATAAATGTTTGCATAGTCAGAGTCCAAATACTTTTTCAGTCTGCATAGGGAAAGAATTTCACCATAATTTGGATTATGTTTGAGAAGGAATTTAATTCTCAGTCTGGATTACTGCTATGTTTCAGATAGAGGAGAAACTCCTTGCAGACATGGCTGGTAAGTACTGAAGATTTTTTTTTTTATTTAATGAAATCTCTAATCAATCCAGGGGACACCACTCTTGGTATTTCTGGGGTCTTGGCGTCTATGCTTGCGTGGAATTTCTTGAACTGTCAATTTTACCTGTGTTTGGTTCCAGCCACAAACACCAGCGAAAATGAGAGAAATGATGGGGAGGGAACTGAGGGGAGTCCACAAACACCCAGACGGAGAAGAGACAAGACTGTGAAGGTGGAGAAGCCAGGGTGTGTGAAACTGATGGAGAAAGTGATGGACGACTGCTACTTCACCGGCAGGTGTGTTTGTGTGGGTATGTGTGTGTGTATGTGTTGGGGGGGGGGGGGTATGTTGCTTTGTGTGGGAGGTTGGAGAGCTTTGAACTGGGGGGTGGGGGGGGGGGGGTGTTGTTGGGTTTGTGTTTGTGCATGCATTTTTGTTTGTATTGCTCCGTTTCCCTTTCTGCTGCTGTTGTGTTGGTGTCAGGTAATAAATCTGCAATTTGTATTTAATATTTGCTGTAAATGCTATTGTAACTGCTACAGTTTGCCAGCTAGCAGCGATTGTAACAACGAACTCGCAGCTTGTTTGTCTTGTGTTAGTTATTGCCATCATTGTTAGCTGGCAAGCTTTATCAGAGCTGTAGTGGTACGTACACCAATAGCTCTTGACGCATTTTCCTGTGGTCCAACCATGCAGCGCAGTGGTGTCTGCCAAGAGCGGGGATGGTTCAGTGCACCAGGCCATTACATCGTTCGTGCGGCACATTCTTGAGAAGAGGGACATGCCGCGCCGCTGGCAGCCTGTACCTCCTGAGGAGAGAGTGACGAAATCCAAAGACAGGCAGGCTGATACCCTTGAGCCAGTGGGGATTCCCCAGGTTTGAAGGACTTTGTACATCCCCAGATAAAACTGAAACATCACTTACAACTACTCTTCAGCGTGACAACAACAAGATTGCACACACACACACACACACACACACACACACACACACACACACACACACATATTATCTTTTACGTACCCACATTTTCGGAAAGGCTTCACTAATTCAATACTGCCCACACTGACTTACAATGTCTGAATTCTCTCCCTTGGTGCATTCCCAGTTTGACGAGCTGTTCGAACAAGGTCAGGTGATTGTCACGCGAGTCTCGTCTCTGGCAGCCCACTTCAAAGAGACGCTGGCGCAGTTCCAGGAACTGTGTTTGTCGGCTGGTGTCGTTTCTGCAGATGACAACAGTCTTGAAAACTGCCTTGTGGGACTGAGGGAAGCACTTGCCAAGCAGGACATCAAACTGAAGGTAAGGAACCCAAGTACCATGATAACCTGAACTTTTTGACCACAGTGCAACATTTGGGAAAGTTAAAGGTAAAAACAAGAACTTAATTTTCAACCAGGCACCAAACCTCTGTCCTAAAGTTTTCAATGTACCAGACCAGGAAACCTGTGATGCAGCTTGAAGATAATGCTAAATATCCAGGAAAAAGGAAAGAAATTGATAAAACTTTGCCGATTTGCCCGTCTGGCATTCAGTCGCTTTGTTGATACGGCCATTGTGCGAGGCCAGAAGTACGGAGTAGTCTCCCTTCACCACTTCCATTTCCGCCATGTTGCAACTTTTACTTTTTTTTCCGGTGGTCCATTTGAGAGTTCATGTGTAATTAAAAGACAAGGAGGATATGGTGATTAAAATGTTAGGTGAGGTTTACAACACTTTTTATGCATTTCAAGGCCCTCTGATGCAAGATACGGGGTCGGCCCGCTATTGCGCGGGTCCGTTAGTGCGCGGGTCCGCTAGTGCGCGGGGCCGCTAGTGCGCGGGGCCGCTAGTGCGCGGGTCCGGGTCCGCTAGTGCGCGGGGCCGCTAGTGCGCGGGGCCGCTATTGCGCGGCCATATCATCTATAAGAAGCAATACTTGCCAAGGTGACGGGGCCTACCGTGCACCCCCCCCCCCCACCCCGGGAATGTACTACGATGGTGCCAGATATTTTCCTAGGATGTCCTGATTGTATTTCAAAAATGTTCCCAAGAATCCATAGGGATGC
Organism: Batillaria attramentaria; assembly: GCA_018292915.2. Classification (NCBI taxonomy): domain Eukaryota; kingdom Metazoa; phylum Mollusca; class Gastropoda; family Batillariidae; genus Batillaria; species Batillaria attramentaria. The sequence goes on along the minus strand of JACVVK020000039.1, from coordinate 1,180,853 downwards.
ACCAGAGTTACAGCCCTTAACGTAAAGGCGCGCTTTCACACTTCGACGACTTACGTGATATTCACAAACAGCTGGTCTAAATCATAAACAGATTCTTGTACTACTTAAATCAATTATTATGCCACTTGCCAATGGTTTATTATCATTTAAACAAACAGAAATGAAGTATATATCAAAATGCTTATTATATACGGTGATGGTCAATGTACGCGTAGTATTATGGACGACTTGCCGGTATTGGTAAAAATCTGACAAATGAGTGTTTTCATTGGTTGTACTTCTTTATAATAAAATACATCATAAACTCTTTATTAAATGGCCAAAGTAACATTTATACATGTATATAAATTTGAAATTTGTTTTGTATCACTTTGGTGCTCGTGAGTCACAGCACATGATCTGAGATATTTTCCTCGAGCTACAAAAGTATATGACATACATGATGACAGATGAAAATAAGAGCAATGTTTTGATCTTCGAAAATGTCAGGTTCATATCACATGAAAAATCTGCAGGAGTCCGTAAATGTGACATGTCAAACACAGTGTGTATAGTGCCTAATCACGAGCCAGAATATAGCATGTCTGAATTTGTCAACATACATTCATCAAGTGAATCACCCAGCCCATCCTACACAAATATGAGTGATTTAATGCTTTAAAACTTCCACATTAGAAAAGCATGATCACAGGGCTTTCCTGTGCCCCCCCCCCCTCACCCATCAACCCATTGATCCAACACACACACACACACACACACACACACACACACACACACACGTCCCTATATATACGAGAAATTTCCATTTGAAAAAATGGGTTTCACAAAAACAGTGGGTTCCTTGGAAAATCGTCAATATTTTCCATATAATTATACTACTTCACATTTGCTTTGCATCACTACAAAGACAAAGACTGTTGAATAGACAATCTGCTTTTATTTCATTAAGGTAATTACATTGCAATCCTCGCGCATAAGGCAACAAAACAGAACAATCATAACCGAACATTTCATTCCCGCGCACTAGCGGCCCCGCGCACTAGCGGCCCAGCGCACTAACGGCCCCGCGCACTAACGGCCCCGCGCACTAGCGGATCCGCGCACTAACGGACCCGCGCACTAGCGGACCCGCGCAATAGCGGCCCAGCCCCCAAGATACTGTGTCAATCAGCATTGTTGTTAGCCCCACAAGCATGCACACATGGTGTTCAGCAAAGATTATCAGACTTTGAAACTGAAACTGGTTTCTGGTTTTTGAAACTGAAACTGGTTATACTCTTGGTTTTTGACCAGACCTTCCAATTCAAGATTTTTTTGTGTAAAAAGCAGTCAATTCCAGGAGTACTCGGCTGCAGAGAAGCCGGAGCAGTTGCACTTGGGAGTGCGCATGTACCCTGGAAATAGTCTCTGTGTGTGATAGGTAGGGTTCTGAACGCAATATCCGGGCGTCTGCAGACTGTACAAACTTTGAGGTAGAATGGACCCAAACTCTGTTAAAGAGTGACGGCCTTCTGTTGCCTGAATGCCTGTGTGTGTCAGAGGCTGTATAACTATGCGTGTGGTACATGTATTACCATGTGATACCATAATATGTTTGGTGGTTTTATTTTTCAGCTGACGTTGAAGGACAAGTTCTGTGTCCTGGAGGCAAAGAGTGCCGAGGAGGACACAGAAATTCAAAAAGATCTGAGATATGCACTTAAGTCTTTTGACAAAGAGGTAAGATGTGCATCTCTTATCCAAAAATTAGATTTTGGATTCTTAGTGTGTAAAAAATTTCAAATTCTTCGGACCCCATAGTGTAGTGGTTAGCACTTTGAACCATGGACTGAGAGACCAGGGTTCGAGTCCCGACTTCGGGGGGTGCTGCCCTTGGTAAGACATGTCTTATGATGTGGATGATTACACAGCTGGCGCCGCAGCATCATCTTACCATCATCCTCATCTCCATCATAATGCACAATAAAATAAAATTGCCCCAGCTTCCAGCCCCCCCCCCCCCCCCCCCAAAGAATCAATCCACGTTATGGAACCTGCATGCTGCTGGTGACTAGTACCAGTTGCCAAAGAACGATGGCGTTGTGCTGCAGCCAGAAAAGATCTAATCAGGGTTTTTGGTTCAGATTTGAATATCATAACCACGCTGGTGACAAGTCATTTTTCTGTACATTATGTTACTGCTTTAATCAACAAGAACTTATTTTTTGTCTGCTTGTGTACATTAAGCTTCCTTCAAGTGTAAGATTTTTTTTGTTTTTTTGCAGTTTGCAGCTGTGTGTATGACAATCATGACAGAACTGCCCACAGTAAGTACGTCCTTGGAAATGCTGGACAACAAACTGGATGCCCTGTGTCAGGAGTACAAAGTCCCACCTCCACCTCAGCCCGGGCAAACGCACAACAGGGAAGACAACACTGAGAACAGCAACAACGTGGACCTGAAGAAAGCATCTACCACCATCGAGAAGAACCGCGGGAAGATCAGTCACGTTCAACACCAGAGTCAGGATGTAGTGAAGAAAGTGGAGACAGCACTGAAAAAAGCCAGAACAGCCTTTGTTTGGTGAGAGCAGCAAACTGAAACTGCAGTGTAAATACATGTACGCTTGTGCTATCTGAAGGGGCAGGGTGTGGTTGCTGTCTGTTTGTCTCCCTTTCTCCATGAAGGGAGGCAACTACCAGTTTCGTCAGAAAATCAGTGGACAGGGAAATCAGGACAGAAAGGACTGCCTCCATGTTAGAAAAAAGAGCACATTACAAAAACGTTCAAACCAAAACCGACAAAACAAATTTAGATTTGAAGTGTTTTCCTGTCAGTGATCTTTGTTGACTGAAAAATGCTCTTTAGCAAAAAATTTGGACTAAAATTTGTTTTGCCAGTTGTTCTTTGAGTGTGTTATGTGGTTTTGGGTCTTCTGATCAGTGGCAGAAGTTGAAGTGAAGAGAGGTTGCTTGTGTAAGACAGGCTGGTTTGTACACTAATTACCATGGAGCATTCATCATATCTGTCAGCTGTCTTCTTTTGCCATGAGTCTCCACACAGTCTTAGATTCCTTGGTTACATTTAAATCAGGGGCAGGTAAGCTCAGCTGGCTGAGCTGCCAGATTCAAAAAGCTTCAAATCTGGTGAAAAGTTTGCTTCTGAAATTCAATCATCCATTCTTAAAATCATATTAAGGGAAGGGCATCCACCCTTTGAGGTACACTTGCAATATCTGACAAACTCATTGGCCATGTACTAAAATCTTCATTAACCTTCACCCTGATAAAACTCATCATTGTAGCTTAAAAAAAAAAAAAAAATTAAAAGAGGTCTCACAGGCTGTACATTGTGAGTGTCCACATACCTGCACTTACTGCAAGATACACCCAATCTGTATTTATTCATATATCAGTTATCCTGTACTGTTTTTGTGCATTGAATCCGTCCATTCAATATGTGCCTTTTTATTTGCATGTGAAAATTACCACACATTTCTTAAAACTTCTTATAACAGTTTGCAATTGTTTAAATGTTGAATTTGCATGCAGTATGAATACTACACTTGTACATTGTACAATTTCGGCAATAAAAAATTCCATCAGCTGATTGATAAAAGCTGACAAAGTTTGACCAATCACTGGTAGCGTCTTGGTCAGTGTTGATTGTGTTGAGCTGTAACTTATTCTTAGCCAAATCATTCACTTTCCCAGAATAATCAGGAGCTCAAGAGTGCTGTGTATGGTCAAACTACAGCAGCAGTTGCAGGGTTGTTGAAAAACCAAAAGCACAAACGACAAAAATCTATGCTTTTTGGGCAAAGAATGTTTTTCTGTGCGTAGAAATGTCTTTAAGGTACTTGCTGGGTTTTTTTTTTTTGTTGTTGTTGTTGCTTTGTTGTTGTTTTTTTCTTCTCTTGATTGTCTTGTTTTTCATAGAATGTCAAGTCCAATATTTTATTTACATGTCGATCCTCTTTCTTTTGCAAAGCTTGTTTTGGCTGTGATATTCAAGCAGTTAATATTTTATTTCTGGGTTAATGTGCGCACAAGGTTTTCTGAGGAATCCCGACTTATAAAACAGCATTACCTTGTCATTTTACACATCTGCTGTGCAGAATTCTGATCAATTGGACAGTGTCATGAAACAATTTTTAACAACACAAGCATTCTTAATATCATCTATGTAACAAATTGTGGATGAAATAATTTTTTTAAAAATACAAAGCTTTGTCTTTTGTTTTTGTTTGTTGATGCACTCTGTGTGTGTGTGTGTGTGTGTGTGTGTGTGTGTGTGTGTGTGTGGAGGGGGTGAGAAAAACTTAAAAAAAAAAAAAATTAAGCAAAGAATGTATTCATGAATGTGTGTATGCATGGAACATTCTCTAAAAACCAAACAGAAAAGACATCTTTTTTCTTTTTAAAAAAAAAAAAAATGTCGGTGCCCCTTGCGAGTCAGTTTAATTGGCTGGAAGTGCATTTCACCACCGGTTAACGAGATAGGAGTGCATTTTACCACCGGTTAGTGAGCTACGAGTGCATTTCACCACCCGTTAGCGAGCTAGGAGTGCATTTTACCACCAGTTAACGAGCTAGGAGTGCATTTTACCACCGGTTAGGGAGCTAGGAGTGCATTTTACCACCGGTTAACGAGCTAGGAGTGCATTTCACCACCAGTTAACGAGCTAGGAGTGCATTTTACCACCGGTTAGGGAGCTAGGAGTGCATTTCACCACCAGTTAACGAGCTAGGAGTGCATTTTACCACCGGTTAGGGAGCTAGGAGTGCATTTTACCACCAGTTAACGAGCTAGGAGTGCATTTTACCACCGGTTAGCGAGCTAGGAGTGCATTTTACCACCGGTTAGGGAGCTAGGAGTGCATTTCACCACCAGTTAGCGAGCTAGGAGTGCATTTCACCACCAGTTAACGAGCTAGGAGTGCATTTTCACCACCAGTAAACGAGCTAGGAGTGCATTTCACCGCTGGTTGGCGAGCAAAATCGCCACATCTGATGTCAATTATAACTCCTTAACATACCAGCTTTTCTCCATTGTCCTCTAGTCCACATCTTCAGTTCCTGAACAGATTACTTAATAATAATAATAATAATGAGGATTTGTCTGGCGCCCAACCTCCTGCTGGAGCTCTGGGCGCCTCACAATACATACACATGAAATACGTCATATTACATACACATGAAATACACGCCACATACACACAGCTATGATACATCCTAACACGACATCCTAAAATGACAATGATGGTAACAGTGATTCTTCGTTACTTTGTGAACAATTCAGCTCTAGTACAGAACGACAGTTGTTGAACATACTGTTTTTTCTCTGTTACGCTGTGGACATACAGTATTAGCTCTAGTCCAGATATGAAACCCTGAACAGACAACTTTTGTGTTTTGGACCCAGATTGGCAGTTCCTGAACATACGTTTGATTCTCTGTTGCGTTGTGGACAATTTCGCTCTAGCCCAGATTATCAAATCCTGAACACTACGTTTTCTTTGTTGTGTTCCGGACAATTTAGCTCTACGCAGTTCCTGAAGAAATTGTGTGTCTCCGTTGCGTTGTGGAAAATCTAGTTCTAATCCAGACCTCAAGGTCACGATCAGGTTTTTGTTTCGGTGGTGTTGTGACATGACGCTCGACGGGTCTGGTATTGTAGATCCTCTTTATGAGGAACGTCCTGTCGTACACTGGGTTCCTCTTCAGGTAAGTGTCCACCCCAACACGTGATATTCTGATGTTCCCCAGCTCCGTGTTCTCGCTGTGCTGCACGGTGGTTAACATGCTGCCGAGGGATGCTTCGTTGTAGCTCACGCGAACTTTTTGCGCATGTCTGCACGCGAGCACGTGAGCCTTGAGTGCGCGTGCGTACATGAAGACCTGAAGGCAGTTGGGTTCCCCTGGGCACGGCCGCTTCTGAGGCATCGTGGTTTAACTGCTGGGCCAAGCTCGTGGTCACTTCTGGTTTTTGTTGTTATTGTTGTTGGGGCCTAGTTTTTGAAAGAACTGGAAATGAAATGGTCATCAGCCAGTTCACCCTGAAAGAAGTGAAACGGTTGGTCGATCAGTTAGTTCACTGTAGAAGATGTCAGGCGGTTGGTCGATCAGTTAGTTCACTATGGCGAATGTCACGCAAGTAATTACATCTGGAACCGGCAGACTCTGACCAAAACAACAACAGCAACAACAAACAAACAAACAAAAAATAACAGACAAGCAACAACCACCACCACCACCACCAACAAAACACTACGCTTTTTATTTTTTTCGGGAAATTATATTTCTCTCGCTGCCTTGAGACTGTTTCAACCATTGAAGGCCTGAGTTCATTTCTATGTCCAGAATGTACTACGATTATTCGCAGAAAAGTAAACTTCATTGCCCAGCCTAATGAGGGCAACTTTGTGACAGCGAAATTACATTTGTACATACCTCGGAAAATGCCAGAAGAGCTGAGCTTGAGTCGAGCGTCAAAGCCTCATAGTGATCTGACTGATTTCCCCAATCTTCGGCGTCACACAGTAATCTGTATTGTCTCCACAATCTATTAGCTTATCACACTAAGCTTGTAACACAAAACGCTGTCTAATCTCTACATGTAGTGGTATGTATATGCAATGACAAACAGTGACAACACTAAAAGTAAGCAGAAAATCGAGACTGATATACCGGTGCGTGTCGTCCATCTGTATTCCATCTCCAGTCCCATTCCACTTGCTGAACTGCGCTTCCCTTCAACATTCGTCCTTTATCCCTGCACAATCTTACTTTAGTAATGCTCTGAACTGCGCTTTCGGTCGCCATTCTTCCCGAAATACCCCGTGCGCAAACTTCCATTACTAATTCTCTCAACTGTGTTTCCGTTCGCCACCGATTCTTCTCGAATTACCCCGTGCGCAAACTTCCATTACTAATTCTCTCAACTGTGTTTCCGTTCGCCACCGATTCTTCTCAAATTACCCCGCGCGCAAACTTCCACTACTTGTTCTCTGAACTGCGTTTCCGTTCGCCATTCTTCCCTCACCCCCTCAGTGTACAAACCTTCTTCAGTTGAGTAATTCTCTTCGGTCGATTGTCCAGTGATTGGTTTGTTCAGTTTTCGTAAGATTTTGGCGTGGTTTTGTTCCGGCAGTATAATACGTTCACACACACACACACACACACACACACACACACACACACACACACACACACACACACACACACACACACAGGGACGCCCTCACGCACACGCACGCACACCCTACCACCACCACCAGCTTAAAGAACAACACCACAAATGAGGACGACTATGTTATTCTCTCGTTGCATTTGATTAGTGATTTGCATCCATTTGACAACATGAAGAACTGTGAAAATAACATTAAAATGTATTAAGTTCAGTGAGGAAGACTTTCCAGGCAAAACGATAAGGACGTGACTAAAAATTCGAACGAAACTAAAAGTACCGCCCTATGTGCACGCACATTTTCACAAAAAGCACACGAACGAAATAACAATTGCACAACACTTGATAAGTTGAGTTTGGTCCATTCCAAAAAGAATGAAACTGATGTACATAGGATTCACTTCAAAGACATCATTTACACAAAAACCAACATCTAGCACAATCATTGTCCGTAGCTATAAACAGAAGGATGTCTATGCTAAATATGGCTACGGTGTGTGTGTGTGTGTGTGTGTGTGTGTGAGAGAGAGAGAGAGAGAGAGAGAGAGAGAGCGTGTGTGTGTGTGTGTGTGTGTGTGTGTGTGTGTGTGTGTGCCACGGTGTGTGTGTGTGTGTGTGAGAGAGAGAGAGAGAGAGAGAGAGAGAGAGCGTGTGTGTGTGTGTGTGTGTGTGTGTGTGTGTGTGTGTGTGTGTGTGTGTGTGTGTGTGTGTGTGTGTGTGTGTGTGTGTGTGTGTGTGTGTGTGTGTGTGTGTGTGTGTGTGTGTGTGTGTGTGCGCGCGCGCGCGTGCGTGCGTGCGTATGATAGAACGTTAATCCTTTGGCATAAATTGACCATATCATAAACAGTTTTTAAAAATGGCAGTATTTCATCATCAGTGGACATTTTTTCAACTTTAAAATATCTCTGCTGTTCCAATTGGATCGTATCAATGGACTGTAACGATGATTACAGCTACTGCCGAATGCATCCATGAAGTGTGTGGAAAGCCACCTTGCTTTAAACGCTTAAAGGGGCAACCTTTACTATTTTCCTGCTCACTGATCGTTCTCACACCACTCTGGCACCTACACACTGACAGGGGGTCAAGTGCTGGCACTCAGCCAAAACAAGCGTACTCACCACGCGTACGGCTAATGGGCTGAGCGAGATTGTCGTCTACAACAGTCGTAGATTTTGAATTTTCGACCGCTCGCGCTAAGTGTAAATAACATTGTATCGCATTAACAGTCGCTATACTAATCGTCAAGTATTTCGAGCGTACAAGCGCGTTCACGAGCGAAACTGTTCCAAAACATAAGTTGACTTGGTTAACATGGAAAAGGCCCGTTTAAAGTAATATAAGCACCAGACTATCACAGATAACCACGCACATCACACAAGAAACAAACATCTGAAACGAACAGTAACTAAGGGACACAACCGAGACAACATTTGGACGAGATTCCCTCCCCTACTCCGACTCGATGTTCTACACAGTCATACGTTATTCATTGTCATAACGAATTCTACTTTAAAATGCGTTTCACAAAGCGGATTTTGTGCGGCAGTGGAGTACGAGTTATTCCAACGATGCCGTCAAGAGGGGGTAGTGTCCCTTGCTCCGCTGGCTTGATTTCGTAACGTTGCAGGATGGTGGTGATGAAGAGAAAAAGCTCCATTCTGGCCAGACCCTCGCCGGGACACGCTCGCTTACCTGTAACACGAACAGACTTACCTGTAACACGACCAGACTTACCTGTAACACGAACAGACAAGTTTACAGTCAACAAACCAGGATCACTGCACATAAAACCTCTATGTCAAAGCTCTAACGCTGTATGCCAGACTGGACATTTTGAATTGCATTTATTTTCAATTTTTTTCACGTGGGGTGAACATTTCCAAAGCAGAGGGGGAGGATGCCGGAGTACCCGGAGAGAACCTCCAACGATCGGCCCGAATGAACGGTGCCACGTACGAGAAGGGAAATTTGTTCGCCCCGAGTTTGACGCGAACCTGACCTCTCTGCATTGGTGTAAAGTCTCTTAACTACTAGACTACCGACCAACCTAATAGTCTAAGAGCTACGGCACACGCTGAGGCTGAGGAGCCTTCGCTCGCACGCTCGCCGAACAGCTTTTGTGTTCACACGCTAAGAGCGTGCAGTGAGGGGACTGCGCCGCCGGTCTGGCGCTGGACAATACACAAAGAGCGATAGCGCGCAGTCACCGGCGGTTGACTGGCGTGGCCGACGAGGAAAAACTAGGACCGTGTTCACTGGCGAACCGACGGCAGAGCGCGTCAGCATCCCTGGCGAGCCGATTTAACTGGCTGGGAGTGCAGTTTACCGCTGGTTGGCGAGCAACCTAGCCACGTCTGACGTAGCTTTAACGTAAGAAGCAGTCTTACCCATAAAGAACGGGATGAGGTGCTCGGGTTTCACAACGTCCCCATCAGCATCTAGAAATCTCTCAGGCCGGAATGTATCCGGGTTGTCCCACAGCTCAGGGTCAAAGTGCACGGAGTTGACGTTGGGGATCACCAAGGATCCCTTGGGAACGAAGTACTCGTTCAGCTCCACGTCACACGACGTCGCGTGGGTGACAGCGAACGGGGCGATATCTGCGTAGCGCTGGCACTCCAAGATGGCGGCCTCCACGTAGGGTAGCCGGTGACGGTCGTGGATGGAGGGTGTGGATTGGTCCGGGTACACCTTGTCAATTTCCTCGCGCATGCGCCGCTGAACGGGAGGCCAGCGCACGAGGAAGACGAAGAACCAGCGGAGGGTGGTGGCAGTGGTCTCCGTCCCCGCCACAAACAGGTCACCCACCAGTTTCAGCAGTTGGTCGTCTGCACAAATGCGGAGGACAGAGAAAGTTAAAGATCATGACATGGCAAAACTAGACACAACAGACATATATTCACGTAGGGTGAACGTTTGATCCTGTACATTTCAGATTCATTGAAGAGAGAGAGACATATTCCTGCATAAATGATGGACATGTACATAAATGATGGACATGTACATAAATGATGGACATGTACATAAATGATGGATATGTACATTAACAGTTTTATGAAAACACTGAACAAATCTCGTATAATTATTAGTAAGTGCACAAGTGAACGGGCTCTGGGTCTGGGTATTACAGCGACGGTTTGTAGTAAAGGCGCATTTCTTATCGACACTTGTATTGGTGCTGCCGGCAGCAAATCGTTTGGAAGGTGGCAGGTCCCAATGCAACTCGGGAAGCCAGGATTGAGTGTTAGAGTGTTGGACTGGCAATTCTCAGGTCGTGGGTTCAAATCCCGGCTGGGAGCTGAACAGGCGTCAGGACACAAATTGAGCGTGGGGGTCACGCGCAGTGTTTATTTGAAGAACTCTGTTTGGCGAGTGTGCTGGTTTGTAGTGATTTTTGTTGTCGTGAAAAAGCGTGAGTTTCGTGAGTTTTGTATGTAGTAGGGCAAGGTGCGTGCCAGGGGGCCGCCACAAGAGTCAAGCTGCCAGTGAAGCTGGGACTTTTTGCGCACGGGTTGGGCACAAGTGACGTGAGTAGATTGAATGAAATGTGTTTCTGGCCTAAACAGAAAATAGACTTGCATTACTCCGGCGAGACCTTACCTTTGTCTGAGGCTAATAGGGAATATACATTTTGATGTCCCGTGCATTTGTGTTGTTTGGCCACATCTGTGCTGCTTTTTACCTCCGTTGCCGTGTTTGATATCACCCTCACCTGGTGGAAAAGGACGTTAATCCCTAAAACAACCAACAAACCAACTTATGCCAGTTCCCTCGTGCTGGTTCCTCCCCCCCCCCCCCCCCCCTGAACCCGATGTGTTTTTATAAAGACATCACTTTACTATCTTGGCGCCTGAAGGACGGAATGCCTGAGCAACAGATCTGGCTTACGTTTGTGTCAGTCTGTTGTTCCCTCCCGATCTGCTTGCCAGCAGGTAGAGGGAACCCCAGTACAACATAGCCAGGTCTCCTTCCACACGAAATAAAAACTCCCTACGTGGAATGCACCGTCTGGTAAAAATGCAGTAAGCGCGAGGACGTGCGCTTGAGGTGCACGATATACCCTCAAATAAAACTGCCAGTTTCTCATGAGAGAAGGGCCTATCTACACGCACTCTTTTCAGTTAGTTTTGTTCCTTCGTTTGATCGGTTACACTGTCTGTTTTTATGCCATTGAGAAATTGCCCTTCGGGGAGAGTTTGGCTTGTTGAGTGAGTGAGTTTTTCAGGCTTAGAGTCGCGCAAGCCCCAAAGACTAATTTGCGGCTAATAGAATTGTTGACCTGAACTGAATCAGTGGAACTATTTCAAGTGGCATCGTGTCAACAGCAAACAAGCTACGAAAGATTTTTTTTAAATTCTGGAAAAAAAAACCCGACCTTAAAGCATGTGGAGTGGGTGGGTGGTGTTTGGGAGCTTAACGTCCTTTTCCACCACGCATGGGTGTTATCAAAGACAGAGCAACGAGAAAAGGTCAGCACAAATATTTGACCGCAGCCGGGATTTTAAAACGTGGAATAAGAGGGGGGTGGGTGGGTGTTTGGGAGTTTAACGTCCTTTTCCACCACGTATGGGTGATATCAAAGACGGGGCAACGAGAAAAAAACAACATAAATATTTGACCCCAGCCGGGTTTCGAACTCACGCTTCGAAAGTCCAACGCTCTACCATTCGCCGGGCTACTATTCCGGCTCACCTGGAATAAGAGAACACATAACATGTGCATAAAGTGATGCACACAACATATCAGTCAGTGTCTATTGTTCGGAATATATTGTTTGCAAGTGCTGCCACAATCCTCTGTCTCATCCCAACTGCGTGCGATCTCCGCCATCTTCCGCCGTTATTTCCTTCCAAGCGAGCCATCGCGGACACCAGCCCGCCAAAGCGAAATGGTGCGCAGTGAGCAATTGCCTGTGGCAAACAGTTTCCTCGAAATGCTCCGACTGTTATGAAAACATGACCGTTATGAAGACATTATTGACACAGCCGGAAAGAAGCATTCCACAGACAGCACGCATCTGGAGGTAAGTACGCGGTGAATGACATGATATGTTTTGATTGGCTCTTGTCAGTGTTCTGAGCTGCGAGCCTTGCACGTGAAAAAGTTGTCTTCCCCTGCAAGGATAAGTGTGTTGTGTAATGCTGAACATTAGCGGTGCCCCCTTTTGAGCCGTTAAACGGTTAATGACCGCTACAGTGACCTTTGTTGGCAGGTGTAACCTATTAAATAACAGGTCTGAACGTCGACGGCTGGATAAAGAAAAGAAAGTTTGCACTTGTAGTGAAAGTGCTGGTGGGGGGGGGAGGGGTGGAGGGGGGTTGGGGTGCAAGGGGGGGACCTCCGGACTGAGACTACGACTTTTCGTCTCGCCAGATATAGCGAAACATTCATGTTAGGAAGCGCGGAATACGACCTGTTCAGCTCAGTCCCAAACCACATGAACCTTCATAGAAATCTATCGAACCATCATCACTGAAAGCTTCTGAGCCCTCCGCGGAATCCATCCAAAAGAGAGGAATACCACTGTAGCTGTGGAAAAACAAAACTTTGATGCCTGCGATAGGGATTGGAGGGGGGGGGGAGGTGGTCGCACACACACACACACACACACACACACACACACACACACACACACACACACACACACACACACACACACACACACACACACACACACACACACACACACACACACACACACACACACAGCCTCAACATGACACTTACAGCTGAAGGTGGTGCTGCGCTTTTGTTCCTTCTTCTCCGCCATGTCCTTGAAGTAGGCGTCAATGAAATCCCTGACCGTGTTGGGGTCGAACTTCCTGTGGTGGTTGTCCAGCCACTCCCGCAGGTAACCCTGCACGTAATCCACGTTCTTCAGCACCTTGTGAGCTTTGAAATGGTCTCCGGGAAGGTAGAAGAGCCAGGGGAAGAAATTCATGATGGCGGTCCCTCCAGATATAGCCATGTTCTCGCTGAAGATGTCCAAGAACTTCATGAAGACTTTGTCGTTGTACTCAAACCTCTCCCCAAAAGCTATGGAGCAGATGATGTTGGCGATAGCCGTCTGCAGGCTGGGGGAAGGGTCGACATCTTCGCCGGATGTGCTGTCCAGAACGCCACACAAGGCCCGCAACTCTTCTTCGATTTTGTCAGCGAAGGAGGCCTTGCCGACGCCAAGGGAGCGAAGCGTGGATACGAGGAACTTGCGATGTTCTTTCCACACCTCGCCTGAAGTGGACACCAAGCCTGGAAACGACAGACAGGAGACACTGTGGTACACGCGCTATTCACATGTTTACCAGACTTCACACAATACAATACAATACAATACAATACAATACAATACAATACAATACAATACAATACAATACAATACAATAATTATATATTTACTGTCCTTCAACTGTAAAGGGATATTCATCTCGCAGCCTGCTGAACATCTACTAATACAGAAGATACTATATAACTATGCTGATTAATAAATTACATAAAACAATACTAAAACTACGAGCTCGTAATGAGCTTAGTTTCTCTGCAGAAAACCTAGTAATGATAGCAATAGCGCTTTTCAAACAACAATGTGCACGCCTGAATTACAACAACGTTGAAGAAGATCGTTTGCATAACTTGACGCGTGCAATCTGTGCCATGGTTCGATCAGAACTTGTATACGGATTCCACGGTCTTTGGTTGTGTGTCACGTGCTGTAAGTAATGGCAGCACAGGCCTGTGTTCGAGTCAAGGTCGGGGTAAGGTCAGACTGGGCCTAATACTCTGTTGGCACGTGCATAGAACTTGTCTCTATTTATAGCTGAGTGGTGGCGCCGGCAGCGCAAAAAAGTAGGCCATAGGGCTTCTGAACGGTTGGTTTCTTCAAAATTAGAAACCGCAAAGATATTGAAAAAAAAAAAAAACCCAAACAAGCAAGCAAACAAAGAAAAACCAAAAAAAAACAAAAAAACAAAAACGATCGCACTGTCACGAATGCAACATCAATCCATTCGCATACAAAGTTGGGTTGTTTTTCTTTTCCCCCAAAGTACGTGAGATATTTTCAAATGTCGCTTCTAGTTTCATTAATTTAAACATATTTGTCTGTGTGGGTGGTCATAACACGTACCTGCGTTAATTTCTGAACAGTGAAATCGGAGACATACTGCAGATTTGGTGGGTCGCCAAAACAAACACAACATCAATTTTTCACGAGGAAAAGAGCAAAGCCACAGGTGCAAAGAAGTAGTGAGATCACAGGAGAACGAAGTATATAACCTTGTCTACTATTACATTAATTTAAACATATTTGTCTGTATTGGGTCACTGTACGCATCTACGTTATCTTCTGAACAGTGAACTCGACGACATACTGCAAACTTGTGGGCCTTAATCAAGGAACAAACCAAACAAAACATGAATTTTTCACGAGGAGAAGGGCAAAGCCGCAAGTGCAAGCAAACAGTGAGATCACAGGAGAAGGAAGTTTTGTCCCGAAGGTATTGTAACCTGAGAGAGCGGTCGGGAAGAACGTTTCAAAGACGAACGTAAGTGGCCCCAGAGCTGAAGACTTACGCTTGTCACAACAATTACAACCACTTTGCTTAATGAGGAAGGGTGTTAAGCACGATGGATAAAGGTTATGGAGGCCGGACTTTTTTTTTTTTTTTTTTTTTTGGCTGCCCCAACTCTTCACCAGCTCCAGTGGTATTCCTCCCCGGGTGGAATCCACGGAGGGCTCAGAAGCCGGGACAATTTTTATTATGCATGATGATCGAGATGAGGATGATGGTAAGATGATGCTATGGAGGCCCGTGTGGTTTGGGACTACGGTACAAGGCCGCATTCCACGCTTTCTGCAATAAATATCCTGGCGTTCACCAGGCCCGGGAACTACGGCACCTGCGGAGCCTGCCGTGTAATCATCCACATCATGAGATGTGCCATACCAAAATCGCACCCGTGAAGTGGGTGAGTCTCGGCTGTGTGGCAACAGCCTCCCTCACTGGGCCCGTAGCACACCCGCTCTGGGTAGAAGCCGACCTAAGGCTAAGTAGGGAAAATCCCGCTTGTTCGGGTGGGACTCGAACCCGGGTCTGCCGGTCCATGGTCCAAAGTGCTAACCACTACACCACTGGGGCCGGTATGGCGGCGGAACTTGGAGCTCTGTGGATTCAAACGTTTTCTCGCGCAATTTTCTCGGACGTAACCATAGCCGACGTAACTATAGCCGACGTAACTATAGCCGACGTAACTATAGCCACCGAACACGATTTGCATACTTTGTCTGAGGGTCAAAATAAGTAAAGGCTGTAATGACATTATGCACCGGCAATTGTCTTGAAATTGACTCTTAAAATAGCGCGGTTATTAGAAAACACAAGTTTGTAATGGTTACAATTTGAAAACAATGTAGTTTGCAAACAGTTTGGAAAAAGAAAGAAAATGTTTCGTGTTGTTTCCCGTACGCGAAGCCGGCCTCGCTATGGCTTTTGGATGAGAACGTGCTGGACAGACGCGCATACCTCAACGGGCCTATAACCTAGACTAGAGCACAAATACGTCTAGAGCCGTACTGCAGCAATAAATGCCAGACGTGACGTTATCACAGGGACCAGTCACCCATCTTGTGCTGTAATCTTGGACTTTTCACCTGGCCTGTGTATTTTTAGATTTAGTCTGTCTCGGTTACGATCAGCCCCCGAACAATAAACGCAGACGGCTGACTGTGAAGGCAGAAAAGGGTTGATGTGGCGGTAGATGGCAGAATCTCCCTCTCCTGGAATTTGTTGTGCAAGTACTACTTGACCTATGACAGCGAGAGAAAGGTGACTTGTCAGGTAACCGTCACATAAGGCAATGCCACAAGACTACACTCACCTTGCAACAGAAGTACACAAGTTTGCTTAAGCAGAATGATACTGAGCGTCTTCTTCGTCGTATTATTGTTTTTATCAGTTCCCCCGAAAGGGGAACTTTGGTTTCATGTTTGTCTTTGTGTGTGTCCGTCCGTCTGTATAATTATGCGGGCAGTAAAATGTTAATATGGAGAGACCACGTCACGCCTCTGTTAAAACAACTCCACTGGCTTCCCGTGAAATTCCGCTGCCACTTTAAGATTGCAACCTTTGCATACCGGTTCTTTGAGGGCTCTCTTCCTCCGTATCTGTCTGCCTTGCTGTGCGCTTACCACCCATCTCGCACACTTTGTTCCGCCGATGAAAAGCGCCTTAAAGTCCCCAAGCGCAACATGAAAACCGCAGGCGAACGCTCCTTCAGTTTCCTCGCCCCAAATGTTTCGAACTCGCTGCCAGTCGAACTTCGTGACCTTCCCACACTGTCCCAGTTCAAATCGAACCTGAAAACCCATCTCTTCCGTCAGGCCTTTCACACTTATGACTAGCCTGCCATTGTTTCAGTGCCTTTGACTGCAATCTGCATCAGGCTGGGTAGTGCATGTCAGTGTGTGTGTGTGTGTGTGTGTGTGTGTGTGTGTGTGTGAGTGCGTGTGTGTGTGTGTCAGTCTGTGTGTGTGTGTAGCGCTATGAGTTGCTTTCATGCGAGATTAAGCGCTAAACAAGTACTATTCATTATTATTATTATTATTAATGGTATAGCCGTGTCATTGCATATTTATTCCCTCTGAACTGCATAACAGACGTTTCGGCGAGGAAAAATACATTTAATCATTATAATAATAAAAAATAAATTTCCATCGTAGACCGCCGGCAATAGAGCACTACACTCCTGTCAGCCGAAAGTGCCGAGCCCCCAGAATTCAGCCAATCGCGTCCCGTGGCATAACGAGCACAACACATGACATGGCCCGGCAAACTTTTAGCCAGACACTACAACGAGGGAAGCACATGTAGTTTGATATGACTGACACATGGAAAGAAAGCAGTAAGAGCATTGACGTCATATGAGGAAAAAGACCATTACATAAATGTCTTTCATCTTGCAATCACCCCCCTTTTTATATAAAACGGCGTCATGGAGGTACTGTGTTTTGCCAAGACACGGCAGAGGAAAGGGGCGAGGCTTCCGCCTCGAATGTTGCCGTGTGGGTTCGTCTATTGAAGACCTTTGGAAGCTTGAAACACCTGGCCGGTTTTCCACGTGACGCAAGAGAAGAAAACCAAACGGGCATATTTTGTTTCTGTTTGTGATACATTTTCTACATACGTTTACAGCGGCGAATTTTCGCGTTTCTTTTATCCCCAACCCACCCCCACCCCTCCCAGCTGGAGGATGAAGATCCTCTTCACAAACGCGCTGAAGCAATTGTTGATGTCTACCGCCGGCGAGCCTAAACGTTCCCATCCTAACGAGCCACAAGTTACCGTTTTGTTTGTTTCTGGTGTCAGCCTGGCTAAACATACAGGTGAGATTGGATGAGAGAAATTGTCTGGCGCTAATAGACAGTGGGGTCGGCACCATACAACGCCAATAAAAAAAAAGCCTTTGTCGGGTGTTGCAGAATTAGTGTTATGTTGGGGCGATAGTGGTGTAGTGGTGAACAACTCCTGCCACAAGTGCAAGAGGCTGGGGATCGAATCCCGCTCTGGACCATCGGCATCTCGGGAGACATAGGATGGAGCGCATATGAGCTCAGTTTTTCCGGCCCCGCGAACGCACAGATACCATCCTGAACTGGACTGAGCTTCCTGAACTGGACTGAGCCCGTACTGGGACAAAGCCGAAAATGCACGTGCTCTCTGGTGCACAGCAGGGCCAGGGACAGCCCGCAGGCTACCTCACGGCTGAGGAACATTTGTCGGTTTCGTCCCTGAACTGGAACTGTGAAATTCTGCGTGTAAAATGAGAAAAGAAACTGCAGTTTGTACCAGTGCCCCGGTGTTTAACTCACCCATTACTTTGTAATGCGCACGCCACCGACAGGTAATGTCATCCGGTTAATGCGAAAGGGGAAGCGACGACGTAAACTGCTGTTGTTGCGCTATGTAAACGTGACAGGGATGCATCCCCCCTCCCCACATACCCCATCCCCCCACCCCCAGCCTGTCGGCTGTGAGCGGACTGTATTATCTTAATTTTGAAACAAGACGCCTGGGCGTAGACATGTCCGCCCCACTTTGCCCACACCCATAGGCCCATCAAACCGAATCGTAAGCTTTCAAACGCCTCTTTACCCTTTTTATGACACGGCAAACCGTAGGCTAGGTTA
>JACVVK020000039.1:957500-1160000 GCA_018292915.2 Batillaria attramentaria | reverse complement strand
AGCAAGGAGTGAAGTAACTCGGTATAGTGCATGTACGGCTAGTGTCCACGTCTGATGTAGCCCTAAGCAGGGAGTGAAGTAACTCGGTATAGTGCATGTACTAGTGTCCAACGTCTGATGTAGCCCTAAGCAAGGATTGAAGTAACTCGGTGTAGTGCATGTACTAGTGTCCACATCTGGTGTAGCTCTACGCAGGGAGTGAAGTAACTCGGTATAGTGCATGTACTAGATCCGTCTTACTAATCTATCTACAGCACACACATAGCGCATACATACCTTACGCCCATCACATCAAACAGCATGTACGGGAGGGGCAATTTCTCTTTTAGTCAGCTGCTGTTCTGCTGCGCTTTGTTCCCCATCCTACACAAACTCCACTCGACTCCGAGTCGACCGCCCGTGTCACGACCGTTCCCACTCAGTGCTGAATGAACTAGCGAGGACATACGTACCTGCTTACGGTTCAAGAGTACTTGGCTATTCAAGTGTTGTTTGCATACATGTAGTTTAGTCAAACGATTGCCAACTTGTCCGTATTCTGAAGTGACTGACTAGGGAGGAGTATAATTGGGAGACAGGGGAGAGAAGTATTTGTTGAGACTGGTGGAGTCTGTATGGGCTCGGTCAGCGAGAGGGGTGTTGTCGTTCTTGACATTATTGACACGGTTTCCTGCCGGAAATTCTGCGTCCACTTCGGGGGAGGGCTATTTTCAAAGCGCTGATCGGAACGAGGGTTTGTGGGGAAAAAACAAAACAAAACAAAATAAAAAAAAAAAAAACCCGGTCAGAGTACTACAGAAAGAGTTTCTCCCACTGTGCGCGATGTTTTTGTTGTTTGTTTGTTTGCCGGTTTGTTTGTTTCTTTCGGGGATTGCGTTTTAGTTTTGTATTATTTTTGGTTATTGTTGTTGTGTGTAGTTTGTGATTGTTTGTTTTTTTGGTTATAGCTTTCTGTTGTTTTTGCTGTTGTCGTTGCTGCTGTTGTTGTTGTTGCTTTTTGTTGTTTTGTTGGGGTTTTTGTTTTGTTGTTGTTTTGGTTTTGTTGTTTTTTGTGTGTTAGTTTGTTTTTGTTCTGTTTTGTCTGTTGTTGGTTTTGTTGTGTTTTGGGGGTGGGGGAGGAGGCGGGGGTTGTTTGTTGCTTTTTCAAGTTTGGGTTTTGTTTTGTTTTGTTTTTTGGGTTTTTGTTTTGTTTTGTTGTTTGTTTGTTTTGTTGTTGTTGTTTGTTTGGTTGGTTGGGTTTTTTCCTGGGGGGGGGGGGGGGGGTCGATTCCGCTCGAGTCGGGTATTGGGTATATTAACCATACTCGAGATCGGAAGGCCGAGAGTTCCAAGCCCGACAGAACCAAAATGTATACAGGTTTTCTCCAGTGTCCACGTCAGTCTTTGTCGTCACCCTCGTGGCGGACAAAAGGCGTTAACCTCAAACCACGTGGGGGTGATATCAAAGGCGGAGCGACGAGAAATAAGCAAGCACAAATGTTTGGCCCCAGTCGGGATTCGAACTCACCATCGGACGTCCAATGCTCTACTACCTCCCTATCCCGGATCCCACGTTATACACCAGACTGACCTTTGCCTTGCATAACGTGCGTGAAGGTGAACACCTGAGGCCTGTCCAAGAAGACATTGCCCAGCTGCACGAAGACCTTCCTCATGTTCTGGTAACCGTTGATAACCACCACGACCTTAATGCCTATCTGGAAACTGAACACGTCACCGTACTGACGACGAAAGTCCGCGTACAGCTTGACCATGTCATGTCTGCCCAGAACCGCCACGGACCCCAGGAGAGGGAGGGTGAAGGGTCCCGGGGGAAGGCGACTGTTGATGCGGTACCGTCTGACGAGGGTCACAGCAAGGAAGGCGACTGTCCCGACAGACATCATGCCAAGAACAAACCTGTTTACAGCTGAACGCAAAGCCTTCCATGGCATCGAGATCACTAGGATCATTTCGATCTGCAGAACTGGATGTGCTGTCCGGGGAACTAGTTGAATTTTTTTCCCGGAAGTGTACTGGTCCAACTGACGTTAGGAACTTTCACTCGAGAAGTCGAAAGCAGATACCGCGTGGTAGAACTGGCAATTGTGTTTACCAATCGTCCGATCTGAGAGATATTTCGTGTGCTGATTTAACCAGGGACCTTGTGTAGCGTAGCGGGTATTCGAGTCAGTCCTTTGGTTCACTGAGAATAATCATTATAATGTAAAGTAGTTGAAGTAGCGGTCTTGTAACACAAAAAGAAACTTGAAGACGACGATGCAAGCGCTACCTATGAAGTTATGAAATGCTGAACTATTGCCTGAACTATTGCCTGAACTATTGCCAGTATTTCAACTTCATGTAGGTAACAATGCCTCGTCTCTGCCTCTCTTTTGCTCCTTCTCTTTTTCTGTTATCAGTGACGACGATTCAAATGACGAATAATAACAGTTAAGACAACACTTTACGATAACGCGAAGACAACACCGGTGGAGGAGGAGGGTGGAGGAGGAGGGGGGGGGGAGGCATGCTGTTTTGGCCCGACAGGATGCAATGCACTGTATAAAAGATCGAGATCGCTACTGAACTGAATTCGTGTGTAAATTATTGTCAGGTATGATGTAATGGGGGTTTTCAATATCGATGTACACCATAATTACAATACCGGAACGGACTCGTAAAGGCAATTCGGCAATATCAGAAGCAATAATGTGATAACATGCATATAATGCAATACGTTAGATACTGAGATCATTACTGAATTTGGCAACATGTGCAAAACATCATGAACTTTCATGAAACGACGGCGTACTACTAACAGCGATGGGCACCATAATTACAATATCAGGACACGTCAAGCAAAGTCGGCAATATCAGAAGCAATAATGTGGTACCAGCATATAATGCAATACGTTAAAGACACTCAGATCGTTACTGAATTCGGCAACATATGGAAAACATCATCAACTTTACTGTAATGACGGCGTGATAGCGATGTGCACTCTAACTACAATATCAGGACACGTAGAGCAAATTTGGCATCAGAGGCTGTGATATATTCCAGACTCGACATAGAGTTCACCCGAGCATTCCTTCCCTCAGCATCGCTATCGCGAACTGCTGCCGTAGGCGGTTTACAACTGTCTCTTATCATCGTTATCCCAGGTAAATTAGCCAGGTGCTTGTGGAGCCTACCTGAGATCCCCTCTCTTTTGTTTGGCCGTGCACCTGTGTTGTCTGGCTAAGAGTTCATCTTGATAATGATGCTTACATGAAGGTTTTTTTACTGGACAAAATTTCTCTTCCTTGCAAATTTGAGCTGCCTACGTGTAAACGACTACGGAAAGACATGAATACAGGACAGTTTTGGTTTTATCACGAATTCTATACGGAGCTGAAGCTTTCTGAAACTGTGATTTGTATATTAGATATAACTCGTCAAGTCATACGCAAGCTCGCGCGCGCACGCGCACACACACACACACACACACACACACACACACACACACACACACACACACACACACACACACACACAGAGAGAGAGAGAGAGCCTATATTATCAGTATAGATACTATCAGTAAAACAGCACACCACGACGATCAGATATAACGGAAACCTGATACTAGTGGGTTTATGCAAATCAGCCACGAACAGTCCTAAAACTGAGCCTGTAATAATTCCAACCTTTACCTCGCATTACAAAACAGCAAGGTGCACGATAAACGACAAGAGTCAGTACATGTGTCACGGCCCTGCAGTAGGCCAGCGTGTATTATTCCACACGAAGCAAGAATCATCAGCTAAGGGGGCCGGACACGAAGTACAAATACAACATGGCATTACGGATTTACTTGAAGTGCACCAGAAAATCACATAGCGGGCAGCGCACTGGACAGTAATAATATGCACTATACCGCCAAAAGTAACCGACAGCAACCGCTTGAACCATTCAAACGGCATCAGTGGCGGCAGAAGATGGAATATCCCGGGGGGGGGGGGGGGGGGTAGGCGTTGGTGATGTTCAAGTGCTCGATACAAATTTTAAAAAAAAAAAAACGGAGGGGGGGCTGGCCCCCTTCTTTTTCGTCTTCTTCTCTTTTCGTCTCTTTTTTCTTCAGCCTTTTTTGTCTTCTTTCCATTCCTTGCCCACAGGATTATTAAAGATATACTCTGCCCCCTCGGGCCCCCCCTGGCAACCCCGGTTCCGCCGTCTATGGGCGTTATATTGACTCTTGAATTTTTTGTGCTTTTGCACGCCTACACACACATCACGGTGATCAGGTATCATAGTACATGTACCCACACACATACTACTACCGGGGGTAACCGCGCAAAACAGGAATAACTGGTCGCTGTGCCTGTCAACTAAACCCAAACCCTCCATCTACCACCTTGCAAACACTATAGTCGAAAACTCGCGTTTCAGCATTCGGCCGGTTCCAATTTCAGCGTCAGCTCTACCGTCGTTTGGTAAAAAGGACTAAGCGCTGATCAAAATCATGTCGCTTAGAACCTGTATCTAATGACAGTGTAGCTGTATTCAGAGGCTTGACCCGTCAGTTGAAAGGACTTACGATGGTATTCCCAGAGCGAGTCTAATCCCGCCCTTTCATGCCATGGGATCAGAAAAGAACAGTCAGGTATCATGAGCCGTAGAGCCAATTCATACAGTCAGGGGCACCACTGAAGATGGGGTATCTTATAGTCCACAGGGTGCAGTCAGAATGGGCGGGGGTGTTTCCGATGCTACTATGCTTCAGAAGTTTCTAAGATTATTGCTCTCACGTAATGCCATTTAAAAAAAAAAACTTCTTTGTTATGTATGGGCACACAGAAATATATACATACACATGGTTGGCCATCTTACATCAGTAGCAGTAAACACATGTGACAATGGTACGCACTTATATTAGGTACAGTGTACGGGTATGACAGAACAGTTACTTTCAGTACAAGGTGTTTGGTAGGATGAGGGGGGGGGGAGGGTGGTATTCACAGTCTACTGTTGTTATTTTCACATACATTGACTCATCTGTTACAATCACACAATGCACATATGGACATTCTCAATATATTGCCTTACGCACCTTAGCTATACTTCCTGTACACACGTCAGGACATGATTATAAGCATGCATGGCATTGTGTTTTTGTATTGTAGTAACTAGTAACGCGTTAGTCAGAGTCGTTGTCTGGTTGATAACCGGCCCCTGTCTCACACTCGGTGCTACTCAAATTTGAAAATGGAAACACTCGGTGTTTGGACATACTGTCCTGGGGGTGCTACAAGTCGGAGCGGGGTAGCACTGGAAACACTGGCGCCCATTTTGACTACACCCCGTGGAGACGGGAACATCAAGTTAGGATATCCTATAGGCTAAGTTTCGGGGTGCTCAGAAGGCGTGTCCACTGCTCTCACATTTCGTGCGGACAGCGCGGGTCGGTGGGTGGGTGTTTGGGGTTTTAACGTCCTTTTCCACTACATGCGGGTGATATCAAAGACGGGGCAACGATGACAAAGCCAGTCAAATAGCCGGGATACGAACTCACGACCCGAGCATTAGAATTCCAACGCTCTGCCATTTGGCCACCCCAACTCCCCGCGGACAGCGCGGTGTCAGAGAGTCTGACACTGAGCCTAGACCGGATTGAAAACGTTTACTTACTCCGAACAAACGTTGCCTGCTTTGTCCTTGTCTGGTTTTGCTGTTGCAGTTGTTGGTTTGGTTTGGTTTATTTCCGTTTTGTTTTGATTTTTGTAAATTGTCCGTCACAGTCTAAGCAACGATGAATTATATGTTGCTGACCTGCCAGTCTATCTGGAGTGAGTAGCGTTCAGCTGGACCGTTCAGTCCCCTTCCCCGCGGCGGGGGTGGGGAATGCACTGCCAAAACCAGTTACAAGGATGAAGCTCAGTACACTGGGAAAAAAAATACAAAAAATACCAACCTCTCTCAAGACCGTTAAATAGCTCGACTGCGCACTACGCCGGCTGGGAATGTCATTTGGATGATTCAAAGGGGAGAGACAAGGTTAACTGATGTTGCAACGGCTATGTAAACGTGACAACGTTGCATTTCTCAAGTGCACGAGGCAACTGAAAAACCAATCTGTTAGTTTGTAACAAGGGGGTTGTCTGTTAACCCCAAATGGTGCACAACAATTGGAATGCACCAAAAGAAGAGGATGGATGTCTCCAGTGCATTTAACAGCATTTTTGGACAGGAAAATAAGTCTCTCTGACAGTGTATGACAAAGACCCGTTTTTGAAAACCAAAGTCGGCTGGAAAGTGACGAATTGTCTCTATACAGCTGACATGCAACGTACAGAGATTTTGCAGTAGTTGTAGTAGTAATTGTTGTTGTCGTTGTTGTTCTTGTTGTCGTTGTTGTTCTTGTTGTCGTTGTTGTTGTCGTTGGTGGTGATGGTGGGGGGGGGTGTAGATCATTACTTCTCGCAGTCTTTCTTTCCTTGCTCAATCGGGCGCCGGGATGGCCGAATGGTAGCGCGTTGGACTTCCAGTGCTCGGGTCGTGAGTTCGTATCCCGCTGTTGCTGGCTTTTTCATCGTTGCCCCGTCTTTGATATCACCCGCATGTGGTGGAAAAGGACGTTAAACCCCCAAACTCCCTTCCCTTCTCCTCCCTCCATGTTCAGGCTTGCTTCTCTGTGGGGAGGTTTCAGTGAACCGATTCAAGCGCAACCCGCACAGTATGAACATCTCTACCAGCTGTTGCGACCTCTTCCACAGTTAGGCAGAAACTGCTGCTGATTGCCTGGGGTTACGGTGTGTCAGTGAACTTCCGGCTGACCAACTCAGTCAACCATGAACATTTTGGTCAGTTACGTCATTCGACACTTATACGGTTTTACAGGATTAATGTGTGTGTGTGTGTGTGTGTGTGTGTGTGTGTGTGTGTGTGTGTGTGTGTGTGTGTGTTGTGTGTGTGTGTGTGTGTGTGTGTGTGTGTGTGTGTGTGTGTGTGTGCGTGCGTGCGTGCGTGCGCGCGTGCGCGCGTGCGTGCGTGCGTGTGTGCGTGTGTGTGTGTGTGTGTGTGTGTGTGTGTGTGTGTGTGTGTGTGTGTGTGTGTGTGTGAGACACAGAGAGAGAGAGAGAGAAATGTCAGACAGATTATGCACTGCCCGGACCTGTACCGCTATGTTGCCGCCGCGTTGAACACGATTCACCCTTCCTAACAAGTCGCTCTGATGTATGTAACCGGTTCCCCATTGCCGCGTAATTAGAATGTTATGATGCATCTCCTGAACAACGTAACACCATCACTCAGATTCAGTGTCTCGTAAGGCGCAAACCACTTGATCGATATGCAGACAAAAGTCATCAGTGGTTGATTCATGCATTCCTCTAGTAGAAGGTCATACGGACGGATTGGCTTCCTAAGAATGTGTGTCTGTATGAGAATACCATATGGCATATCACGTAGAGAGAGGGGGGGGGGGAGCCAAGATGAACAACACAGCGTTTGCAAAAGGACACACAGACACACACACACACACACACACACACACACACACACACACACACACACACACACACACGCACACGCACACGCTCACACACACACACACACACACACACACACACACACACACACACACACACACACACACACACATATTTCAGTAAATAAACGGACCAAACCCCCAAAAAAGAAAAAACCCAAACTTAAAAATCAATAACCCTTGACCCCGGGGTGTGTGTGTGTGTGTGTGTGTGTGTGTGTGTGTGTGTGTGTGTGTGTGTGTGTGTGTGTGTGTGTGTGTGTGTGTGTGTGTGTGTGTCACAGTGTGTACGCTCTGCCCTTCACGCGTCACTGACCTAGCTGCGCAAACAAACACCGGGAAAAAAAAATCCAGAAAATGCCCATAATACCCCTTCCATCCCGCATCATCCCCCCCAGGATCCACAGGGATAACTATCCCTCCCAGAATCGTTTACTGGAATCCACGGTCCATCAGCCAGCATTAGTTCCACAGTCCATCCCTACCCACATCTCATGAGATGATTCACATAACCCTTCCCCTACCATCGCCGCGGTTTGTTTTTTGCCCTCTCTCTCTGTCACCGAATCTCTTGTGGATCGTATTTTGGGGAGGGGCAGAGCTATTTGCTGAGGGAGTGCAGTGCCTATTTGGCGAGGTGGCGCGGTGTGTTAACCCCTTGTTTAATAAGCTAATGGGTTAATGAATACGCATGTTGTGCCAGGCTACACAGTGTATAGGGTTGCACTGGGAGTGTGCGCTCGGTTCCAACAACAGCACATTGCCCAAAGTATGCGACACAAATGACATGCATGCATCTTATTAGCTTCTCAACCCAATGACCTGGCTGGGGGGGGGGGGGGGGAGGGAGGGGGGGGGGGAGGGGGGGGGGGAGGGGGGGGGGGGAGTCGGTGGCTCAACGGTTTGAGCGTTGGACTCGAGATCGAAAGGTCCCGGGTTCGAATCCCGACAGGACCAAAATTTGTACAGGCCTTTTTCACGTTGCCCCGCTTCCACTGACTGTGAGCTGGATCTGTTTGTGTAACTTGTCCAATACAGTCAAGGGTACATAAAATGTGGCCGACCTGGCAGTCTGACTGGATTGAATAGGTGTTCAGCTGGACTGTACAGTTAGGGTAGTCCCCCCCCCCTCACCTGCCCCCTAGGGCCGTCTGCAATCACCTCGTTGTGACGATAAACCCCAGCTAACCAACCCATGACCTGGCTGGGGACTCTTGTTGTCAGCGGATTCTGGCCATGTGTCAGTGTGTGTGTGTGTGTGTGTGGGGGGGGGGGTATGAATTTCAGTATATCGTGCACATTGTTCTCCTTCCTAACTGATACTACAATAATATTTCATTTTTCCGATGAACGTGTTTGTTTACAATCAAAACCACACAATTCGGCACTTTCCCTTATTAACGAAGTCATGACGTTCCATCGATAAATCGTGAAAACTGACGACTGAGGGTGGGTGTTTGGGAGTTTAACGTCATTTTCACCACATTGGTGACATCAAAGACGGGGCAACGAGAAAAAGGCCAGCACAAATATTTGGCCCCAGCCGGGATTCGAACTCGATCATTGAAAGTCTAACGCTATACCATTCGGCTACCTCGGCTCCTCGTGAAAATTAATGAGGGTGGGTGGGTGTTTGGGAGTTTAACGTCCTTTTCCACCACATACAGGTGATATCAAAGACGGGGCAACGATGAAAAAGCCAGCACAAGTATTTGGCCCCTGCCGGGATTCGAACTCACGACCCGAGCATTGGAAGTCCAACGCTCTACCATTCGGCCACCCCGGCTCCCCGTGAAAATTAATAAAGTTACGAACGTTTGAATGAAAGTGTGGTTGCAACTGCACTCAGTCACGACGTACGGTGAAGGTATGGTTGAATGAACAAAGCGAACTATCAAGTCACGACGTACGGTGAAGGTATGGTTGAATGAACAAAGCGAACTATCAAGTCACGACGTACGGTGAAGGTATGGTTGAATGAACAAAGCGAACTATCAAGTCATGACGTACGGTGAAGGTATGGTTGAATGAACAAAGCGAACCATCAAGTTCAAAACTCACCTTTACCCTGTAGAACGTGCGTGAAGGTGAACACCTGAGGCCTGTCCGCGAAGACATTGCCCTGCTGCACGAAGACCTTCCTCAGGTTCTCGTAACCGTTGATAACCACCACGACCTTACTGCCCAGCTGGAAACTAAACACGTCACCGTACTGATGGCGAAAGTCCGCGTACAGCTTGACCATGTCCGGTCTGCCCATAACCGCCACGGACCCCAGGACAGGGAGAGTGAAGGGCCCCGGGGGGAGGCGACTGTTGATGCGATGCCTCCGGAGCAGGTAGGCAGACAGCAGGAAGACGATCCCGAAAGACAGGATAGTGCCCATGTTGTCAGTCAATAGCATATCAAACGACGAAGATCCTGTATTCATTTTGTATGGCTTCTGTTGGGTGTGTAGTACGTGATTTCAAAAACTAAACGTTCTAGGCACCGCTTGAATTTGCCACTAATAGCGCGTGATTTCTAAAACACAACACTTGAAGTGCTAGCCAGCACTCTGGTAGTCAAGGTAAACGTTCTGTTAGCTGCCAACACCACCTCCAGAGAGCCGGACTGACGACGAGATGATAATCGAAGTTGGCCGGGTTTGTCTTGCGCTTGGGTGTCTGAGACTCGGCAGAATAAACACGTGTCTGCTGGCAGTCTCAATGATGATGCACCTGCAGACGTAACGTCTTCACTCAGTGGTATCCGGATGGGTCCAGATCTGGAGAGCCCTTCAAGTTCCTGTAGCTTGTGGAAATGCCACGTCAGTCTCTTCTAGAACGTTCTGTAATATCAAATAGCTGTACTGAACTCACAGCAGTGGCCCGAATCTTCAGTGGTAATGTACTGAAACTGGAAATGTTTTGCTTCTACTGCAAATTTGTCTCGGAACTGTAGTCTCCCCAGTCAGTCTTGTGGCGGGGACGTTCACCAACAACAAGACTTGCAACCCGGCTGTGACCACTGACTCGCGTCCTTGCAGCCCTGCTTCTAATGCATCAGTGAGTCCACAGATGAAGGTAGTTCGTCTTAGAGTGCTTCTGATGCAGAAAGTCTGGAGGTTCTGAACACTACTCGGTCGACATAAGACCGTCTATTGGTTCAGTCTTTGACTAACTCTGTGCTCACCTGTATCAATATTCACTGAGTCTGGCAGACTTGGACTAAGGTTTCTCCCCTCTGTGTTCACCTGTGTTCGGTCAGTCAAACCAAACCTGCTCTGTACTGACGTTAGTTGAGGTTTTGTGACTATAAGCCTTCTTCACCCGATCTTCTTCGGAGCACAAGACGAAGCTGTCACGAGTAAGGCGCTGGAAACTTGAATGACCGGAATATCAGGACTGGACCTCCCTTTAATACCCCACTAGCGTGCAGTGCCACTTGAAGTTTCAGCAACCGCCGGTCAATCCGAGCCGGCTGGTCATCGCACACGTGCGCACATCATCCCACGAGTAATGACGTCACGGCCCCCCAAGACATGAATATGAACACGTAGGTAGAACTGATACTACACTCATCGCTGTATTACAGTGAAGGTTGGGGGCGGTATAGTGGCGGTCGTGTAACTTGTATACAAGCCCTGTTCCCGCGTTGCTGTTCCCACACCACGCGCCGGCCGCTCGGCTCACAACCACACAACCACACGCGCGGCACGGAGGTAATGGAGTGGACGAAATGACAACACGGGGAGGTAATGAAGATTGCGGATGTTTTCCTGTGCTGTTGATTTCATTCAAAAGCTTTTGACTGCGATTCCTGTCAGATAAAGCCATAATGAAATAACAGCATGCACACGTTTTAACTTACAGTAACGACGGTGTTTAGTTGATAGGTTCGAGTCCCACTCGGGGCGACGAATTTTCTTTCACATGTATGGCACCGTTCGCTCGGGCCCACCGTTGGGGGTTCTCTCCGGGTACTCCGGCTTCCTCCCCGTCTGCTTTGGAAATATTCAGCCCACAAAATTCGAAAATAAATGCAATTCTAAAATTCCGAAATTTAAATTGCTGAGTTGGCCCTTCCAACGCGTGATTGATGTGTGTTCAAGTCTAGTGTCTGAGAGAATGCGTGTGATTCACGTGAGCTCACGGCGGTTTGAGCCAAATATTTTGGATAAAGCGCCTATATTAATGCGATTATTATATTATACCATACACATGGCTTAACTGAGAGCAATCGTCGCCAATAATAATATTAATAATGTGTCATACACAGGCATTTTACCCAATTTCTCGGCTCAAAGCGCCGCGATCTGAGTCTAGCACGCACGCTCACGTGAATCACACGCATTCTCTCACATAATTATAGGACATCAACACGTTACAATCACGTCAGTGACGGGAATGGTTAACTCAGCTGTTTAAGTTGCGGACTTGATAAAGCCTTTGAATCGAAGTAGCACGAGACACACTCTCCACCATCTTGCGTACCCTCCGTTGGAAGAGGTAATGTGGAGCGGACGGAATGACAACAGATGGGAGTGTGGCGAAACTTCAAGCGGCCGACTCTACTGACACTGAAGCACTTGAACACATCTATATTCTCTGAGGCCGTCACTCACTAGCGGAAATGAGAGGAAATATCTGTAGGAAATTCTTGAGTGAAACGCCTCACGCTGTAGTATGTATAGTAAGTAACAGCCTACTTCTACATGTATACTCTGCTGACATGGTGTAGTGTGTACTTAGTAGTTCTACACTGACTGTCTTTCTCGATGCCGTCAGTTCTATTTCTGGTGAATGATTTTTTTGCCGGTGTAGCATCCGGTCCGGTCCCCCCTCTGAAGTAGTCCCCCGGGGGACCAATTCGTGGCAAAAACTGCTCTATAATGGTCCCCCCCTTAGACATCCAGCCTCGTTTTCGACTGGTCCCCCTGGGCGATTTTGGTCCCCCCTCGCATCCAAA
Source organism: Batillaria attramentaria (assembly GCA_018292915.2). Taxonomy (NCBI): domain Eukaryota; kingdom Metazoa; phylum Mollusca; class Gastropoda; family Batillariidae; genus Batillaria; species Batillaria attramentaria. The sequence goes on along the minus strand of JACVVK020000039.1, from coordinate 1,147,542 downwards.
ATAGGCCCCCTCTCGAACTGGTCCCCCTCTTTTCTAATCAATGTAGAGCTATGTCAGTATTTATTTTTAACTTTATTGTTACAAAACTTTATTGTCCCCAAAAGCACAGGGCCATAGGAACATTTTTTTTTTCTTTTTTTTTCCCGATTTATGTGCTTGTTGTTATTTTTGTGTGTGTGAGATATATTTGTTTGGTTGTTGGTTCTTGTTTCTTTCAGTTGTTTTTTTGCATTGGTTCTTTTTTTTTTGTTTTTGTTTATGAGATGGTTGTACCGAATACTAAACATTATTACTAGAATTTCAAACAATAAATAAATAAGTCAATCAATATTCTCTCTCTCTCTCTCTCTCTCTCCCCCCCCCCCCCCCCACTCTCTATCTCTCTCTCTCTAGCAAAACCTGAAATAGACATTTACGTTCTTTGACAAGAAAAACTTTATTTCAAAAGGTATGTCCAGTCAAACTGTGTCAAAGAAACAAGAAATAAAACAAGAAACAGTTAATGAATAGCAAAGAGTTGCAACAGAAATTGTTAACCAGAGCGCTGTGCACTTTATAACGCAACATAAATGTAAATTAATAAATTGTTAATCGCACATCTTGTCCTGAAATGAGCAAAATAATAACAATAGCAAAGTACAAAACAAACTTCTACCGTACTGTCTTTGCATGAAACGTCATCGAATGCATGAAAGTCCACATTTCCTGTCAATTTTTTTAAACTGGAAATAGCATTTAGAGAATAACATCAAAGACCAAGTATCTAATATTTTCTATACAACGCCATAGAAAAATATTTCTTCAAAATTAAGTAAGTGTCCATGACATGAAAACTAGTTGCCACCTTTGGCTTTCAGCGTACTTCAAGTAGACAGTCAAGACTGAGTACCAGTGTCTCAAATCATGACGCTTGAAACAACAAAAACAGCAGAAGACTAACAGTTCTGGTCTAAGGAGTGACACAAAAAACAGGAGCAAAGTGATGTCCAAGATTCATTATATAAATTGCTCTGTCTGTTTTCAATGGGGCCGATTGCCAAACTGGCCCGTATTTCAGCCACCTAGGTTGTCGGCCTGGAGCCTCTCTTGTGAACACATACACGGGCGTGTCCAAGAGGGTGGCTGCAGCAAATATCTCAACCTCGGTGGCCCAAGTACGGTCGTTTCTCATGTTTGATGTCGCGACGTAATTTTCACGTGCGCTCGTTCCGTAGAAGCGTTTGTCATTCTTTTCAATCCAATCGCAAATGATATTTCGGAATTCCTTATATTTCGACTCAGTCCCCAAAACAACAAAGCTCACAGACCGGAAAAAACAATTCCCATCTCCTTTTACGCTAACGCTATCGAGAGGTGTAGCCGTAATGTCAACTTCAACACTTTCCCTTGAGGGGTGCCGCCTGAAAAGTCTGGGGAAATTCAAACTGGAGGCCCGATCCTTTTGCCAGGCACCATCAACGGGGTGGAACTTCATTCTCAATGGCGGCTGGCAAGAGGGGTCAGCCTGTGGATGATAGGAGGGGTCAGCCTGTGGAGCATGGGAGGGGTCAGCCTGTGGATGATAGGAGGGGTCAGCCTGTGGATGATAGGAGGGGTCAGCCTGTGGAGCATGGGAGGGGTCAGCCTGTGGAGTATGGGAGGGGTCAGCCTGTGGATGATAGGAGGGGTCAGCCTGTGGAGCATGGGAGGGGTCAGCCTGTGGATGATAGGAGGGGTCAGCCTGTGGAGCATGGGAGGGGTCAGCCTGTGGATGATAGGAGGGGTCAGCCTGTGGAGCATGGGAGGGGTCAGCGTTGTCCTGTGTACGATCATGGAACAATTTGACGTTGCTGATATTGTAGAGATTCTTCAGTATTTTCCCACTTTTAGTGTTCTTCAGTTGAAGTCGACCCTTCGGCAACACACTTATGACCTCATATGGCCCGACGAATCTTGGTGCCATCTTGCCTCCCATTCTGTGTACTCGTGCAGCATTGATGATTAAGACTTTGTCTCCGATGCGGAACCCGTGGTCATATGCACGCCTGCTGTCATAGTACTCTTTCTGCTTCTTCTGCGCCCTTGAAATGTTTTCACCAATTTTGTTCTTGACTTCCTCGTGAATCCCCTTCATAGTGTCCATGATTTCTTCGTTCAGATCTTGCTCGTTGGCATCACCAGTGACGTCAAATGGTAGTTTTGCCTGCTCACCATACAATGCCAAAAAGGGTGAAAACTGTGTAGACTTGTGAACGGATGTTCGGTAGGCGAACAGGGCTGCTGGCAAGAGTTCATCCCAATCATCATTGTCTGTGATCTTTACCAAAGTGTCTTTGAGTGTCCTATTGTCCCTCTCCCGTTGGCCGTTCGTCTCAGGGTGGTAGGCCGAAGAAATGCGATGGTTGATATTGAAACGGTCGGTGAGAATATCAAGCGCAAAGTTAATGAACTCACGGCCTTGGTCAGTTATGAGGGAATCAAACGCGCCAAAGATGCAGATGGTTTCGTACATGAATCTGGCAACTTCCTCTGAACTCTTGCACGGGATGGCCTTGGCAACGGGAGACTTTGTAAAGTGGTCTGTGAGGGCAACAATGTACTGGTTACCTCTGTCAGTGACCTGCAAAGGTCCTATGATGTCCATTCCAACGAGGCTCCACTTCTTTTTGGGCACTGGGATGGGGTGAAGCGGTGCTGCTGGCTTCTTTCTGCAAGCGTTCATGTTCTGGCACACACAGCATGATCTGCAGTAGTCTTCAACCTCCTGTTTCATTCCATGCCAGAAGTAACGCTCCAAGACCTAGAGAGAAAAAAGAGTAATGAAATATTTATAAATACTATGTCTTAAAGATAACTGGTAGATAACAGTGTGTGTGTGTGTGGGGGGGGGGGGGGTGTGAGTGAGAGAGAGAGAGAGAGAGAGAGAGCCAGCAAAGGAAATGTCTTCAATCCGGAAAATGTCCGTTATATACCGAAGACATCGGCTATACCGGAAAATTTACGTTATATACGGAGTCATCGGATATAACGTCCACCAGGACAAAAGTGGCCGCTATATCCGATGTGTTGGTTATACCAGACATACCAGAAACACACAAAACCTCGTTCCCATTCTAAAGCCTGTTAAAACTGGGAGTACAAAAACGGGTGCTCACCTTCTTATAAGTCTTGTTCATCCCCAAATGTCCTCCGCTCACATAGTTGTCATGAAACTCTTGCAATATCTCTGGAACCTGGTTCCTCTTTGCCACGAGGATTCCGTCGTGGTAGAGCACATCCTCTCGAATTGTGTATTTTGCAGCAGTCTTTCTCAACTGTCTCTTTTTAACTTTAGTCACATCACGGTTTTCCCCTTTCGCGGTCAGAGGGTAAGTGCCATTTTTCAAATAGTTCAACACGTTGTCATACAGAGTGTCGTCCATGATGATAGTCAATGAAAAACGAAGACTGGTTGACGGAATGAATTGTCGTGTACTTATAATTATAGGCATGTTTGACACGAGTCACGTGACGTGTCAAGAAGCGTGGCGATGTTTGACACGAGTCACGTGACGTGTCAAGAAGCGTGGCGACCGTTTTCTCATCCCACAAAAAAAAAAAAAAAGAGAAAACAAATCTAAACTTTTAAAAGTGATTTAACTTCGTAGATTTGCCGTTCTATGTAGCCTATACTTTTGTTTTTTAGTGGCGACCGTTTTCTCATCCCACAAAAAAAAAGAGAAAATAAAAAACAAAAGTATAGGCTACATAGAACGGCAAATCTACGAAGTTAAATCACTTTTAAAAGTTTAGATTTGACACTGTAACCTTGACCCAGTTCAAGATCATCTTGAATAACATCTCTGTACAAAAATGAAAATAATTATACATATAACGAAAGAGGGGTGTGTGTGTGTGTGTGTGTGTGTGTGTGTGTGTGTGTGTGTGTGTGTGTGTGTGTGTGTGTGTGTGTGTGTGTGTGTGTGTTTGCGTGCGTGCGTGCGTGAGTGAGTGTGCACGCGTGCGTGAGTGCGTGCATAATGTGTGTGTGTGTGTGTGTTTGAGAGATGGGGGGAGGAGAGAAAGTGTGGGGGGCGAGAGAGAGAGAGAGAGAGAGAGAGTGAGAGAGATCCAGAGTCACGTTTTCTACTGAGTTGACACACACTATAACAATAAAGTTAAAAATAAATACTGACTACATTGGTTAGAAAAGAGGGGGACCACTTCGAGAGGGGGCCTATTTTGGATGCGAGGGGGGACCAAAATCGCCCAGGGGGACCAGTCGAAAACGAGGCTGGATGTCTAAGGGGGGACCATTATAGAGCAGTTTTTGCCACGAATTGGTCCCCCGGGGGACTACTTCAGAGGGGGGACCGGACCGGATCCTACACCGGCTTAGGTTAGAGAAACTGACAGGTCGATCACACAGGTACGCGCGCACACACACACACACACACACACACACACACACACACACACACACACACACACGCACACACACACACGCACGCACGCACGCACGCACGCACACATTTTTTTCCGGTTGCGGTGACTGCTAAAAAAAAAATGGTTCCGTCGTCTTTTTTTTTCTTGTTTGTTTTTTATGTTTTTGTTTGTTTGTTTGTTTGTTGTTTGTTTGTTTGTTTGTTTGTTTGTTGTTGGGGTTTTTTTTGGGGTTTTTTTGTTTTTTTTTTTTTTGTTTTTTTTTGGGGGGGGGAGTTCTTGTTTTCATCGTGGTTGTTGCTGTTGCTGCTGTTCTTGTTGTTTTCACATGTATTTTGGATTCTGAAAACGAACAGCGAAACCGGGCAAACCGGCAGTGAGGGAACCCCCAACCTGTGGATTCAGTTTAGCGTGGGAGAGAGGTGGGGGTGGTGAACTTTTGTTTTCTGCGGTGTGTGACTCCGGCGGGTGTGACGTACGTAGTGTGTCCGTGTGTATCACGTCTGAACACACTGCTTCAGCTTAGTGCATAGTAGCTTTTCTCCCATTTTCTTCCTTCCTTCCTTCCTTCCTTCTCCTTTATTTTCTTTTCTTTTGTGGACGGAAACAAGAGTACAGTCGGTGTAACTGGCACAGAAATTCCAGGTGCATTCTGGTAACCAAACCCACAGGTAATGGTCTTATAATTTTGTTTGGGTCTTCCTGCCAACAGTATTGACGTATGCCGACGGAAAATCACTCTCAGGTAACGTTCTCCTCTCTACCTTGACGATGCTGTACTAAGATTTCCCTTACTGAGTGTATGGCAGGTAAGTTTCACAAGCCGGCAGCTCACGCAGTAACAGAATAATCCAGTACTGGCAACAAAGACCGCACAAAACATCTGGTTTTGCTGCACAATGTAAACAACAGGCTTAGAACGGCGGTGTGTTTGGTGCGTTCCGTCGTTATATTCGCTGTAGGGAAGATCGGAACTTTTTTTTTTTAAACGCATGTTTTTTTGGTGAATTCCTTTTGAAATGTTGGTAGGAATGTGTTCTGTGAACTGGAGATACGTATATCATGTCTCTAGACTAGAGAGGCACGCGCTAAGGTCTCTCTCTCTCTCTCTCTCTCTCTCTCTCTCTCTCTCACACACACACACACACACACACACACACACCCACCCCGCAACACACACCCCGCAACACACACACACACACACACACACACACACACACACACACACACACACACACACACACACACACACACACACACACAGAACTTCTTTTTAATCTTTTTTTTTTCTTCTTCTTCCTTTTCTTCCGAATTCTTGTAGAAATTTTCGTAAGAACGTTTCCTCTGAACCAGAGATGTACATCATGTCTCTCTGTCTGAACCAACCAGTTTTACCTGCACCTCCAGTGCATCACCTACAAGATTTAGCGTGGCTTTTCTCTTTCATGTTTTGCTTTTATTCAACTTCTGAGGGAAGTGACGATGTACATGTTCTATGAAACCGATGACAGTACACTGTTACAGGTTTCTTTTCGGGGGTATGGTAGAGGTTTTTGGTTGTTGTTGTTGTTGTTGTTGTTGTTGTTTCTTTGCTGCCCCAACTCTTTGCCAGTTCCAGTGGTGTTCCTCCCAGGCTGAATCAGCCGATTGCTCGGAAGCTGGGGCAATTTGTATTATGCATGATGATGAGGGTGAGGATGGTGGTATGATGATGCTATGGATGTGGCAACAACCATCCCACTGGACCCATAGCACACCCACTTCGGGCAGGAGCCGACCTAGCTAGGACAAATCCCGTTCGCCTCGGCTGGGACTCGAACCCGGGTCTCCCGGTCCACGGTCCGAAGTGCAAACCACTACACTACGGGAGTCGGTGATAAGGTAGTTTTTGTAGCCCGAGGGAGACGACAGAGAAACGCCGTTATTCCCCAAGGCCACAGGATAAAACAAGAAAACAAAGACATGATATCAAGTTACCCGTCGTTCAGACATGATATTACCCGTTTTTCAGACATGATATTACCCGTCTTTCAGACGTGATATTACCCGTCTTTCAGACGTGATATTACCCGTCTTTCAGACGTGATATTACCCGTCTTTCAGACGTGATATTACCCGTCTTTCAGACGTGATATTACCCGTTTTTCAGACATGATATTACCCGTCTTTCAGACATGATATTACCCGTCTTTCAGACGTGATATTACCCGTCTTTCAGACGTGATATTACCCGTCTTTCAGACGTGATATTACCCGTCGTTCAGACATGATATTACCCGTTTTTTCAGACATGATATTACCCGTTTTTCAGACGTGATATTACCCGTCTTTCAGACGTGATATTACCCGCTTTTCAGACGTGATATTACCCGTCTTTCAGACGTGATATTACCCGCTTTTCAGACGTGATATTACCCGTCTTTCAGACGTGATATTACCCGCTTTTCAGACGTGATATTACCCGTTTTTCAGACGTGATATTACCCGTTTTTCAGACGTGATATTACCCGTTTTTCCAGTCTTACTACAAGTCACATACGAAGGCTGATGAAGCCGGTAAATAAAAAAAAAATGCATTATGCAGTGAGTAATCATGGTATGTCAGCTTGTGCTGACACACATTATCGATTTCTGATGACACGACCCGCGAAGCCTAGTGTGAAATCAGGCGACAGCTGGTACGGATTAATCGAATTATTGACTGCTGCCGCGTCACCAAAATAACTGCGTATTGTGCATCACTTTCCCGCCGTTTTAAATTTATCGATAAGGCAAAAACGGAAAATCTGTTTCCTGTTTCCAAGTCCACAATTTTATAACTAGTAAGACAGGTGTGTAAGAAATGTGTTCGTTTATTCGTTTGGTTTTTGGGTGTTTGGGCCGGGCAACCCCCCCCCCCCCCCCCTTCAGGGTTTTTTTCACTTTTTTTTGCCTGGACAGGTAGGAGAGAAAGAGGTCAAAGAACAGAAGGAATTGAACTTGTATAGTATTAAGGGAAACAACTGTAGTGATACAATTGTTGTAGATTCTAACAGGGGTTCCTTCCCCTAGGCTTTAAAAAAAAAAAATGCGATTCCCTCTCCTGCATATTACTGGTTAAACAAGTGCACGAGTACTGGATGGCTAGTCCGTTAAAGGGAGGTAACAGGACCGTGCAGAACGATTCATGAGTGGTTTTTAAGATTATTTCCCCTGACCCCGTATCGCGATAATAAAGTGCCAGTGCTACTCACGCGAGAGAATCACACAATTATTCTTTGTGTAAGTGTGGAAACATGCAGCGATGTATTCATAATACATCATGTACTGTAGTTTAGCGACGCCTTTTGTACGTTCCGGTGTACATGATCGTGAATGCAGAGCAGTCCAAAATCATGATTGCCTCAGTATGCGCTCGGTATGCCATAATTATATTTTATATGTCCATATCAAATGTCACACACACACACACACACACACACACACACACACACACACACACACACACACACACACACACACACACACTATCCGTACACTACACAGAGAACCGACAATCCACAATCATACAATCGTGTTGTGGCATTATGAACTTGGAGCCATGGAGCTGTGCAAAATACTTGTACTAAAGATACCTTTCTCTGCATACTTTTTGTTTTAAACTAGCACTAGAAGCCTACATGCATTACGGCTAGACTGTCAAATTTTAAACGGGTCTAACTGGTTCTAAGACCACCAGCACGTCAGCTAAGCTCTTTGCTAATTCCATCTTTGTTAAGCCAGCTTATGTTTTGGATAAGTTTCACTCGGTAGTGTGCCTGTACGCTCGAAATACTCTATCTCGATGATAAGTACAGCTCTGAATGAAATACAATGTTGTTTACACTCTGCGCGAGCGGTCGAACGTTCAAGACTGTTGTTACACTACTGGAGCGCTCAGTGTGGTCGCCGCATCATCGAGTACGCTTCTGTTGGCTCAGTGCCAGCATTACAGACGCTGTCACTGTCCAGGTGTCTAAGTGATGTGATGATAGTTACCATGAAAACAGATCAGAACGATCTGTGAACATTAAAAAATGGTAGCATTAGCTCCTTTGATCTGCTATATATGACAGCTTACACGGTCAGTTTTCCGTTGATGCATCGACTACAGTCCATTGTTGAGGTTGACGGGAGGAAGCTGAAGATCTTTGCCACTGAGTCAGTGACCTAGCCACTTTTGCCGTTTGAGTCTGTATTACGCACGCTTGCGCCGACTGTCGTGGCATGGTCCGGTGTAGTCTCCAAAATAGTACTGCCCCTGACTTTCTTTTTGGACGCCTTAAAACGTCAACATTTTGTCCACAATCCACGCTGAACAGAGGCCGAGATCAAGAAGTCAGTCACAGAAACAGGGGACGGAGGTTCTCCTCCACAAAAGCTTCGTAAGTTCTAAACGTTTGTCCACCAAACAAAACCTGCTGACGCAGTTCAGAACTCAGCCCGGCGAAACACCACGTGCTCTCAGCACGCCGGCAGGCCACCTCTCTGAGTCTTGAGGTGGATTACTGGGGTTGAGTTCTGAACTCCGAGCTGGACGTGCAGGGCAGGTCGTCATCGTCATCATATTCTCTCAAGCGCTGGCTTGTCCTTGCGGAAAGTTTCCAGCCCGTCACGTGACATGGTGATGTTCCCGCGCTGGGTGTCCTCAGAGTGCTGCACGATATCCAACATGGTGTTGAGAGCATCGCTGTAACTGACGCGGCGTTTCTGCGCGTGCTTGCACGTGGGGATGTGAGCTTTGAGGCCACGCGCGTACAGGTAGATTTTACGGCAGTGGGGTTGTCCGGGGCATTGCCACATCACAGGCATAGTGGTGGGTTTCTTTGGGGACAGGTAGTGAGTGCTTCAGGCTGGTCTTTCACGGAGTCTTGGTTTTGTTTTCTTATGCTCCCAGAGGATGGGAATAAAATAAACTTCACTTGACTTGTTCTCAGGTGTCTGTAGATATATATAAAAAAGAAAATATTTGTACATTGGCGCTAACAGGCCATGCGAACTGGACAAACTGTAGTCTCTGGTGATGACAATGAAACGATCAACTGCGTGGCATAAAAAGGCCATGGAAGCAAAGTGAACCACCCAACAACAACAACAACAACAGTACCAGAACCTATTGCTACATGTGACAGTCCAACAAGAAATGGATAATTTTCGGAACTGTTTCTAGAATTTGACAAATTGCAACTGCATACTCCTTTGATCTTTGAATGAGTCGATCAAATTGCAAAGACACGTTTTAAACCGTCAAACCTGTTTGGAGATGGAGAACAGAGAAAAGAATAACATAGTTACCTTTCTTGTTGTCAAACAGAGGACATGGGTGGAGTTTCTTCTCAATTAGCCCGCAGACTAAGCCGTGTCACCAATGTGTCAAATGGAAACTCCACATACACTCCACATATACTCCACATATACTCCACATATACTCCACATATACTCCACTTTGACAGCAATTGGAAACCTTGTGTTCACACTTCTCAGTACTGGACAGTGCACATCACCAAAGACAACACCTACTTATGGTACCGTCTTATGTTTTTGCCAACAACTTGAACTTTCTTAGCAGCAATTTCAGGTTCCTCCTTCTCAAACAACCTACTGCGTCTTTCTAACCTCCGGAACACAACTCACACTTCATACAGGCCACATCTGAGGTGTCGCTCTTGTTCTGTATCCAAGTGAATGACGGCTTGTCGATTTCAAATAGCTGTGTTGCAGAGAAAGTCAATGTGCGTGGGTCAGGGATCAACAGAGTATGTTCCTTAACGTTAGCAGCTGGACCCAGTCCAGGTCTGTCTTGAGCAATCTCGGCAGTCACTTTCTCTCGACTTTGGTGCGGTGGGATTTAAAGAGGCGTTAAGCAAGTTTCGCTTCCAGACACTAGTTTGTGAATAATTATCTGCCAACAGCTATCACTCAATTCAGCACATGCGATTACACGCATACCCCAAAATAAAGTGAAAATTATGAATGAGTTTATATGAAACCGGTTTTGGTATCACCTGTGTGTGGTGGAGAAGAACGTTAAACTCCCAAACACCCACCCACCCACCCACCCGGCGTTTATGTCTAGAAAAATGTTTTAAACAATGAAGAAAAATTAGTTCTCGAGAAAACACATCGTTTGAACTCTTAGTGTTTGGCATTTTTTTTCAGGGCCGCGTGGAGTTTTCTGCGAAAATGATTTGTGTTAGTGAATTGTGTTGTTGCTGATGTATCCGAACAGTTTGTTGACGTCTAGAGAGGCACATAATCGTATGCTGCTGCTGTTGCTCTTGTTACTGTTGAGCGCTCATGCTGTTGTTGTTATTGTTAAAAGGCTAGCGAAGAGCGAGTAACCAGTACGCAGAAGAAAATATACCATTTGTTTCGCTAATTTCGACCAGCTGACGGGCACTAAATAAAGGCAGGACATTTCCCGGTCCCATACAGAATACCCGCTTTAGCGCAAAATCGGCACCGACCTAGCATGGTCTCAAGCCACTTTAAATATCATACACATATTTAGCCACAAGAGCGAGTAAAGCTAAATACTAGTGGCCAGTGGACCGAGCACTGACCACAGATTTAGAGCGCTGAGTGACGGCAGATTGCTGTTTGAGGCTGGTGCATTTTTCTCGCTTGGTAGGATCTCAGGGGAGATAAAAACAGCACTTCAGCTCGCTAATCTGCCCCTTGTTTGCCTTGGGCGGAGATTAATCGCCTATACGTGGTTGTGGAAAGCGCTGTGTCGTTCTGATCAACCTGCTAGCTGACCGTGGCTTTACTGTGACATTTTATGGTAGCTCAGAAACGATACAATACAATACAATGGTAGTTGACAGTTGATCAGTTTTGTTTCTAAGGCTTCTTAGTTTGGTTCTGCGCTTGTTTTATGTCCGTGTAAACTGCGAGGCACTAACACCGAACAAATTCTGTTAAACACATCTGTGTTAAGCCGCTCTAAACCAAGAAGAAAACAGTGAGTTTTGTTTTTCTTTTGCTGAGAATATTCATATAAACATCAAGCACATTGCATTTGGTCTGTATTTTAAATTATCGTAGATTATTCAGTATTCTTAAGTAGAAATATTACATACTTCGTGTACATTCCTGTTGTTGTGGTACATGTTTGTTGAATCAGAAATACATATATTTGTGGAAGACGATATCTGCCGATATAAACTTACAGAACGCTATCAATTCCTTCACGTCAGACTTATTTGTGATACTAAACTCTCTGTCTCTCTCTCTCTCTCTCTCTCTCTCTCTCTCTCTCTCTCTCACACACACACACACACACACACACACACACACACACACACACACACACACACACACACACACACACACATGTGTCAGATTCGCAAGTGGTTGCCGTGGGGAGCTGGGTTACACGAACAGGTAAGGCAGTGAGTTTTCGATGTTTGGGTCATGACTGAGTTCGAATTCCGGCTTTGCGCCAAATCTTTGTGCTGGCCGTTTTACCGCCTTGCCGCGTCATGCGACCTACATTCAGCGGACACAGTCCTGCAATATAACTCAGTGCTTGCACAAGTACACGTGGCTGTGTTTTCTGAGGAATAGACCCGGCTCGCAATCTGGCAACTAGACCCCCCCGCCCCCCCCCCCACACACACACACACCCGCGCTTCGCCTCCCCAAGCAAAGACTGGCAGCTCTGATACTAGTCCCCCCCCCCCCCCCCCCGGTGTAAATAACCAACAAGAAATTGTAATCGTGACGATAACTTATATGCTCTCTTGGCTATGGCCGGCCTTGGCCGCCGGCCTCACTGAGGTAAAACCACTAGAGGGTAAATGTGTCGCAATCGATCACGGAGATACAAAGAAAGAGACCTACTTAAGGATCTGTGTTTCCATGCAAGCTCCGTGTTTACTTTACGCGTTCAACATTTCTCAGGAACAATCGACAATAAGTCAGTGATGTGTAGGACCACCAGACGGAATCAAGGCGACATTGTTACCAGGTAGAGCGTAATTTCCTCGTACAGTGTATGCCTAATGGACCAGGGTATCGGACGCAAATCAATGACTAAGTCACTATCTTTTGCTGTGTGTACCTGATAAAATTAGACAAGCCAGTAACTATGGACGTTGGGTCATGAAAACATACAATTTGCATGTTACTAATATACACACAAGATGATGTCATGACGGTGCAACCAGAACTGAGGAGAACTGGAAGAGGCATACATTAGGTGCTATATAAGGCTCATCACGCACAGTATCGACGCTACCAGGAGGAACGTTTTCTTCAGGCTGTGTAAGAGGTCTTGCGTTCTCTTGTTTTCGTTCTTTCTGTGTTTTCTTTCTGCAAGTCTTCGTCACTGAAATGTTTAATTTTGTAACTATGTTGATTTTATGCTTTAAAGAGTTCAAAAATTCAACGAAGCTCTTCGGTCAATAGCAGGAAACTACACGTATTATCAGTACAAATGTTAGAATGTTTTTCAGTTTCAAAACACACATACCTTTCTTTGTCATCTTTTATAATAAAAATACACGTGTGTGCTATTGATAACATTCATTTGAACTGTCCATAACAATTTATTACACTCTTTCTGTAGTTTATTTATTTATTTATTCTTTTTACATGATTATAAACATTTTGGGAGAAATTCTCTGGAAATTTGTTTGTTTACAAATATTTCGGTGAAATAAATTTTACCTTCCCGCAGCTCGAAGCGCACAACAGCTCAGCTGGCTATCTTTGCTGAGGGACATGATGCGCGAGAGTTTGCGCGCACTGAGTAAGACCAAAGAGTATGCATGATTGTATTCCTTGCTCATTTCATTTCCTTCCCATTGCAGTTTCAACATGCCCTCAGCGTAAGCCTAAGGGAGGTTATTGCGGCAATATGGGCCAACGACAATCCGAACCTGAACAACAACCCCAACAACAACCTGAACTGAAAACTCTAAGTGGAACGGAGGCATTCAAACATGAAACGCCAAACATAAAGTGCGCATCCGTCCATTGCTTTGATTATGTTGGTGATGATCCTGCAACCTTTTCAAAAGAATTTTCAGAAAGACACACACAGAATTGCCTTAGAATGCTGAAAGCAGTCATGGATGCCGAAATGACCCACCCTGTTGCAAGTTTCAAATCAAATGCTGGAAATCCCACACGACTTCCAAGAGAGTTCTCGAATTACTAGTTAGCAGGTAGATCCAGTTACAGTGTCAGCTGAAACTAATGCCAACGGACCTTTGTAGTGTTTCTAAAGTGTGCGCAAAGACAAACACATAGCTGTGAAATCACAAACCAACAAAATCGAGAACTGTTCTACACTAAAATGAATTCTGTTGGAAATACAGAAAATCCAACCAAGAGATGGAGCCAACATGCTCATCTACTTGTCTGCCAGTTTTACAACCTCTTACGATTTTCTGAGGTAGGTTTAATGTTTCTGAACTGTGGAACAGCACACGGCGCACTTTGGAGAGAGAGAGAGAGAGAGAGAGAGAGAGAGAGAGAGCAGAAGAAGCAAAACAAGTTTTGAAGTTTGTCGTTTGTTGCAATGAGCGAAATCAGATGTTCGGTTGACTGGAGGTTGCTTATTGTGTTTACATTTTGTACTGTTTTCATCTACAAAACACATTATGAATATTGTACCCGAAACCCTTTCAATTAATGGCTAACATTTAACTATCCGTCATGACTTGGTCTAGCGAAATGTTACTGCAGGTTAAATCATCATGGCTTATTGGGTTTTGCGTAGATCTTCTACAACCTGCATGCCTGCAGCATGGTGATCTTCCGTTGTCTAAACTGGATTTTCAAGCTGGCTTCACCAACATTTCGCCCTGTGAGTAGTTATTGACATTTTTCTGTTTGTCCATTTGTCTGTTTAATTGAAAATGAAAACGATTGACGAAATCGATTTCAGTTACAGTTTTCATGAATGTGAATATCCCAAGATTAGTTGGGCTGACAGAAAACAACATTTAGCTGAGCTTGTGAATGCGCGTGTATGATCAAAACAGTGATGAGTAGATGAGAAATTTGGAAGCGATACAAATCATACAATGAAAACACTGACGTCTCTGGCTGTGCCAAAACAAAAATATCAAACTACCCAAAGCTCTTCTTCACAGCGAGTGACCGCAACACTTAAGCTGATGCCTGGTTTCGCTTTGAGTTGAGCCCTTTGTTTGTTTTATGGCAGCATTTAAGTTTAGTTTGTGAGGCTGAAAATGTGCATATAACGGGTCCCTAGCGTAGTGGTTAGCACTTCGGACCATGGACCGGGAGACCCAGGTTCGAGTCCCAGCTGAGGCAGGCGGATTTTTTTTTTTTTTTTTTTTTTACCTAGATCGGCTCCCACCCAGAGCAGGTGTGCTATGGGCCCTTTTGGGAGGCTATTGCCACAGCCGAGATTCACCAACGTGCTTTCCCCTTTTTAAGACACATCTCATGATGTGGATGATTACATGGCTGACATCGCCGGTGCCGTAGTTCCCGAGCCTGGTTAACGCCGGGATGTTTATGAAAGGAATGCGGCCCTGTCACGCAGTCCCCAACTACATACACCTCCACAGCATCAACAAACCATCACCCTTATCCTCACTATCATGCATGATAAAAATTGTCCCAGCTTCCAAGCCCCCTGTGGGTTGTAACCATGACCTGGGAGGAACACCACAGAAGCTGGCGAAGAGTGGGGGAGGGGGGGTGTAGATGGGGTGTTGGGGGGGAGGGGGTGGAAAGTGCATGTGCGTGAATAATACGATGTAAGACACCACCAAAACAGCTCAGAATGATTTGTGAACCTAGACATGACGGCCCTCATCATGGGCCCTCAGTTAGTTACACGCTCTTCATTATCTGACAATGCCAGTTTTGTACTGCTTTAAATACTTATGCGTTCGCTCACAGGCAGTCAGAGACAGGTTCAGACCCGGAGGGTCTGGTACTCGTAACGAGTACAGCTTCGGCTTCAGAATGAGGAACACCCCTCTAGACGCTAGCAACCACCCCATGGGAAAAATTGACACTGCGAAAGTCTTCGTCTGCAAAAACATTGATGAGGAGACTGTGCGAAAAATTGCCATCGAACAGAAGCGACAGACGCAGAAAAGGGCGGAGCAGATGGCAAAGCTGGTTGCTGCTTACACTGGAAATGGTGTGGACATCAGCAGCAACTAACAACTTTTTTTTTTTTTGTTTTTGTCGCTCAACTTTCTTTTGTCATCTTCTCTACGCACGCTCTGGTATATGGTGTGTGCAGTTCAAGTGTTCAGTCCATGCCTAAAGAAAACGGTGGTTAAAGTTGGAAGTGACACCAAAGTTGAAACAAGTCCGTCATGTTCTGTTCACGAGTGTGAGCAGATGAAACAATTTTATATGACAAACACCTGTATTTGAAAAGAATGATTGACAGATTTACAGTGCTCACAACTCTTTGACTGACTGGGCTGCAAGAATGGAATGGAGTCAGCAAAATGGGGGGAAGTCTCTACTGCTACTAACAGAACTCCTCCCAAAGCGGAAATGCGCAAAGGGATGGATGTGCGAATGATTGATTCCTCACAAGACGTACATTGCACGTGAGTGTATAGGGGGTGGGTGGGTGTTTGGGGGTTAGACGTCCTTTTCCACCACATAGGGTGATATCAAAGACGGGGCATCGATGAAAAAGCCAAATATTTGGCCCAAGCCGGGATACGAACTCACGACCCGAGCATTAGAAGTCCAACGCTCTACCATTCGGCCACCCCGGCTCCCCGTGAGTGTATAGAATCAGCACTCTTCTTCTGAAACTATATGTGCTCTATGCGTTGTTTTTGATCTGTTGTTGTTGTGTGGTTTGGTTTGGTTGGTTTTGCCATTTGGCAAATTCGTGTTTTGTTTTCTGTTTGTTAATTTGCTTTCAAACTTTTATTCACCATAACGGATGGCTGGTACCAGCGGTTATATTACTTTCCAGTCAGAATCGCTGTTTCTCAACGCAGTATTGGGGCGCGCCAGATAAAAAAAAAATCCCGAAAGTCACGTGCTCTTTGGTTCGCAGCACGGTTAGGGACAGCATGCAGGCTGCCTCGGTGCTGAGGCAGATTTTTCAGGGCTCGCCCTGACCTGTACGGAAAACGTTATAGAAGGAAATGATAAATGACAGAGCGTCCCTGGCGTTTTCGATGTGAACGGGTGTGTGTGTGTGTGGGGGGGGGGGGGGGGGGGGGGGACGTGTTCCACAACGTGTGCTAAAGTTTCATTAAAACAAAAATTACACTTTTTCGAAAATTGTGAATGCTGAAATCATGAAAGCTCCTTCTTGAAATTCGTCTTTGCCTGCACAATGAGACGCTTTGTAACTTTTTCAGCTGATGTAGTAGATTTACTTTTTTAGTCTATATTTTCACACATGTTACCCCCCCCCCCCCCTCCCCCGAATTCGTGTGACTAGAGGGCCTTCAATATTTGTAATCCTTGACGCCTGTGCACTGTCAAACCCAAATTAAAGATGTAATTCCAGGCACTTCGCTTGATATAATTTCAATTTGTTTACACAATATCATCTTTCGTTTGCGGTCATTTCCATGTAGACACCGCAATGCACTGTCACTGCGTTATAATTAATACAATATTAATAATAATTTATTGTCCTGGCCCGCGAACTGACGTCCCTCCTAAAGCCGCATCAAGTGGAAAGGAAGTAAACTATATAGTGCTTCATCAGTGTTGATCCGTGACAATGGGTCGGTAATTAATTTTTGCCGTGCAAAGTGAGATGGCCTTTATTATTGAATTCTTTTGAACCATCATTGATGAAACACGCGTGATTTCGAACTTCTCTAAGCACCCCCCCCCTCCCCCGCCCTACCCACGACCACCGTCCTCCACCCCTTCTCACCCCGTCCCCCACACAGTCCCCCTCGTTTGGTAGGCAGAAGATAGTTATTGTATAATTATGGTAATAGCGTAATAGCGTTGTGTTATACCAAAATGAGTAAGCCTTGAGGAAACCATCGCAACTTTTTTCCCTCATAATGATCAATTCTTTTGATTTTTCTTGCGCTTCCGTATTATTAGGGTCAAAGAAGGTACTTATATTTGCCTGAGTTTGTTATGCGTGCAGTGTATATTTTTATATACGCTTTTTAAAAAAAATTCGTGTACGTGTGACCTTGTAAAAAAAAAATTATGTGTGTAGCTCACGCACGGTAAAATGACCAACACTGAAACCAGTCATGAAAGGTAAAATTTGTATGCTTTCAAAACTGTTAGCTGCATTGTGGCCTCAGTGTCACCAGCTTCATCATTCGGCAAATTTGCACCTCCACAAATTCCACAAAGTGAAAAGTTCTAGCATGAATCGACGCAAAAAACAGGATAATCGAATACACATTTACACACATATCAATATCAGAGCATTACTAGACTGAGCTGTTAAGTATTTTGTGTTGTTGTTGTTGTTGTTGTTGTTGTTGTTGTTGTTGTTGTTGTTGTATGTGTGTCACCGAGCAAAGGACGTGTACAAAACGAGATGATGTGTGTTTTGTTGTTGTTGTTGTTGTTGTTTTTAAAGAGAGAAGCTTTTCAGAACCTCACATATTGCTGTTTTAGATCACGCGATAGAAATGTTACAAGAATAAAAGAAATGCGATCACATCATGCTGTTTTCCTGATCCGGAGTTGGTAAGTTTACGAAGACATTCACTGAACTAAACCTGTAGGTAAGCCGCACTTGAATTACGACTCAATGTCAATGTCCGTTTTAATTATTGTCCCATAGAATAGCTGGGAAACGTTCCTCGTTCCTCACTACACACTGCATGCGGGGGGAAGGGGGAGGGGGATAAGATAAGATAATTTATTCATAATCCTAAATGAGATATTACAGCACCATAAAGTATACCATAAGGGTTAAAGTTACCATACAGTATACCATTGAGTAAAAAACAACAACAACAACAAAACCCAAAACGAAAGACACATTATATATTAATGTTATTAATGTATTAGACATCATTAAAAATTTCAAGGAATTAACCATAACTAATGACTGTAGAGTAAAACACTCTCACTTACTATATAAACGACAGCGTTAGCAAGAGGTTTATAAACTCTCTTTTTGTTTTTCTTAATGTATTAGCATTTTTGTGCACTCATACTTGAATGTGTAACCTGCACAATATCGTCTTTGAATAAAACCGTGTTTTAGCCGCTACTCTGCCAGTTTACTTTGTTGTGTGTACATGTGTCTGACTCTGATTGTCCGCATGTTTGTCTCTCCCCTCTCTCTACATACTCTTCATTTGACTACGACCCCTCCCCCCTCCACCCCACCTCTCACCCCCACCCCCATCCTGAGAGAGAGAGAGAGAGAGAGAGATTGAAATTGAAACTAGAATAACTTTATTTGCAAACGGTGAAGTTTTATCGCATGCACGAATCATGCTAGATGCATATTCTAGTATTGCTTTCATTTTATTTTAGCTCTCCTACAACGATTGGTGGAGAGCCCTGTATGTACCGCCAAGGGCAAGGACGTCAGTTTACTTGTAAACAAAGGCGGTATCCATCAAAACATTGGCCAATCCGGTGCAATTTTTTTTTTTTTTACCCATGAGAGTTTGATTTTCGTCTGCTGTTTCCTTGCTGCACAGACGCTGAATTGTTTCTGAAATCGCTCACACAAAAAATACGTACAAACTGTATGTAACTGACTGGAAATCATTTTATTTCTGTCACTAAATATTTAATATCAACAGGCGGGAACGCAGCACACATTTTTGCCGGTTTAATAACAATTTTCAGACACGAACGTCTGCTGGTGGTCTCACTGATATAACTGACTTTAGCAAAGCGACACAATCATGCAAGACAAAGAGAAACAAATGACACAAGGTTCAAGCCGATGACGCTGACATGTCTGCGCTGATTGACCAAATCGCATATCAGCCTAGCCCTGAATGACACTGCACAAAAATAACTTCCACGGACAACAATACACAAAACCTAGTTAGAAACCACAGTGGGACTGTCATCAAATACCCCTGTGCATAAGGAAGCAGACAGAGCCCTCGCAAATCTAACGAAAGATTCGCCCGACGGGAAGTCGTCTGCTACTGAGATCATTTCTGCCGGACCGGGAGTCGAGGGCGCTGTGTCTAATAGACATTCTTTTTTGTAAACAAAGCATGGAGGGAGAAGCTATCAGCTCAACGATGGCTGTCCGAAATTTTGGTTTTAAACTTCTGTTCAAATGAAAACAAAACTATTATAGGTTGATTTTCTGGGGTAGGGTCGTAGGGGTCGTTCTCGGGATGTGACACAGAAGAAAGCTGTAGCTACAACTTTCTTCTGTCACTTCCCTCAGCTCTAACTTTCACAGTATATACGTCGGCATTGAAAAGCCGAGACCAGTCTCTGACCGCACCAGGCCGTAGAGGCTCTACCATCGACTCGCAGTCAGTGGCAGCAGTAGCTTATAAGATCTACCCGATGCACTTTCTTTGCAATTCTGCAATTCAGTCAAGGGAATCTATGCAGACAGACCAGAACCGCCAACACACCACGCACTACACAAGATGATATTTTGTCTCTGTCCCCAAATCACCTATCGATCCAATTACCAAAGGATTATAAGGCTAGCAGACAAAGTTATGCTGGGGCAAACTTTTGTTCACACGAAACTGCTAGGGTGTTTGAAGGCAACCTAGTGTGCTCAGATGACAGAGCACGGTCCCTTCTTTCTGTTCAGATGCAAAATTATGGGAAATTCGGCAAAATAATTTAAGCGTAAGCAGTAGAGAAGAGGTCCTGTCGATGCAGAAATGTAATCTGATGGCAAGGAACCTGTATCTTATACAGGAAGTATGTACAGCCTTTAATAGCATCTAAAAATACATAGTACCCATTTCTTTCCTCGGAAATTCTTTCGCCGGTGCACCGTCGACGCAGTTCTGACTAGAATTTAAAATGGCCGCTGTTTGTTATATTTATTTTTGTTTAGTAGAAGCATATGCAAATTGTACACATAAC
Source organism: Batillaria attramentaria (assembly GCA_018292915.2). Taxonomy (NCBI): domain Eukaryota; kingdom Metazoa; phylum Mollusca; class Gastropoda; family Batillariidae; genus Batillaria; species Batillaria attramentaria. Next base: position 1,127,127 of record JACVVK020000039.1, on the reverse strand, counting down.
TACCGAACACCAGTAAACGTAGACGTGGATAATTTTAGCATTTTCAATCAGCAACAGCCCTCCTGCCCCTCGAATCATGACGTCACACAACGCTGCGTGTTCTATGCGCTCAGTCGGGTCACGGAGTGCTCGCTTCTCATTTCAGTTTCATGTACATAATACATTCAGTGCTGCACATGTGCACTGTGCAACTTCTGCTATTGACACATTCTGGTTTTGCCGTCCACGATGTAAAAGGCAGAGCCAGTATCGAGTTTAGAGCAACTTGCTCTTCAAGGAACGCTTACTGACAATTAGAGTGTCTAAATACAGCAACGCAACTTAGAAAAATAATCTCCAGCATCAGTATTGACATAAAAACTCAAGGATGGTTTGCATATCTTCATGGAGTAGCTCAAACAGTTTGTTTAAAAAATCAACATTTTTATGTATTTTCAAGGAATCGATTTTCTTCTTCTTCTTTTTAATTTTTACTCAGAACACTTTTAGAACTTTTCAGAACACGCTTTTACCCGTAGATGACACAGTTTGTAGTGTTGCCAGATGACTATACTGCTGTCAGTTTTTTTGTTGTTGTTGTTTTTTTGCTGCCACAACTCTTTGCCAGCTCCAGTGGTGTTCTTCCGAGGTCATGGGTGGAATTCATGGAGGGATCGGAAGCTGGGGTAATTTTTATATGCGCGATTGTGGAGATGAGGATGGTGGTAAGATGATGCTATGGAGGTCCGTGTGGTATGGGACTGCGGGACAGGGCCGCATTCCACGCTTCCTGTCATAAATATCCCGGCATTAACCAGGCCCGGGAACTACGGCACCGGCCGTGTAATCATCCACATCATACGACGTGTCATACCAAGGAAAGCTCCCCAAATTCGCACCCGTGAAGTGGGTGAAACTCGACTGTGTGGCAACAGCCTCCCAGTTGGGCGCATAGCACACCCGCTCTGGGTAGGAGCCGACCTAGGTAGGCATCATCCCGCTTGCCTCGGCTGGGACTCGAACCCCGATCTACCGGTCCATGGTCCGAAGTGCTAACCACTACACTACGAGGGCCGCTGTTGTTGTTGCTGTTGTTTTCAGAAATGTAAATAAACTTGACCTGTACATTAAGTTTTTGCGTACATATATTAATTTTTCTGATAAACTGACACTTTTGATGTGATATTTCAAGTGGAAGATAAATTCTTAGTTAGCAGACTAGTTGTTCCAGCGGTGTGCTCACGCGGTAGGTGTGTCGGATCCCGAGAAATGCTGAGTAACTGGCAACTCTGTACCGAGACCGGTGCTTCTCCCCTCCCCCCCCCCTGCCCCCCCACCCCCCCCCCCCCCCCCAAGTTGCCACGAAAAATGCGTCCATGCTGTGGTTCTGTGTATGCACCATTTTTGTTTTCTCTTTCTTAGGTATCACTTAGCTCGGCTCAGGTCTCGGTTAGCCGATTTAGGGGTCAGTGCAGAGGCCAAGAGAAGCGCCGGTCTCGGTACAGAGTTGAGTAACTGGTCTCTACTGGCAAGATCTCGAGTCGACGGAAGTACACCTGGGTTTCTCGAAAAAGATCTACCGCGCAGTCAACCCTGTTCCGGGTCCGTCGCTTCTCTATGTCCCTGCGACGACATCCAAGTCGGGCTAACGAAGACCGAGCCGAGCTATGTGATACCTAAGAAGGAAAACACAAAAATACTTGGTGACAAAGAAAGTGGACAGTTGCGAACAACTTTGAGGTCCCCGTGTTATTTCACTGTGTGTACAGAAGCGGTGAAAACTGTCGCATTCACCAGCACAGTACATTTTTAGCCTGTTTAGAAGGTATTGCCTGCAGGAGTTGTCTCCCTTGCCGCAACAAGCACGCATTTTTCGTGGCAGAGCACGTAGCTCCCACGCAAAATGCATGATTGCTGCGGGTCTGTGTATGCACGGGGGACAACTCATTCAGGCAATAATCTCGAAACAGGCTAAAATGTACTGTGCTGGTGAATGCGACAGTTTTCACCGCTACTGTGCACACTGAAATAACACTGGGACCTCAAAGTTGTTCGCAACTGTCCACTTCTTGTCACCGAGTATTTTTTTTTTTTTTCCTTCTTATGTATCACTTAGCTCGGCTCGGTCTCGGTTAGCCCAGTTTGGACGTCGTCGTAGGGGCCTAGAGAAGCGACGGACCCGGAACAGGGTTGCTACGCACCTGGACCAACATGATGACTACGCATGACATGACGTCAGTGTTTGTCCCCGAATGACCCCGGTCCTCTTTTATATAAAGCTGAAAAAGCCTAGCTAGCATTTGGAACCAAAATTACTGCACCTCAGTACGCGACCCTGTGCTCAGTCCTGAGAAAAACAGGCATGAGTGTGTGGAGTCGTGATCCCTGAATCGCTCTGTTGTCGTATCCATGTGATAGGGTGCGTTTCAGTGGTCTCATAGTGACGCACACAACGTAGACGACCATAGAGCTTCATTCGGGAGAAGAAAAGAATACTCATTCTGTGGTTGGGACAGTTCAGTGCCTATGTGCAGATTTGATTATCGACAGGGTCAAAGTTTGTGCATGATCAGTTTTGCCTTATTTGTCCTGCGTAGTCATGGGCGCACTGCGCAGTAGATCGTTTTTTCGAGAAACGCAGGTGTTTTTCCGTTGACTCGACATCTTGCCAAGCAGTAGAGACCAATTACTCAGCATTTCTGACTGGTACCACATGCTCGAGGGCCAATGTTACAGTCATGTATGTCTGCAGAATGAAGGATTTTTCTTTACATCTAAACATTTGAGTAGTAATTATGCGGCACGGGTCTGTGCACGGAACACGCTAACTGCACACGTCAAAAAAAAAAAAAAAAAAAAAAAACGACAGGGGACACAAACATTGAGAGGAAATGGGGCTCCAGGGTGCAGCCCGTACTTTCCCCTGAAAGACTCTGTGCCGAAGAGAGTGGAAATAAGATTGTGTCTGGCTAATGTTAACCGGTGTTGTTTCCCCTGGTTTAGAAATAAGCAATAAATCCCTCACGACAAAACAACATGGTTTAGAAGTAACCCCCAACAAAAACCGTCGCAGCAGGTGTTTTCCAGAAGAATTTTTATTTCGATAACAAATAAATACGGCCATGTGATAATTATCTGTCGCTAAAGAATGTACATAATTATGGGTTGTAGATGTGTACTGTGTTGGGGACAATGTGTGACTGTGTGTGTGTGTGTGTGTGTGTGTGTGTGTGACTGTGTGTGTGTGTGTGTGTGTGTGTGTGTGTGTGTGTGTGTGTGTGACTGTGTGTGTGTGTGTGTGTGTGGATGGGGGGCGCGCGGGGGAGGTGGGGGGGGGGCTGAGGCCAGGCTAAGATGTTGCACAAATCAGTGACAATGAACAATAATTAAACGCACAATGGAGCAAGTCCTACAAATTTCTAAAGTTGTGCGCTTTGCATTTTCCCCGGACATGGATCAATAGGCTATTACGCAACATTTCTGACAAACGTAATCAGCAGGAAAAAAAAATTGGACAAAAGGTGCAAAATTTTCATTGCTTGTTGTGTGGTGTCCCTACATGGTCCACCCCTTGTCGTGGGGTAGTGGCTTGTGTACCTCAATGACCCAGAGAACTATGCCAGCAGGAGCACATGCTCCTGGCAGGGTCACCCAAGCTGGACAGGTCAAAGGGTAGAGGTCAGACGAATGTGGACCACCTCTCCAAGAGGCTAAACGGGTTTGCGTAGGGTTAACAGCCCTACCTGTAAAAAACACTAAGTTACAAAAGCATCGACAACAACAAACCGAGACATTCACCTGGGCGAGGAAGGGTCTCCATCCCGGAGACCTATGACGCATTGCAGTGAAAGCCGAAAGGAAGCTGCAAGGCCGACCCCCCTTCTAACACCCAGGACAACGACGAGAGTAGCCACATGGAACATCAGGACAATGTATGAAGTAGGAAGGACCATACAAGTAGCAAGAGAGATGAAGAACTACAAGATAGGAGTACTGGGACTGAGTGAGACAAGGTGGCTACAGACAGGACAGCTGAGATTTTCATCGGGAGAGCAATTGCTGTACTCTGGACACACAGAGGATGGAGCCCCCCACACTGAGGGCGTGGCCCTGATGCTGGCACCGGAGGCACAGCGGGCACTCATCGGCTGGGAACCTGTCAACTCCCGCATCATCACAGCCAAATTCATCACCAAGAAAAAAGACATCAAGCTGAACATCATCCAGTGCTACGCTCCCACCAATGATGCGGAAGAGGAGAAAAAAGATGACTTCTACCAACAACTGCAGACAGTGATAGATAGAGGAGGAGCCAAGGACATGACCATACTGATGGGAGACTTCAACGCCAAGATTGGATCAGACAACACAGGCTACGAGGACACCATGGGAACACACGGACTGGGACAGATGAACGAAAATGGCGAGCGCTTTGCAAACTTTTGTGCCCTGAACCAGCTAGTGATAGGAGGCAGCATCTTCCCACACAAGCGCATCCACAAGGCCACATGGAGATCGCCGGACCATGTCACGGAGAACCAGATTGATCACATCTGCATCAGCCGGAAGTTCAGGAGATCGTGGCGGGATGTGCGTGTGATGAGGGGTGCCGATGTATCATCAGACCACCACCTTCTTGCAACAACATTGAGACTTCGGCTTAAGAGGCACACCAACGCCAACAACACACGGACCAGGTACAACGTTGGACTACTCAGGAACACAGAGACACAAGCAGCATTCCGGATCAGCCTTTCCAACAGGTTCCAGCCACTGCAAGACCTGATAGAAGACAGTGAAATGGACATCGAGACACACTGGGAACACAGCAAGAAACTTTGGCACGACACATGCGAAGAGGTCCTTGGCAAGAGAAAGACCCAACATAAGGAATGGATCTCTGCTGATACCATCCAGAAGCTGGAAGTTAGGAAAGAGAAGAAAGCTGCACTGAACACGAGCCGAACAAGAAGAGCTAAGGCAAAGGCACAAGAGGAATGCACAGCAGCTGACAGAGAAGTGAAGAGGAGCACCAGGAAGGACAAGAGGGACTACATCGACAACCTGGCCAGTCAAGCAGAGGAAGCAGCCCGACAAGGGAATCTAAAAGACCTGTACCAGGTGACCAAGAAGCTCACGGGCAAATTCCAGCAGACAGACAAACCAGTGAAGGACAAGAACGGGCACCCACTGACAACAACTGAGGAACAGCTGAAGCGATGGGCAGAACACTTCAGGGAGCTGTTAAATCGCCCCATCCCTGAAACACCACCAGACATCCCACCAGCAGAGACAGAACTACCCATCAACTGCGACAAGCCCTCTAAGGTGGAGATCAGGAAAGCCATCATGACACTGAGAAATGGGAAAGCTGCAGGGCCGGACGAGATACCAGCAGAAGCCATCAAAGCAGACACAGAGACAGCCGTCAACATGCTGCACAGCCTATTCAGCAAGATCTGGGAGAAGGAAGAGGTGCCAGCCCAGTGGAAAGAAGGGATCGTCATCAAGCTGCCAAAGAAAGGGGACCTCAGGGACTGCAGCAACTACCGAGGGATCATGCTCCTGTCAGTGCCAGGCAAGGTTCTCAACAGAATTCTACTGGAGAGGATGAGAGAGGCAGTCGACCCCATGCTCCGAGACCAGCAGGCGGGCTTTCGCAGGAACAGGTCCTGCGCTGACCTGATTGCCAGCCTACGCATCATTGTGGAGCAGTCACTGGAGTGGAACTCCCCTCTCTACATCAACTTCATAGACTATGAGAAGGCTTTTGACAGTGTAGACAGAGAGGCACTGTGGAAGCTGTTAAGGCACTATGGAGTTCCTGGGAAGATCATCTCCTTGATCCAGTGCACCTACCAAGACATGAGCTGCAGGATTGCCCATGCTGGCCAGTTGTCAGAAAGCTTCGAGGTGAAGACTGGAGTCCGCCAGGGATGCCTGTTGTCCCCGTTTCTCTTCCTCCTGGTCATCGACTGGATCATGAAGACCACTACAGCAGGCAGGAAAAAACGGGATACAGTGGACACTCTGGACGCAGCTGGATGACCTCGACTTCGCGGACGACCTGGCGCTCCTGTCTCACAGCCACAGCCAGATGCAGGACAAGACTACGCGCCTGGAAGCCACATCAGCCGGAACAGGGCTCAAGATCAACAGGAAGAAATCCGAGCTGATGAAGATCAACACCACTGCCAACACACCAGTCACAGTCGGTGGAGAGCCCATCAGGGAGGTGGAGTCTTTTGTCTACCTGGGGAGTGTGGTTGATGGACAGGGAGGCACAGACCGAGACGTCACAGCCAGAATCGGCAAGGCAAGGGCAGCAATGGTCATGCTGAAGAACGTCTGGGCATCCAAAGTTGTCAGCATAAGAACCAAACTTCGCATCTTCAACTCCAACGTGAAGTCAGTTCTGCTCTACGGATGCGAAACATGGAGGACAACGAAGACGATGCAGCAGAAGATCCAGACATTTCTCAACACCTGTCTGAGGCGCATCTTCAACATCCGATGGCCAGAGAAGATCCGGAATGAAGAGCTGTGGGAGCGAGCGGGGCAGGAACCAGTGGCCAAGCAGATCCTGCGGAGGAAGTGGGGCTGGATTGGACACACCCTCAGGAAGCCAGCATCCAGCACCACACGCCAAGCCCTGACATGGAACCCGCAGGGGAAAAGGAAGAGAGGCCGGCCTCGCAACAGCTGGAGGCGGGACACTGAGGCAGAGCTATGTAAGCAGGGTACCAACTGGACTGGAGTGGCAAGACTGGCCCAGAACAGAGTGCGATGGCGAAGGGTTGTCGATGGCCTATGCTCCACGTGGAGCCAAGGGCCTAAGTAAGTAAGTAAGTGTTGTGTGGTGTGGGGTATCATAGTAGATCGGTCGTATTACTTTACTGTGGCAGACTGAGACACACTTGATTACTCATGAAAAGACTAGTCAAACAGCAGGTCCAGAGTTCATTATCTCCTCAAACAGCCGTGTGACACGCGATCAATTACAGCACATCGAAAAGTTTTTTTGGTGAATGGGTGAATGAAAGGTGAGGGACGAGAGGTATCTATAAAGACGGCTCTCTCTCTCTCTCTCTCTCTCTCTCTCTCTCTCACACACACACACACACACACACACACACACACACACACGATCTAGTACAAAACTCAGCTCACTCAGGCTTCGGGGTCAGTGTGTGTGTGTGTGTGTGTGTGTGTGTGTGTGTGTGTGTGTGTGTGTGTGTGTGTAATGTAGTGTGTGCGATTTCCCGAAAACAGAGTCTAGGTATACGCTTTAGAAATGACTCGAAATAGCTCCCGAAATCTACACACACACACACACACACACACACACACACACACACACAATAAATAGATTTTAAAAATCCCAGTTCTACAGGTACAAGGTGGAAATAGAAGTCGGCATCGGTTCTGAAAAACTCCGTAGACCGGTTTGTACCGGACTGGTACTTCCTGAAAAATCAGTAACCGCTCAGTGACGATCATGATGACTGGACGGGTGCCAATGACCCAGAGAGAGAGAGAGAGAGAGAGAGCACTCAATGAACAATTAGTACGATGATATTGGTAGAAAATCTTTCTTTTTTTCTTTTGAATTTACAGACAGACAGAGACAAAGAGGAGAGACAGTACACCTGGCCCTTTCTTCTTTTTCCCCCTTTATTTAATCATTTGTTTTTAATCCTGTTATAAGTTATTGCAATGTTTCACTAGCACGTACCGGCAATTTTGTTTATTATAAAGATGAAACGACAGAATAAAATTCATAGGAAAACACCAAACACAATGCATTAATCCGAAGGACAAATATTATGTATATAATTTTATTACATATGTTAAAGAACGAAACTTTATTCCGGCTGGGGCCAAATATTTGTGCTGGCGTTTTTCTCGTTGCCCCGCCTTTGATATCACCCTTACGTGGTGGAAAAGGACGTTAAACACCCAGCCACCACCGGTGGCAAATACGAATGGCTAATTTGTGTGTGTGTGTGTGTGTGTGTGTGTGTGTGTGTGTGTGTGTGTGTGTCTTTGCTTGCGCGGGGTAAATCCCTAACTAACTAACTAACTGTCTGTCTTTGCATACCTGAGGCGTGCACGCGTGTATCTAATGTAGATGTGAGCAAGTAGTGTGTTAATGTAAGAAGGTTGCTTTTTTATAGATTTGTTATTGTGCTCTGTATAGATGTGATATATGTCTCAACGTGAATAGACCACCTGTAGCCATGCTGGCTGAATGGATACATATATATGTATATTTACACATATGTGCCTGTACCCCCTGGTGGGGTTTCTGGAAATAAAACTGAAACTGAAACTGTTACTCTGTCTACGCAGCGACGGTCACCAGTGTTGGCCGTGCGTATCGACGCACACCATGCGGTGATGTGTGAACGTTCTGCAAGGGGGTAGCCTACGCCCTTTCCACCATTTTGCATGGAGACGCATTAAATGCAACAACAAAATAACAACAAGAATAGCGCGGGACAGCTTTTTTGTGTATGTGTCACGGGGTGTAACCGTGTGACATCAGTAATCTTAGTTCGTCACGAGGGTTGCTAGGACGTTGGTGATTGGCTCCTGGAAAAAAAAAAATGTTCTAGAACATTCCGACCGGCTCTTCCTCCAAGGGTATATAATATGATGCAAGCCTTAGGGGGAACGGTTACTAGAACAGCGGTAAGAGCAGATGTGTAACACCTGCGAGAAGATATTAACGACATACGCAGTATGTATTCTGACAAAATGAACCTACCTCCGTCAGTACGTATCATGCATTTTGTCAAAGTTTTGCCTCTCTCTCTCTCTCTCTCTCTCTGCACGTGCATGTGAATGAGCTTGGACCTGATGGACGATTTTCTCTGTGATTTAGTTTCTTGTAGTTTAGTGCATCACTCAGTTTCTGTCTTGAATTGTCTTTTTTCTATTATTTTAGTAGATACTCTCTGTAGCATTAGCAACGACAAGTTTGCAAACTGGCGAATTTCTGTCAAACCTTTTTCCGTTGATAAATAGACATCATCATCATCATCATCATCTGTCTCTCTCCCCACACACACACACACACACACACACACACACACACACACACACACACACACACACAGAGAGAGAGAGAGAGAGAGAGAGAGAGAGAGAGAGAGAGAGAGAGAGCAAAAGCAAATATGATTCTTAATTACAAAATGTTGTGAACAAGCCTAAACTTCTGATCTTACGATCAGCGGAAGGAAACGCGTAGGCCTAAATAGAAAAGAATAATAATAATAATAATAAATCTCGAAATTTTATTGTTCTGGCTTTTTTGTGTGTTTTTATGTAAACGTTCTAAACAATTTTTTTTTCATGTTTTAAGTGCTCTAATATTGAAAAATATGCCTAACGAAATCAAATACATGTATCTCAAAATCTATCACTTTTTTTTTTAACGTGAAAGGAAACTGAAAATTGCTAGAACAAAATATAGAATGCCTGACATCAGTCTTAAATAAAACCGCTTCTTATTTGTGGTCATACCCACCTGAATTACGTCGCTTTCTTAGTAGTCTGTTGGCTCATGGGTGGACTTACCCAGCTGACAAGCAAAACAAAACCTTTCGGACATGCCGCACACCTTCACCTGTTTTGGGGAAGCGTATGTGATCATTTCTGAAAGCTGCTGTCTTGTGCGTTTCAGACACTAAAGTACCACAGAAATCATCAATAATAAAATGACTTGCATCACACGGACTGGTCCGTCCATCCCAGCATCCCGTCTCGCAAGAGAGCGGGGACAGCGGGACGAAGGGGGATGACCTGTGTTCTGTGGTCATGAGGACTCTCCAGCAAGCCGTTGACACGGAATGACAGTGACCGTCACGCATGGAATGGGCCAGTCACGTGCAGATCACATCATCTCAGTCCGGTAACTGTACTCTATGCCTCATTATTGTCACCATTTCTTGTTGGTACGACACTTTTGATGCACTAATTTGTGGATGGCTAGCTCCCTAATTACCAACTCCGGATTAGAGCTACGTTCGAAGGCAAACGACCCCGACCCCTACCCCGACCCCGACTTCTCCCCCTTCCAACTCCCACCGCACCAACTGCCATACGAGCAGTCCGAGCAGTAAAAGGGTAAATGATGTATCATTAAAAGTATCGCCGCTGGGCATATTCATAAAACAATAACACAACTCGGATCCCGGTTTCGACTGATAATTTAAAGAAAACAACATGAAGGTCGGTAGGTCGGCTCTCTCTGTGTGTGTGTGTGTGTGTGTGTGTGTGTGTGTGTGTGTGTGTGTGTGTGTGTGTGTGTGTGTGTGTGTGGAGAGAGAGAGAGAGAGAGAGAGAGAGCGTGCGCGCGCGCGCGCGCGCACACACACACACACACACACACACACACACACACACACACACACACACACACACACACACACACACACACACACACACACACACACACACACACACACGAACAATCGACTAGTAGGAAATGTAAATTTGAGAAACGTGAACTGACTCAGGTGAGGTCGACAAAAAAATGACAGGATCTGAAAATCAGTCGTAGATTCCACAGAACTTGAACACGGAAAGCCCCAGTCGTTGCTGTGCACACCATTGCTGAAACTGCGTAGATCAAGGACTGCTGCCACAGTGTGTGTGTGTGTGTGTGTGTGTGTGTGTGTGTGTGTGTGTGTGTGTGTGTGTGTGTGTGTGTGTGTGGAGAGCATTTCCCGAAAGTCGTCAAAGTATGCCAAACGAAACAGCGACAGGGTAGAACCATTTCGACTCTCTCTTTTTAGTTATGTTTTGTTTTTAGCGCTGTTTTGTAGTTTAACGGGTGTTTTTTGCCATTTTCACCACTTTTCGAATGCGTGGTCCCAGCCTTTACGCTCTTAAATCGGCGATAGGAAATTCTTTGTACATTGATAATGTTCCAAACTTATGCCATCTTAGAGTACTTTTCACGCTCTTTTCAATGCAGTTTGTTTGAAGTTTGTAGCTGTTGTATTACGCCCGCTATTGTTAGTTTTCTGTGTGTAAACAAACACAGATTTCGCTGCTACCCGAGCATCTAGCCCTTGTTTCTGCTGCGAGCGGCCGTTGCTTTCTTTGCGGCTCGCGCTGGGCGCATAAGTAGCCGCGAGCTACGCCTCACTGGACAGTCGCCAGCCAGCCCTGCCGCGAGTCACTGCACGGATTGTCGCTCCCCGCTCTGCCATTTGTTGCTGTTTTCCTGTTGTAAATAAACTCATGTCATAGCGACCGCTGTGTTTGCCTCCCTGCCTGCCTGAACTCACTCAACACCATCACATTTTGTTTTGTGTTTTGTTCAATGATTTGACAGGTGGCAAAAAATACGTGAAATATTATGTCAATGTACATTGTTATAATATTTTTTAGTATTTGACCAGTATGTTTCGTCGGCGTCCAAAATGTGCAAGTTTCAAAGACGAGATTTGTGACTCGGACACAAAAATCAGTTCTACTAATTAGAGACCCAAACATGTCAAACTGATTAAAAATTGTGTCCTTAGTTTGTGTGAGGTTGAATTTTTTTTTTTTTTTTTTCGGTTTTTTTTTATTTTTTTTTTAGACTAGACATTGTCGTTGACAAAACGACGGGGGGGGGGGGGGGGGGGGGGGGGGATCGAGTTTCCGGGGAAACACCATGCGAACGTTCAAGAAAAACATGAGAAATTTGAGCATTTTACAGAGCAGTCATGATCACACCAAGCAAGTCGAATTTTTGCTATCAAAATCTGAAACATTTCGTTGAGACCGGTGAATTAGCCAAAAAGTTAAACGAATGTTTGATCCATACTGAACAGGTCAACAGACTTACTGTCATTGAGAAACATCCGTACGATTCTTTGTATACATTTGTCTAGACTTTGTGAAGGCATAAACGCTTTGTACAAAACAATAAGTATCATCGCAGTGGCGTGCGAGAGAGTATGTGGCTATGGCTCTCTTTTCAGGCCATCGCAGCATGAACAAATGCAAGCTGATTGCTGCTATCCGTGACACTGTGGTTTCTCGAAGAGGCGGTCGACGTCTTCAAAGCCGATCCGGTCAGAGTGACACTGGCATGTACCTACAGGTAAGAAGACGCGGTTGCCATATATGGAAATAAAATGAGACAAAAAAACAAATAAATAAACGAACAAAACCCTATTGCACTCATTTCCAATGTTAATTGTCTCTGAAACCTTTGGCGGATTGCATTCTGAAATGAATGAGGTTTCACTGATATTACATTATTTGTTATGTTCGTACTGTTCTTAGTTATCGTGAAGAAAGTTGGCAGTATCAAGATTTATCAAAGAATCGCGACAATTGACATTTGCGGAAGCCTCTGTAGCGGCGCGTGCAAATTGCAGTCGTTCGAGAGTCTTTGCAGGATAAATCTTGATTCTTTGTGATAACGTTTGTAGTGCAGTTGAAACTCAAACGCCTTTTCCAACTGAAAAAAAGTTCCCCTTCAGATCTGGTCGGGGGGGGGGGGAGGGGGGAGCATGAATAAAATAGATGAATCATTAAGTTGGTTTCTTGCTGCAATTAGCCCTTGATTTACAAACGCTCCGAATCACAGCAAGGGAAGTCGATTCGACTAATAACGTGCATTGTTTTCCTGGAATGACAAAAAGTAGGCCACAAAACTTTATCCAGTCAGGTGTTGCCTAGTTCGGGCTATCTTCTTTGATTAAAAATCTCCGCTGACGACAGAGTCGCCCGTACTATACATAGATCCGAGAGCGGCCATGCCTAGCATAGCCACGAAAAAGTGAAACCACGTAGGAGACCTTCGCGCATGCGGTGTAGGGTATTAGTATCGCGCAAGGCCGATGGGGTCCCGGACGTTTGGCAAGCTGACGTGATCCCATGATAAAAAGCGCTTCACCTGTGAGCCACCGCGGAACCCATGGCCCACTATCCGCTATCTTCTGGATGCAGACGTCATGGTCTCTTTCGGTATAGGATATCTAAAAGTACTAGGTCCGTGGTACCATGCACGTAAACATAATCTGGACTTTCCACTCACTCTGTGTGTGTGTGTGTGTGTGTGTGTGTGTGTGTGTGTGTGTGTGTGTGTGTGTGTGTCAGTGCCGTGTGTGTGTGTGTGTGGCGGGGGAGGGGGGGGGGGAAGATGGGTAACACCGGAAGGAAGGAAATTTCTGCTCTGCTTCTAGTTCTGAGCGGCAGTTTCGCAGTTCCCAGAAATATTGACCTTTATCAGAAGCCAGATCATCATGACACGTGATGCCCATAACGGAGAATTGTATAAATGCTCTGGGCCCGCATGTCAAAGTCGGGATTAGGGAGTTTAGCCCCGGGTTACAGTCTAACCTCGAACTAAACTAGCTCTAGGGTTAAATTTTCTGTTTTTCGTTTTAAATCAGGAAGCGGGTCCATTCCAGCAAGGTGCCTATGCCTATAGAAGGATTTTTGTCTTTCTTTCTTTGATTCCTTTTGTATTTAATTTTGTTTTGGGGTTTCTTTTGTCCTAGTCTGGGTTAGGCCTGTAACGGTGGGTTAAATTAACCTCGAGTTTTACATACGGGCCCTGCTCTGCTTCAAGTCAAGTTCTGAGCGGACGTTTATCAGAAGCCAGATCATCATGACATATGATGCCCATAAAGGAGAAGTGTATAAATGCTGGTGCAGTTTCCACCCGGCACGCCACCCGGCCTCACTACAACTGAGACGACCCGACTGACAGCACTGCAGAGTCTGCCAAACTTGGTAAGTTTATTTTGGTTTATTTTCCGCATGTTTCATTGATAAGACTGTGAAGCTTTAGCTCAAGTGTAATTCAGTCGCAGGCAACGACCTCCCCTCTGGCTGGAAACTCCGGATCTCCGCCAAACTCTCGTTTTGGAAATGTTGACTGTGAAAAAAAGAAGTCTGTTTTGCATTTGGCTGTATAAATATAAATAGGGTAGGGTTTGTCGGCATTTACTGGTTGTTACTGCTGTTGTTACTGCTTCCCCCCCCCCCCCCCCTTCTCTCTCTCTCTCTTAACTATGCATTTCTCGCGTCAGTGTGGGCTGGTGACTGAGCAAGACAGAAAAAAACCTTCTGATTTACAGTTTTCACAGTACATATACTTAACTGTACGTCCCCGGCATTTCAAAGGCTCCATTAGTTTAACTCTCTTCTGGTCGCAGCACGAGGGCCTTGTGACTTGGACCTCAATATGTCTTGTTTTCCGACAGGTCACAGAACATAATTCAAATGAGGCAGGCAAGGGAGGGCCTGCACTATTAAAATGACTTTTTCCCTTTTCCCTGTGCTTTTGTGAGTTGCTAAAAGAGCATTTGACCCCAGATTTTTGGTTTTGGTGAAAAGAGAGATGTTTGATGTGTAGACAAATGGAAGCGTTGACTTGAGGGGTGACCTATTTTTGGCCATATCCTTGGGCGGGTGCCAGGGCATGAACAACAGAGCGCACAGTTTTGTTTACGGGGTCGGGAAGGACGCCACTGACACCGGCAGAGTATGAAAATTACGCTGACCAGGCTTAATTTTTGGCATGCAGCTTGCGGACACTGATGTGTTGCTTCTGGGAAACCATTGTGTGTTTTGGTTTTCCAAATCGTTTTCAAGGACTTGTGCTGCCTGACATTTTGTAGGAAACCAGAGAGCAGCAAAAAGTTGTATTCAGAAGGCAAGCTAGGGAGATGATTACCAGCCGCAGTTTCGGACACAAAAGTAGAAACGAAAGTACCGTCCACGTCACGAGCCCCAGTCCCCCCCCCCCCTCTCCCCCGGGCACACACACCTTTTGCAGGTGGCCAGTACCAGTTGCCAAGGGCAAGAGTGCCTCATACTGCGGCCAGACGGACCCAAATTTACTTGACCAGTACTAACTTAATGATATGACTTGGGCAGGAGTAACTTACGTAGTCGGTGACTACAGCGGGAAACAGACTACCCGCGGGCCGGTCCACTGACGTACATTACTGTTCTAATTTTACTCGTTTCTGACAAATGGCACATACAATTCGTTACATACATTTGCCGGAGAACTGTGCCCTCTTGATGAAGTCTTCACGATAAGACGAAATATTGGGAAGTAGTCATATATAACGACATTTATTTTCGTATCTAATGAAACCTATGAAACCTTAACACCGATTCTTAATCGCTCCAACCCTTAAGCAAATCTGAATTATACTATCATTGTATATACATGTAGTTTGTTTTCGGGGGAAAGGCCGGTTAGTTATGTATGATTGGCTGTTTTCAGTTCAGGGGAAAAGGTTGGTTAGATGATATAGCTGGGTTTCCCCGGCGGGGCCGGGAAAGGTCAGTGTGAGTTGAGTGAGAAATGGCTTTAAGGCCGCGGGTACCCAATTTTCTGTCACCCCAAGAGGACTACAAAAATTACCCCAGCCCCGAAAAACAAACAAACAAACACCAACACATCGCAAAGTCGTTGCGGTTCCGCCAATGACTTCTCCCCCAGTGACAGTTTGTGTTTACACGCGGGGGTCCAGGTCAACCGGTGGAATTTCGTGTAGGTGTGTACGCAAAATAAAATGCAGTGTCTAAGCAGTGTGTTGTGTTCATCAGTCGGCGCGAAGTCCGCTCCATTCGACTGGTTTCTGCTTACTTGCTTAGCTTGCTTCCGTCGGAGCCGTATGTCACACCAGCAAACCTTGCCTCTAGAAATGATTAGCGAACGATTCAGTTTCCGTTTGGCGAAAACTTTAATCAGATTAGAGAAGTATGTGGACACTTCCCTTGAAACAAAATGCATGCTGGTATTTTGTGACAGTTTGAGAGTAATTTTTGAACACATTTGCGTATTTCTGACTTCGACAGTTATTTTTGTGTCTGTCCGGCAGGATACAGACGACTGATTTGTACATTGCAACTGATCCGGCATCGGCAGTATTAGTACCATTAGTCGTTTTGAGCCGCCAACTGATTATTTTAACACACTACCATACAAGCTGGATTTAGGGGGTTTTGAGGAATGCTTGGATCACAAGGGTTATTTCGGTCTGCAGCCAAACGGGCCTCGCAAAAAAACTATGCACTTTCGGATTTGTTCCCCCCCCCCCAAAAAAAAAAAAAAAATGTCCATGTCAAGTAACCACCTCTCTCTCTCTCTCTCTCTGGGTAATTCTAGTACCGAACAAAAGTTTAAAATCCTCAAACTTCTACCTCTTAAACAGCATCTGGAGTTTAACAAATGCTTACTGATGCACAAAATTGTCTACTACAAAGCCCCAACATATCTCCATCAACTATTTAATTTCGAACATGATAAACAACATAACACAAGGAACAGTCTGCTCCCAGTGCCTCGTCCAAGGGTTGATATATATAAAAGTAGCCTGTCTTTCTCAGGGGCATCCATGTGGAACTCTTTACCACTGAGTATCCAAAACGTTTCCAAATTCATAAACTTCAAACAAATTCTACACGATACGCTTATCTGACGATATATATAGAAATGTGTTACATACATGTTTTGCAATATTAGAGACGACTGTAAATTTCTTACTTGGCATACAGCCAGTATCATCAGCACATGCCACGTATATTTTGATTTGTTTATCGTGTGTATTTTTTCTCCTGTATTTCCCCTAGATAGTTTATACTTTTCTTTTCTTTTTTAAAATATTTTTATTGTTTGTTTGTTTGTTTTGATTTTTTTCTCAATACCCTTTAATGTAGAATAGCAGGACAGCATGTAAGATAGGCAGCAATGCCTAAATGCTCTATCCTGAATAAAAAACGTTTCATCATCATCATCATCATCTCTCTCTCTCTCTCTCACACACACACACACACACACACACAGGGCGTGCTCACTACTGCTGCACACTAAGAAGCAGACGTACTGAGTGGGTGAATGAACCTTTCTTCAAAGGAAACGGAACGTCATCTCGCTACTTGATCGCGTACAACACACGTTTGTCGATACGATTTCGGAAACGACAAATCTTCATTTTATCACAAAGAAATCCGTTCGCCCTTAACCTTCCGGCTACGTCGCTAAAAAACTTCTTAGTCCTACATCGTATGAAACAACTTACCCATGGTTTTTAAATAGGTAATTTTCGACTTATTCCTAGTCCTACGTCGTGGGAAACAAATTACCAATGGTTTTTACATAGGCAGATTGCAGCGTATTCCGAGTCCTAGATCATGGGAAACAAATTACCCATGGTTTTTAGAAAGGTAAATTTCAACTTATTCCTAGTCCTACATCGTGGGAAACAAATTACCCATGGTTTTTATATAGGCAATTCACAACTTATACTTTAATTACTCTGCTAATTACAGTTAAAACACAATTTTTGGCATGAACATAGTCAAACCATTTATTGACAAAGTCATGAAATTTCAAAGGTGTGACCTAAATATTGACCGAGATACGTTCAGCTAAAGCAATGTGTGTGCAACTTTTTACCCACGACGTCGTCCGAAGGTTAACCCAAAAGCAGAAGAGCAATAAATGGGCCATATCAGACGAACGTTTTTCCCGATTTGTATGCCCACGCCCGCCCTCCCCCGGCCTACCCCCATCCCCCACCCTACTTGCTGTTACCAAGGGCCAGCAAATAGAAGTACCCTGGTCAGACCCACAATCATCTATTTCTATTCAGAACAATGGGGAATTCGGAATCAACCGTGAGCAGCTCAAGCTCTGTGACGGTTAGAGGAACAAGTGGCAGAGAATACAAATGGAGCGACAGCTACAACTACAAGGGAAATTCCGAGAAAGCCAACACAGTGATATCCACAAGAGGGCAGCAAGGAATAGATCAGCTGAGTACATCAATACGTTCGGCAGCATCCGTCGACAATGGCCACAAAGGCGTGACTTACAACGGTTCCAGTATGCTCAAGAACTAGAGCTGCCTGGTAATTAGACAAAATGCAACATTTCCTTTATACATCAAATGGCTATTAAACTCTTTTAGGTCATATGCTATGAGTGCAAAATCTTCTGCACCACTAAAATCTTCACGAAAACAGACGTTAGAACAAGTTGAAGTAAGAAAGTTGATAATATCAATATTTATGAGGCTGTCGAGATTTTCATGATCGACGTAGAAATTCTTGTAGGCAAGCGTTGGAACAAAGCACCGTAGCATATAATTGAAAAATTGATTTAAAATGACTTTGCTTGATGGTTGGTCCTAAATACTTGCAAGTGGAAAGCAGGAGAGGGGAATAGGGGGAGGAAGCACTTAATTCATTCTACCCGAGCAACAACTGCAGTCGTAACAGTATGTGTACATTGTACCTCCCTTTCCAACCTGTCTGCTGTCAGGTTTCCTTGGTAACCCGCTGAAAGTGATGTCAAAGTAGAGTCAAACATCTAAGCAACACTTCCTATAACCACAAAATCATTTGGCCCAATGGTGCAGTCATTTGGTGCAATGTCACCACGTGATCCAGCCACACGGTGCACGACACATACGGTTAGCCTCAGTGTAGAATGTGTTAAGTTTCAGTAAGAGAGTGGCTCGACTGGTCGTGAAATGTTTACATTCCATCAAAGAAGGCAGGTCGTCTCGAAAGAGAGGCAAGGGGTCCAAAGGAACAAGCGTAATGTGACTGCGCACTGTCAACAAAGGCAAACACTCAACAGTATGCAAGGCTGAATAGTCTGATAAATCCACGCCAGACACCGGAAAACTGGCAGTTGCAGCCTTTTTGCTGCACTATCCTAAAAACCGTAAGATACCAAACACAGATGCCATTCGCTCTCTGCCAGTTGCTGTTTTCCTTTCTTACTCTGGGATGCATTTTCCACAGCCCTTTGAGACAAAGGTTCATTCAGCTATCAACGTGTATTGTCACGATAGCCGTTATATTCGTGCATCTTATGATCGCAAAAAATCTGAGATCTGTTGTAAGCCCCGGCAAAGACGGATTCTCATGCAGCAAGCATGCCTAACAACTAATCACAAATATCAACATCTACGAATTGCCTGCTAGATCCTTCAAAGTGAGAGGAATACCTGAATAATATGTTCAGACACAGAGAGGATTGCATTTGGAAATTGCGTTTACCATGGAATCAAGGAAAACTGTTCTCAGATTTTCTAAATGGGTAAATAGGATTTACTATGACTGTTCAGTCGTAGAATGGTCGGTTTACTGGAGGCAGCCCCGCTGAATACGCTGATCTGCGCCAAAGCTTTAAGTCACTTTTACCGGGGGAGGACGGAAAGGGGAGCAACGGGTAAAAAAATTCAGAAACAAAATACCAACAAAGCAGAACCGCGTTTCTCGGAAGTTGGGTGGACGACTGACCACAGGCAAAGCCATAAATGGAATGAAAATTGTAGTTAAATTCCTATTTCTACTGATTGGTTCGTGGATGCAAAAACATGTGAATAAAAAAGAATGCCATGTGTGCTTTAATTGCCAACTGGAAAAAAAGTCTACTGACTAAAATCTTAATATCTTTTTAAAGTCTATGCAGACAAATGCAAATTACATATGCCTATATTGTTCAATTGGGTCCACAGGTTCTGATTTCTACCTGTCATCAGTCATCTTATTTTCTACGGAAGCATGGGAAACACACACCCACTAAACCTCTTTCAAAAGAATCCGGATGATTATGTCTTGACGGGCGGGACCACATTTACCATCACCAACCCTGATGGTTCACAGGTTACTGCACGAAGACAAGAAGTTATTAAAAACGGGTTTCTACAAAAGGCGTCCACATCGGTGGAGAAAGGAACAGTCTTGATCCTTATCTAAGAAATTTGGGAACGTCAGTACTCTGACGATCCGCGCACTGGGCTTCAGAGGCAAGGTTTTGTTAAGAAACAGACATCGTCGACGCGCGACCAGCGCTCTCTCCCGCCGGCCTACGGGTGTTCCATGCGATGGCCAAGCAAAGCAGAAGGGACGTCCCCAGCCTCCCGCAACAGCAAAAACCTGACCACGAGAAGAAGGGGCGCCCCGAAGCACCAAAGCAATCGGAGGACCAGTTAAAGAAACGAAACCCTCCGGCTTGCAAACCACAGTCGAACCAGAGAAACCAACGCCTCCAACAATGCCCAACTGCGGAAACAGCGACAACAGAGAATAGGAAGAACTGCCGAAGAGGAGACCATCTTTTTAGAAGGCTGAAACACTCGAAATCACTGAGAGAAAAAAACAAAAACAAAACAAAAACACCCTATTCAGGAATTTTTTTCCCGTACATAAACTGTGTTTAAAATACTATTAGCTGCAAACTGGCGGACAGTCCAATACAATCTACTGGTAAACTATGGACAAGTATTTTAGCATAATTATTTATCGCTGGTACTTCAAGTGTCATCGTGAGAGGCAAATGTGTAGCTTGTACATTTTCCATGCTTTCAAGTTGTAGACTTGTGGTTTTGTCAGTGTATTTTGCCTGTTTACATTTCCGTTCTGTCTTCTGTTGTGCGTGCTGCGTATGATTTTTTTTTTCTTTAAAGGCACAGTAGCCGTTCTCAAGATCACTCACCACTTTACATATATCCCCTCTCTCTCCCTCCAGAAGGCAAAATTAATTTGACAGAATTCCCGGGTTTTGGGGTTTTTTTTTTTTTTTTTTTTTGTCTTGTCGTTTTGTCAATTGTATCACGTTGAATAAACACTCGGGTGACTTCTGACACAGACAGATTGCAGACTACCACTAACCAGTATTACTGTATGTGTACACAAAATAGCAAAACTATTATTAACTGATACCAGAGTAAACGTATCTGCCATAAAATATTAATGTCCATGGCTTAACATTAGTATCTGCAAAGAAAGTGTTGGATAACTTTCGCCCGCACCACAACAACGGCATTTTCCCATTTTTGTAAAAGTTCTTTCTGTCATTTAATCAAAATTTTTGTAGCGTTACAGCTGCAGATCACAGATTTTGTTTACCATTTGATACATTTTTTTTTTTTAATCTGTTTACTCAGGTCACAAAAACTTTGCTTGTTGGTGATACAATGTGAACTTGTGGAATATGGATGTCTGTGAAGCATTGCTCGCGGGCTCTGTTGTGCAAGAAGCAAACCTGACAGTCAACATTTCTAAAACATGAGACAGGTGCTTTGCTCTATCCCCTATTCGACTTAGAAAACAGTCACTGCCAACCATTTATTTTAAAAGTGTTTCAGTTTGCCTTGCTTTCCATCAACTTTCTTCTTCAAGAAAATATTCTGTATTTTGTATCCTTCCTGAAGGGATATCATCGTTTTAATAAACCATCAGCCGTTTTTTATGCTCAAGAAAAAAAATCCTCCTGTTGCTGGTAACACCCGTGTGCAACAATTTAAAACGTATAAAAAATGAACACATTTCTTCCTCTGACAGCCTCATTGGCTGTCTCACCTGCAGTATACACATGCTGGCCACCATCCACACTGCCAAACTCTTACTTGTTCCCCAAACCAATCGCAATACTCAAACACCCCTATGGAAAATGATCCTAATAAAGATCATTAACAGACCCATAACTTTTCCCCCCTCTTCCCTTCTAGGCATCTTGAAACAAAATGGGCAATGACCAAAGTCAAGAGCGTAACCACACTGTCAGAGTGAAAGTGGTCGCAGTCAACAAGGACAACTCTTACGCAGGAGAAATGGAATGCAAACGGGAGATGTCCTTCAGCGGGGTGGACAGCTATACAGCAAACCAACTGGTCGAGAAGGAAAGAGATTTAATGAGGCAGCAGATGGAAATTTCAATGTCCAACATGAACCGTGCTGCTGCCCTACCTGATAATGAGCGACGCTATGTGACCTACTACTAAACAAATGACTCCAAGCACTTCAGGCCCACTAGAATCTTTTACAGTTTGTAAATAACGAGTACAGTTGTTGTTTTTCAGGACTGACCAAGTAAGCGGGGCATGTAAATTGAAGCAAACACGTGTCACTGTCCAGATTACATACATCCAGAAAGAAAAACCATTTCACATAGCGCCCAGTAAGGCAAAGAACTCTCTCTCTCTCTCTCTTGCTCTCTCTCTCTCTCTCTGTTTGTAATCACTTTGTGATCTGCCATTGCAAGGTTGCTGGAAATGAATGTAAACTGAGCATACTTTAAGTTTATCTTGTCAATATTCAAACGTGTTTTCTTGTATCTCCACAACACTCAACAAAATAAATCTGTATAAACCAAGAGAAAGTACACTAACACAAGTGACTGAAAAAGAACCAGGATGAACACACCTGTTTGTTTTTTGTTGTTGTTTTTTTCTGACAACATACAGCACCATGTGTGAAGAGCACCATATTCAAACAAAGAAAACACCAGTACACTGTACATGGTGTTAAAAAATTATTAACTCAAGATGACTACCAGTACCCTGCAGTTGTTAAGGGGGAAAGTAGAACAGTGGAATTTTACTTAACACTCACCAGTGAACACACACACACACACACACACACACACACAAAACAAAAACAAAAAACACCACATTTTCTTACTTAGAATACCAGAAATTAATATTTAAAAGGTTTTATTTTGGAAATATCAGCCTTACAAAATTCAGTAGTCACTGTTACCAGTCATAACTTAGTTTGGAAAATAAATATGATCTGAATACATGTGTCTTGTCTTGTGACAACAGAAGCATTAACTCATCCCTGTTTACTTATCAGTAGTTTGCGATCTGTCCTGTTTTACGTGTCTCAGGTACACCCTATTTCCTTCTGTAAATTTAAGAGTGAGTCTGATTTGTATCAAAGAGATCCCTGTATGCCCAAGACTCAAAAACGAGTTTGCACCAGTTACTCTACAGTTACATTCCTACACACCTGTACATAATAATAATAATAATACATAGCTTTTATAGAGCGCCGTTCTCCAACTTCAAGGACTCGCTGCGCATTAAAGCAAGCACACACACACACACACACACACGCTATTTACATCCCCTCAGCATACATACAATTGGCAGTGCAACAAACTCATGATGCACACAGACAGACTTAACAGAGGTTTAACTATCAAAGGCTTGGCGGAAGAGATAGGTCTTCAGATGCGATTTAAACAGAGGCAGTGACATGTAACTCTACATGTAACTCTACATGTAACTCTACATGTAACTCTACATGTAACTCTACATGTAACTCTACATGTAACTCTACATGTAACTCTACTTCTCAGACTTTAAAAAGGAAATGGGGCTTCTAAACATCATGGACATACATGTATGATCAGAACAAAACAGTACATGTATAATAAACATTATGCATTGATCAATTTTGTAACAAATGCGCAATGGGTGGCATCGTATGAAAGTCTTATAGTGTCAGTCTTTCTTTTAGCTCCTTACCACAGCTGTCTTTTAGGTTTTATCTGTCTCATTTTAATCTGTTCTTTTGTTTTGGGTTTTATCACTGGTACTTGTTCTTGGTTTTTTATCTTGGTCTCTGCCTTTTTCTTTTTTCAGCTGTGTGTGTGTGTGTGTGTGTGTGTATGTGTGTGTGCTCTTCTATTTTTTTTTTTATATTTTAGTTGTTCTTACGCAGTGTACATTGAGTTGAGTGAATGGGGTTTTTGTGCTTTTTTTAGGTTTTAGATTGTAAGGCGCCTAGAGCTCGTTCCACGGGGATAGGCGCCCTATAAATATTATTATTATTATTATTACTTTTGATCACTTTTTTCTCACTGATTTTTCACTGATGGTCATGCACAGATGTAACAAAAAGCTGGTTTGTTGTTGTTGTTGCCAATACATGTATTTGTACAAAATGCAACCAAGAGAAACCACACCATTCTTTCTGACATTGTCTCCTGTGGCAGATTTTAATACCGACTTACCAATAAACCCACAGTTCACTGTTTTGCATTCATTAGCAAGTCTGCTTCATACTCAGTATACATCCCTACATTTAGCGAGCAGCCACCAAAAATCCATCCTTCCACCCGTGTGATTACAGAGAAACGCCCCTCTACATGCACACAATTTACAAACAGGCACCACCATATAGCAGAGCATGTCAATCAACATAACAATCACTTCAGTAGGATGTCCAGCTGTGTCTTCAGTTGAAGATGCTGTTCTGTTGTGAAAAAAAAATTGCAAATGCAGAAGTCTTTGTCTAAAAGGCTGCGGCAAATTGTCACAGCACCTCAATGTGCCCCATTCTCCTGTAGCGCTGACTGGTCTGTAGACTCCTGGCTCTCAGCCAACTCCAGAACTGCAGGTGAGACGGCGATGCGCTGTTGCTGGAAGTACGTCGTGCTGTTGTTCTCCGTCTCGTTCAGATAGTATCTGTAGTTCACCATCAGCCCGCACGACTGGTTCAAGCCGCGAATGGAGGTGTCTGCCAGGTAGTTGATTCGCCACAACACTGCTCCATTGGTCAGGTGAAAGTTGGCTGAAATAATAATTGTGATAATAATCAGTGTATTATCTCATTTTCTTGACTGAAACTGCCCAACCCAACACACACACACTCACATGAATCTCTTCCACAAAGATGCCAACACATCACAATCATGTGGAGCAAAGGGTTAAAGTTTCAGACATTAGAATTGCATTTATTTTTTTTTTTTAAAGTGGGCTGAACATTTCAGTGAATGGTGCCACAAACTTCAGATGAAAATACTTGACGCCAATTTGCCATCCATGGGACGTATTCAAAATCTTTATACATGCAACTGTATGCTGTTAAATCTGTTGGCATGGTAACGTGATGCATTTTGCGTGCAGCATGATTGTGTATTACATGTCTTGGTGTACTGTTAATTCAACTTATTTTTCACTATTTTTCATACTGAGTTCCAACCAGCTTCAGCAAATAGCTACAGCCCTCGTAACTGGTATCGCAGCTGATGATAATGAAAAATCTTATTTCACTGCTCAAATGCAGGGACATAATTCAAAATGGGTGACTGTCAGGAGACAATGGTATTCTTGGGGGGTGGGGGGTGGGGTGTTGTTTTGTCTGATTGTTTTTGTTGTTGTTTTTCATACACAGGACAAGGTCCGGAATATCTGTGTCAAACTTTAAGATATGACATAAGTAACAAACTGAAAGAAGAAATAAATTGTCAAAACTAAAGTACAGGGTCCATACAGGTTCACAGTCTCAAAAATTCATGACTTTTCCAGGCCAATTCTCCTGTCTTCCATGACAACTTCCTTACCCTCTTTCACACTGACACACGCGAGGGTAGAAATTATGAGCTTATCCAAGTTACCGCAGTCAGCAAGACCAATGTTCAGAGTTAGTTAACAGCCTTATGGGAAGGCAGTTTGTTGGTATTTTTGGCAATCAGTCCTGTGAGTAATCACCAAGCTGACCGTTTCACTGTTGGGCTCAAATTGGCTTCCATAAAATTCTGAAATTCCATGACTTTTCATGACTCTTTAGATAATTCCATGACTTTCCAGGCCTGGAAAAGCTATTTCCAAATTCCATGACTTTTCCAGGATTCCATGACCTGTATGGACCCTGAAAGTATCTCGCAACACTGCTTACCAACTCGGTTCAGAGCAAATCCTCGCCTTTTCTCTTTATACAGGTAACGAGCACACAACCGGAGTAATGGCCCCTTCATTGCAGTAACCGTTTCTTCTTTCGCGAGCCACTGGTTTGTCTGTACAAGATGCTTGAAGGCCTCCAGTGTCGAGGTATGGTGGGATTGGCGGAAAGGCTGTAGGGACTCGATTTCAGATGGTGTAAGCAACTGTTGACAAGAATCCCCTTCACCGATATCTGGAAGCAAAATGACAAGGCAGACACTGGGATAGTGTATTCTATTTTAATATTAATAACAGTCACAATAATATAGGGGCTTTATCCAAAACATTTGGCTCAAAGTGCCGTGGGCTAAACCCAGCACGCATGCTCACGTGAATCACACGCATTCTCTCAGACACTGGATATGAACAGATAACAATCACGTGCTGTGAAGGGCCAGCTCAGCACTTTTGTGTTTCTGAATTTAAGAATTGCATCTAATTTTGAATTTTGAGTGCTAAACCTTTCCAGAGCAGTGGGGGAGGAAGCCAGAGTCCCCGTAGAGAACCCCAGTATTCTATTTTAAACAATAAGTTTGAGTCAAGTGCAAAATAAGACACATGAGAAGAATAAAAATTGCAGACAGGTAGAAAATTATGTAAGCATGTGAGACTAAAGAAAGCGCGTGCGTACTACAAGTAGCCTGTGTCGACATCTTGTCACTAAACACACAAATTGTGAAAATCCTGTGTAGTCCGTTTTGCAAGAGCTTGTACCTTTATAATTTCTATGTATTTATTTCATTTCGTTTTTTTTATTCGGGGGAGGGGGAGGTGGGGGGGGGGGGGGGTTGATAAATCCAAACCATACAAAGTGTCTTAAATTTGAACGCAATATCCGCTAACAACTAACAGCCCTGAAAGCTGCTTCGTCGAAACATAGTCCAACTCAACATCTTGCTCCATACCGAGGTGTTATAATTGTAACAGTTTCTCACTAGATCGGTGAAGTTGCAGGTTGATCTGCCCAACAAGCCAGTCACGGAACCCTGGGATTGGAGACAGGGAGGAGAACTGCGACAGGTGAGGGAACTCCGACTGTAACTCTCGCACCACGCGCTTGATCAGGTAGTTGCCCATCTCAACACCTTGTAATCCTGGAAACACAAGGACGTTTACGTATCTCATGAAGTTCTGGAACGCAATATCCGCTGTTAAACTGTTACTATTCACTCAGCATTTTATAAAAATTGCATTCCATAACAATACCCATCGCAAGCTTACGTCAAATTTATCACAAAATTTCATGATTGCTCTTAACAAGGCAATTCCCTTCCTATGCTGTTTTTTTATATATTTAGAACAAAAATTCCTGGTTTGCTTTTAAATGACTGGTCCATGCAATCTCTTGCGTGGCTCACAAAGTGCACAGGAATGTACATTTGGAGATATATCTGTCAAAACACACACACACACACACACACACACACACACACACACACACAAAAGAGACTGACACAGCAGTACAAAAATGATACAATTTTTAAATGCCAATGACATACATCCTGTATAAATTTTTCCTCCTTTTCACTTCTTTTATATCTGTTTAGTTCTGTTTCTGTTGACATTACCCCGATGTGTCGATGTAATAGAGTAGAAAACTGCTGTGGTTATCTGTGCAGGATCCTCCTCTTCAAATGGCTCGACAGAACTGTTGTTTGGCTGTGAATCCTCTGATGCTTGTGTGACAGCACGGAACCGTGGATTGTGGATGATGGACTGCGCAACACAAAAACATATATTATAACCGAATGAAATAAAATTTTCATTTAACATATTCAATAGTTTCTGGAGTTTGCTTGCATAAATGTTTCTGCGAGTAAAGTTGTTCATGTAAGATGTGTGTGTGTGTGTGTGTGTGTGTGTGTGTGTGTGTGTGTGTGTGCATGCGTGTGTGTGTGTGTGTGTGTGTGTGTGCATGCGTGTGCATGTGTGTGTGTGCGCACAGACTGAGGGACAGACAGACAGAGGTTCGATGTTTAAGATCCTGCAAACAGGGTGCATTTTTGTGAGATAATATCCACAAACACCCATAAACGCACATGTATGAGATGGTAATGTTGGAAAAGACCTCAAATGCAAGACATGTACGTAAATATCTAACAGCAGTGACAAGCAGCGTTCCTTATTACACACATGTGCATCATTTATGCAGTGATTTCAGAATCTGACGCAGAGATTTTGAGGCTGTACTTCACTGATTTCACAAAATGACCCTCTAAATTTGACAGAGATGGTTCAATTAAGTGACCCTCAGTTTTGAAAGCCATAAGAAACACTGTAAGTATTAGTCTGACATGTATAATTATACAGGGATCGATTTTCTCGCGCGCCGTGCGACTATGTCTCATATTTTGATATAATGTCGCATTAGAAATTTCGCAAAATGCATCATTTGTCGCACGAACATGACATCACAAGCGCACTTGACAATGCGAAGCAGAGATGCGCTGTCTGTGTCAGTCATAGATTCTGTTACACTAATCTAATATTAGTGATGAGGCTTACTTATACCGCTCGCCGCGCGCGCTGCCAGGAACTCTCGCTCGAAAGAGTTGCAAAAAATATTGGCGCGTCAAGTTATGAGTTTTCTCAGTTCTGCGATCGAGAGGTCCTTTTCCGTTCAGAACCTGAACGTCACTGCACTTAGGAACAGGCTCTCGGCACAGACATGTGACAAAGTGATGCGGGTGAACTTGATTGTCTCATAGAAAATCGAAAATGTCTCATAAAAATGACTGGTCAAGGAGACAATGTCTCATTGGCATATTTGAGTAAATCCATCCCTGATTATATTACATTTCACCAGTGAGCATGGTATGTTGATTGGTGCATACAGCACGCTGTGTTGAAGGGTGCATATGTGTCGGAAACTCCACAAAAGTGCATAAAGGTAAAAAGTGCGCAAGGTAGTAATGCTGGACAAGAACTCTGAACAAATGCAAGCAAATATTCAAAAGCAATGACAAATATGGGTCTTACATGTATATTGCTAGAGATTTCACTAGTGAGCGCCGTGTGTAACACAACCACTGGTTCCCGTGGCATGCTGTTGTGTGTGAATGTGTAACACCGCCGATAGGACCCCACTCGCTGCCTCAGATCTCGCCAACTTCGAATAGGATGCACAGCTTCAAAGTCAGATATCTACAACAAAAAAAGTCTCCCTCTCAACCACAAAAGCAATGTATAAATAAAGAGAATGAAGGTTTTGTATGCATATGTGCAAAACTGGTGATGCACACACACACACACACACACACACACACACACACACACACACACACACACGCACACACACAACCAATGATGTGGATCATGAAACATGGGGAACAACTCTTGTAACTTTCAACCTCATTCTTGGGTCATGACAGTTGCTGGCAAAGTTATGAACACTTCAAGAAATCACTTGGAACGCATATGGTTCCCAGTATTTAATGAGAGTACTCCACATTACAACAAACGAACTCTTATAAATATTGCTACAGTGCATCAGACCAAACATAGTTAATTAGGAAAAATCAAACTTTCTTTCTTTGTATATGTGATACGCATTTGTTTTCTTCTTCTCCGTGAAACGTTTTTTACCTTCTGTACCAGGTCACAAGGTGATGTCCAGGTTACACGCTGGAGGTGCAGGAAGCCAACCCCAAACCAAAGTGTCAGCAGTTCCTGTAGCAACCGACTCAGTGCCTGGAAGTGTGCACTGTCAAGTTCACTGGTGCTGCTGCTTGTGAAATTCTGTCAAAATGATCAAGGCAGATGAATCACACCCATATATATACATGAGCCTGGATTTTACTGTAGTGTGTATACGTCAAGTGATGACAAGAACTGTAGCTAGTCTTGTCTTAGTTTTCAAATGACTTAGTTTTCAAATGTTTCATTCTTACAAGCATGGAGAATTGACAAAATATTACTGAACACAGCCTGACATCATTCAAATTGTAAGACTCTTTTTTTTCTATCTTTTTCTGTTTTTTCTCTCTTTTTTTATAACGGTTGTCTCTACCTCAGAGCAAATCCACCAGATACTTTATCCATTTTGTATTTATACAGTTATACAAGGCTTTACTTTCGAAAATAAACCAAGTCACAATCTATCACAGGTGCCATGTGACCTGCTCACCAGAAGGTCAGCTCGCATGTCCACGAGGAACTTGACCCCACCTTCAATACGGCCGATTTGCTGGAATAGATTCTGGTAGCGTGGTGTCATGGCTGACCGCATTCGCTCCAAAGACCTAACTAGGAATGCTTCTCCTCTCTCCTGCAAAAGGAAACTGTCAGTTAAATGTTTACCAAATAACTAACAAAAAATAAATAAAAAGTTCCTGTGCTGATTTCTGAGAATAAGTGTGTAATCTAATGCACAAACCACATGAACCGTTTTACTCGAGTGCACATGTGCGCACACACACACAAACACACACAGACAGACACAAAAGACACAGAAAAAGACAGAGACTCAGAATGTTTATTCCTTTTGGACACTGACCCATATCAAGTGGACCTGTAAACTAACTGTTAACAGAAGAGCAGCCTGTGGGATATTGGAAGCACAGCAGAAACAAAGCACATGTAGTACATGAGGAGATTTTTGTATTCAGCAGCAACCTGTAAGCTGATCATCATGGAAGAAGAGCTGGAATGGATCGAGGTAGGATCAATGAACACACACAGACAACCTACCTGCGCCAAGGTAAGTGTGTGTGCCACCTGAATGACATTGTCCTGATTGATGCTGTAGTGTTGAGCCAGGTAGCTGAGAAATGCTGTTTTACAGTTGTCATCAAGCTTACGGTAGAAACCACAGAAGTTCTTACACTTGTTCTGAAAAACACCAAGACAAACAAAAAGTTTTCACTCAAGAGATACATTACACTCAGGGTTTGATAGCAATATTTCTAGCTGTTTCAACAGAATGCATGTTCCATGCACAGATTTTTGGATAGATCAACTATGATGTCAGTTCTCCCCGTTCCTTCTTGCCTTTTAACATCCTTTCCCCCTATACAAGGGTGACATCAAAGATGGAGCAATGAGAAAAAGGCCAGCACAATTATCTGGCCCCAGCTGGGAATAAAACTCACAGCATCACACCACCCGAGCACTGAAATTCCAACGCTCTACTGCTCCACTGTCCCAGCTCCCCCTCTCTCCCCCCTTCCCAGGGGATTCAAACCCTGGTACCTGAAGATTAGCAAGATAGTGGCCACCTCATCCACTAGGCCAAATCCTCCAGTCAGTTTAAGTCAATATATTGTACATCAGGTCACAGTACTAATAGTGTGACAATACACATCATTTACTCCTCCTCAGTGCATCACCCCAGTAATCATCTGCACTTTTTTCTTTCTTTCTTTTAAACACCTCTCCCTAAGGGTGGAGCCCTGTGCTATACCAATTAAGTCTCCATCATCATCATTATCATCACTGTATAAAATAACTGTCTTCACTGTCTCTTTCATTCTTGTACCTCAATGGCAATGGTCCCAAGATCAGGGGAAGTGAAGACAGTGTGCAAGAACTGTGCAAAATCCTGCGACTCAGTGCTCATTGCTCGAAGCTGCACCACATGCTGGGACCGGAACACCTGAATACATAAAAAAAAAAAAATTGTATTACAAGTTTTTCAAGCTTTCAATCATAAAACTTGAGTACATAGACAAATCAATTACACTCTTCCTCCAAAACATGTGTGACGGGGCGTGTGTAGTGGCGGATAAAATACATGCACACACAAAGGTTTTTTTCAACGCATGGAAGAAGGAAGCAGTTCAAGATCTTAATGCATTTATTCAGTAGTGTTGTCTGAATCTGTTTCCAACCCTGAAATATAAACTCAGGTGGTATCGATCCGTAATCCTATGTGTGTGTGTGTGCGCGTGTCCCACCATACTGTAAACTACATGTACTTGTAGACTTTTCAGTTCTTTATGCATTATACTTCTATACTTTAGATTATGACCATTTAAAGTAACTAATTAAATACTAATTAATAGAAACTAAAAATGACTTATCTCACTAATAACTATCAGTGTGACTTTCACTCTGCTACATATGCTCCCCCCCCCCCCTCACACACACACCCATCCCCCCATCCCCCCAAAAAAAAGATAAACACAAACTGATGTCAGGAAAACCAAGTATCAGAGCTTGAGAGAGTACAGGCTACATCAGATGAATTGTCTATGGACTATGGACACTCACACACACGCATGCCCACACATGCACATGTGCGCACACACACACGAACACATGTGCACACATACGGGGGGGGGGGGGGGGGGGTCAACAAACAAACAAACGTCTTGAGAATTGTGTGAATTTTCAGTCAGCTGTTGCAGATGAGAGACAGCCAGCCAGCTTGCATAAAGTGCTGGGTGCCGAATCTGGTAATAGTGGTTGTTCATTTCTGCCCTCAGTATGCTGCACATGAAAGTGTTCCAACCGATGTTTGTGCCTGCTGGCGATGAAGACTGTAGTGTTGTGCGTAAGTGACAACACGTATACCAGAAGTTCACCTTTGACCCCCAAGGTGCCTGGTGGAATCATGTTCTCTGCATGGGCAGCCGTGATTTTCGGTTAAGAAATCCATGCACTTTACAGACAGTAATATGCCAGTATGCGGATGGAACTCTTACCATTGCAGCCGATCTGAGTGCAGGTGGAAAGTGCCTAAACGATTTTACCCCACAAAGCTGTGCCAGTCTCCTTAGACAAGCCATCTTGACACTTCTCGGGAGAGTACTGTCCCGTTACGGCATTTCCCAGAAGTTACAAAACTTATTTCAACGATTTACTGCAAGACATAAACAGCGTCATTATAAAGGTGGAGGTCCCGTATTTTGTTTCTCTTTGTAGGCACCCTGGGTCATTTCATAATTGATGTATTCTTCCACTTAGTTCTAACTACATGTACCAATTTAAGTTTGTTGGGGGAAGAAGGGACAGTCATATTTAGAATAGATTTTGGTGTATAGATTTACGACAAACCAACATGGCGTCAAAAAGCGTGACTGGCTACCTAGGAAACACGTTTTGCTCTTTTATTTTATAATACTTGTTTGAATTGTGTCGCTAGAGTTGGCGAAATGCACAAACGGTTCGGATTTTGTCCATTTTTGCTGATTACTTCGTCATCCATTGCAGTGAAAAGGCCTATCGAAGAATCTGTCCCGTCAAAAAGTCGTCTGCAGTGACCTTGCTGACACTCGTTGCATCGGATTATTGACGACAGAAAAGTATTTTAGTGCCGATAGTCAGCGGTAGAGTATTCGTGGACAACATAATACACAGATGCGTCAAATTCGGCAGTACTTTTGCATCAGTGACTGAAACTGGGTAGAACAGACTCTCAGGTCGAGGGCCCAGATTGCACAGTTTTGTCTGTTGGGATTTGCCGAAACATCGATGAATATATAAATCAGTACAGTTAAAACACGCAAACATGGCCCAGGCAGCGAAAAAGCTGTGCCCTACACTTCATTGTCTTTTGAAAAGACAGTCACCACAAAGGTTGCACAGTGTAAAACTAAGAGACCTGTTGCATGGCTGTAAACACAATTGCCAATACCAGCCAGCAAGGTGTATGGGCATTCTTGGGTTCAGCAAACCTAGTGAATGGAACAAGGTGGTTTCTGATGCCGAGAGGATTGTTGGCTATCCTACATCATTTCTTAGTCTGCGGTGTTTGTTGAGCGATGAGCTGTCAAATGTGGCATTACAGATGAGGAAACTGGTTGGTACCAAACATCCACTGCTCCAAACTGCCAAGTGGGTACCATAATTATGCTGTGTTAAGATTTTCAATGAGCCAAGTACTAATCTGTAAGTTTTGCGTCGGTATTTAAAATTGACAAAATGGTGTATAAGATTTTTTAATATACTCTCATGAATACATCTCCACCGCCAATTACACCTGCGATTTTACCTTTAGCGATCAGATCGAATTTTAAAACAATTTTCTGTAGTGATGATTGCCTCCTCGCCCCCCCCCCCCCCCTTAGTGTGAGTCCCACTCGGCCATTATCTTCCTCCAAAAAAAGAAAACCGGAAGAGTCTATTGATAGAAACAGAATTTATTTCCATAAATATTTGAACCATTAACCCTCATAGGAAAGAAAAAAAATTGTGAGCAGTCCATGGTGATTACTGCAAGATCAGACTTTGTATTTCAGAGATTTAATTTATGATGGGAAGCATGGACTGCAGACACGGGGCCTCATCGTGTTGCTGTTGTCAAAGGCAGCTGGGCCTGCTCCAGGGATGGACGTTACAGAGCACGACCTGGTCAGCGGTATTTTCCCTAGGTGAGCATTCAGATGCAGAACAATAGACAACTCCACTTGGCGACCCGAGGCCAGAGTCCTGCCCCTTTCCTGTGTCATGTATTGGAAACATACAGTACACCCGTGATGTCATTGTATGGGAAAAGGGGTGATTTCAAGATGAAAGAGATTGACCTGATCGTCTTTTTCCTCAAATGATGTCAACGGACTTACTGCTTTCTTTCCTTGTTTCAGTCATATCAAAGTCATCCATTCATTAAGAATGAGTAATTTATGTTGTTAGAATGCAGAATACAATGTGGAGAGTTGACTTTGTGGGTCAGATCATAAGATTCAAACTTTTTTTTGATAACCCATGTAGATTATGTAGAACTTCAAAGTGGTAATTATAATTTATTTTGAATGATAATAATTAATAATGAGGATAACTTTCTTGGAAATTCACGTAAAACCACACGTTGGTAGAAAATGCTAACAGTTAATGTGATAGCTGATTATACCATTTTGTAGGTGTCATGTTTGAAAAAGTATGATGGATTATAATGGCAATTTAACGTCAATTTCCAGTCAGCGTTCACTGGCAGAAATCACAGAGATAATCCACACTGCCAACCTCATCCACAAAGGAGTGGTCAATATGGCAGACCTGTCCCCAAACGATGGACTTCCCGCAGACATGGAGTTTGGAAACAAGATGGCGGTGCTGAGCGGAGACTTTCTATTGGCCAGTGCCTGCACAGGTCTGGCTGAGTTGGGAAATACGAAGGTAGGCTAGGCTGTCTGCAGTTTTTGTAGGTTATCCATTAACATTGCAGTTCCAACACACCCCCCCCCCCCCCAACTGTCCCCTCTACCCCAGCCGCCTACCCCCCTTTCCGTCATCTCCAACCCTATCCCTAAGTAGTACTTGTCTGCAATCAGTGTAGGTTTCCGTTATGAGCGCCCCCTCCCTCCCTTTCCCCTAACAGCCACCTACCCCCTTTCTGTCAATCAAAGGTGAGCACAACCAATGAATCAACAACTGATCACCTGCACTCATGGTACTTAGTATAGTATGCCCTCTCCGAACACACACTGTGACAGCAATCACTAGTTAACAGTATTCAATATGGATTTTTAAACCGGTAAAGTTGAAAATCAGCCGGTAGGTCATATTGGTAACTGGTGTCTTATTCAGTATTTCTAAATTTCAGCCAATAAAATACCAGAAATTCCTGGTAAACATCATCACTGAGAGCATCAAGGGCCTTCAGTGCTCGGGTTATGAGTTTAAATCCCAACTGTGAGTCAGACATTTGTACTGGCTTTTCCTTGTTGCCCCTATCTTTCACATCACCCTTTTGTAACAGAAAACGATGTTAAACCCACAAACAACCAGCCAAGCAATCTTACTGCAAGCGTCTAGTCAATTTTTAATCCTTCAGTTGTCTTATTTTGTTTGTGTTTTTCAGGTGGTAGAGCTGATTGCGGGTGCCATCGGGGATCTGATGGAAGCGGAGTTCACTGGCTTCACCGACAGACAAGGCAACCCCACTCTACCCGCGGCTGTCACGTTTTCCGATTGGGTGAAACAGACCTATTTACAGTCTGGCAGTTTACTGGCCAAAAGTTGCCGGGCAGCCATGAAACTTGCCAGCCACAGTTCAGACATGCAACAAATGGCGTACGACTATGGGCTTAACACAGCCTATGTTCAACAGGTTTGTGAATATTTGTTTGACCTGTGTGAAACAGTTAGGCCAAATAATAAATAAATAAATAAAATGCTTCTATTTTGTAAACAACCATACTTTTTTTGAGATTTTAAACAGGTGTTTCTACAAAAAATAAAAAAAAATAAATAAATATTAAATAAATAAAAACTGTAACCACCAGTAAGTAAGCTATCAATTAAAACTAATAATTCAGGTAATAATCATCCTTTTAATAAGTCCCTGTCCACCAGCCATAACTGCTCTGGCCATGAAATCTGGAACCAAATATTTAGTTTGCCACCAAACATTGTGTTTGAACATTTCTGTGCTTTGCTTGGTATTCACTGCAAAATGCTGGCCAGAAGACAAAATAGGTCATATAATCAGCATTCATACTGACTGTGCCATTGAACTGAGTGCCATTTAGTTTCAATACTGTTTCTTAAGAAAACGCGGACACTGAAACGTTGCCAAAAAGTGAATGTATTTTAACAGTTGAGCGAGGATGTGAAGACGTTCACAAAGGGGGAGCACTCAGAGGTGCGCGTGACGTCAGCGCCTGTAATCCTCTTACAAGAGCAACATCCGGACACGGCGGAACTCGTGCTTCGTCAAGGGAAGTCTGACACCAAACAGGTACAGTCATGCTCAACTTCGCAGAATCCGTGTCTGGTGATGACGCATTATGTTTGTTTGAACGTGCATCTGAAAATAGGAACATTTCCGGCATATCAGGAAAAAACATGTTGGTGTGTGGGTGTATGCTGCCCTGAAAAGTACCTAACTCACTTCACCCTTATCCTGAGCATCCTCTATGTCAGGGTATTCAGCCTTTATCAAGATGCAATTTTTAAAATGTGTAGACATTGAAAGAGGTCAAACGTTTATGCCCATCAGAGCCTATGTTGAGTGCGGTATTTAAAAACAAAACACCTACACCTAGCATCATGGCACCAGACATTCCAATCTTTTATAGGTGAGTAACAACTTCTGTGCCTGAAAACCACCACGTACACTGTGAAAACCACCACGTACACTGTGAAAACCACCACGTACACTGTGAAAACCACCACGTACACTGTGAAAACCACCACGTACACTGTGAAAACCACCACGTACACTGTGTAAACCACCACGTACACTGTGTAAACCACCACGTACACTGTGAAAACCACCACGTACACTGTGAAAACCACCACGTACACTGTGAAAACCACCACGTACACTGTGAAAACCACCACGTACACTGTGAAAACCACCACGTACACTGTGAAAACCACCACGTACACTGTGAAAACCACCACGTACACTGTGAAAACCACCACGTACACTGTGAAAACCACCACGTACACTGTGTAAACCACCACGTACACTGTGTAAACCACCACGTACACTGTGTAAACCACCACGTACACTGTGAAAACCACCACGTACACTGTGAAAACCACCACGTACACTGTGAAAACCACCACGTACACTGTGAAAACCACCACGTACACTGTGTAAACCACCACGTACACTGTGTAAACCACCACGTACACTGTGTAAACCACCACGTACACTGTGAAAACCACCACGTACACTGTGAAAACCACCACGTACACTGTGAAAACCACCACGTACACTGTGAAAACCACCACGTACACTGTGAAAACCACCACGTACACTGTGGAGAAGAAGGCTTATGTAAACTCACTTGTATCCTTGTAAATCAAAGTTCATTCATTCATTCACTTCCTCCCTTGAATGAAGTCGCTTCCCTCACTGAGCATACTTGTAGCAGTTGTAGCTGAGAAACTTAGTCACGCTTTGCAAGTGCATGTAGGCATGTGTGTGCCCTCCCCTTCTATCCTTAAAAGAAACTCCTCCACCCCCCCCCCCCCACCCCCCACACAGTCTTGCCCTCCTTCCTCTATCCTGGTTCATGACCCCATTTTAAGGAACTGCTTTGCTGCTTCCTTAAAATTGTAGGTTGATGTCCGTGTAATGTACTCCAGTATGCTGTCAAACTGGTTCCAGTGCAGCCAGATATACATCGCTCGCAAAGAAAGATTTGAGTCAAGAAAACCACGTAAGGCAAAGCTGTCTCAGACTGCGAAGGCGTCCTGTAATTTTTTGTAGTTAGTGTTCGGTCTTTACACTTCAGTGGTCACAGGCATTTGACTATTTTGGTTTCTTTGGTGTTCACTTCAGAGAAACGTTTGATGAGTTTGCAAAAATTTACTCCCCTCGCACCCCACCAAAATCCCCGTCCTACACACATCCGTGCCCATGACCTCATTTCGCGGAATCCCGTCTCCGCTTCCTTTGATAGCTAATGCACTCTGCGATTGTTACAGCTGCTGACAGCGGTGCAGGGCAGCGGAGTACTGACGGAGTGTAGGCGACTGTGTGACGAGTACAGCACCAAGGCAGTGGGCGCTCTCGCTGCCTTCCGCAACTCTGATGCCAAGTCAGCCCTCGTCAACATGGTGCATGCAATTAGACGTGTGTAGTGATGAGAACAAAGTATGGTAGTGTAGTGATGGGAAACGTGTGTGCATCTCTCTGTGTGTGTGTGTGTGTGTGTGTGTGTGTGTGTGTGTGTGTGTGTGTGTGTGTGTGTGTGTGAGTGCTCCACGTCTCCTAGAAGTCTCCCTGGCATCGCCTTTGAGGCCGTTATGATGTTTGTCTGGTTCGCGAGGTCACTATCACTCCTATTTAGGGTTGATTTTGTGTGTGGGTGTGCGTACAGGAATAACATACAAGTCCTGGTAACAGGAACAAATTGCATACGCATTTTGCAGATGTGCAACGCAGTTTTTACCTCAGCATTTTAGATTTTGTGCCTTAGCACAGCGACTTTTCTCTGTGTTTTTGTAAGGGTTCATTTATCAACCATACCTTTGATCTCCATAGAAAACGACAGCGATGTGTAAATGTACGTAAGCGTGTGTTTTGATCATGCACACCTTCTGCTGTTAGTGTTAGAACTTAAAATTGTTTGCTTCTGTTCAGATGCAGGTGTTCAGATGTGAGCTTGGAAGAGAGACGCTGTATGTCTGCAAATATGCGTATGAATAGGTGCTTGTATTTTTATTCTTGCCTTGCTCGTCTGTGTGTGTGAAAGTTCATTGTGTAATATGGTACATTGTACGTCCGCTCTTTGCAATAAAACGTTCATGTCAACATGGGTTTTTATTTCTGTCTCTAACAACTCGGCACATGTGGAACATGTTGACAGAATTTATACTCCTTGGGTTCTCTCACTGATCAGTGTTCAAGATAAACTTATTGACAGCTGATTGTTCTGCATTATGGGGCCTTTATACTGATCAAAATCAAATCAACCATTAATTGATAAAGTGTGTAAGAGATTCTAAAGTATCTCAACATTCTCTCAGTGTAAGACAGAACATTCACAAAAGTCCATTTTTTCAATGCATTCATGGAAGATACAGCAGATTTTTTTTTTAAATAATAATAAAATGGCCTCCTCGGCAAAGTGATTAGCACTTTGGACCATGGACCGGGAGGCCTGAGTTTGCCTACCTAGGTTAGCTCCTACCCAGAGCAGGTGTGCTATGGGCCCACTGGGGAGGCTGTTGCCACTGCACTGGTGCAACTTAGGGTGCTTCCCTTGTTATGATATATTTCAGGACCTCCATAGCAACATCATACCATCATCCCCATCCTTATCGCCATGCATTAAAAAAAAAA
Source organism: Batillaria attramentaria (assembly GCA_018292915.2). Taxonomy (NCBI): domain Eukaryota; kingdom Metazoa; phylum Mollusca; class Gastropoda; family Batillariidae; genus Batillaria; species Batillaria attramentaria. The sequence goes on along the minus strand of JACVVK020000039.1, from coordinate 1,087,962 downwards.
AAAAATTGCCCCAGTTTCCGAGCTCTCTGTGGATTCCGCCCATGGCCAGGATGGAATGCTATGGGGCTGGCAAAGAGTTGGGGCAGCACCAAAAAACGAAAGAAGAACTGCTTATCAACGTCTTTCATAGTGTCAGCCTCCATTGTAAAAAGGAGCTACTGGTTGGTTAGTGGTTTATTTCTTTTGTATTATTTTGTTTTGGATTTTTTGTTGTTGTTTTTTTAAATATTGTTTTAGAGTCACAGCACCGAAAAATAAAGCCCCCTAAATCCCCCTTCCACAATCCCCCCCCCCCCCCTCCACCTAAGGTACACTGTATTCAGCACATTTTTAAAAAGTTCTGTTATGAATGCACCGCATCATTCAGTCTCCAGCCTGAAAAGGGATCTGTGTGGGCAGTTGTATTTTCATGGTGTGACCTTGATGAAGATCATTCAGCGGATACAAGTTGACTTTTCCAGCCTCGCGTCCACCTGGGCCGCACACCGTAACAAAAGCATGACCCACCTTTACAGTTCAGCTCTCAGCCCGGTAAAGAATCACGTGATCTCCGTTTACGCAGCACGCAGGGCTCCTCCGTTTTGAGTTGGACTGTTCGGGCTGGGTTCTGACCTGATTAAGGCCCGCGCAAAAAAAACAAAAACAACAAAAAAACCTTCGGCTCATTGCACATGTACATCATTTGTAAGCTCGCATGTAGGTAGACACAAATTAATCTCAGGCCTTCCAACCCCTCACAGGTTCAAGTACTTTGCTAGGCCGAAACTACTGAGGTGGAGATCAAGAGACTTCACGATATAGATAACTTTCTGGGAAGTGGCTGCATCTCGGGTTTTTATCTCGCTGACTCCTTACAACAATGAAAATTAATACTTGTTGACAATGACTCGAGGACTTACTATCTTCAACAAGATATGTAGCATGGAAAAAATTCAAGCATTTCGTTTTGATAACTGACATTGAGCGGTGGGGACATTAAGCATCCTTCACTCTTTGTCGTTGTTTGCGGGTGTCAGTGTACAGCAGCAGCCTTTGATCCTGGCCACCCGTCTAGAGTGAGTGAGTTAGTTATTTAGGGCTTAACGCCGCGCAAGTTTAATGTCGAGATAACCGATTGGACAGAATGACCTCGCATAGAAAACTGATCAGTCGCCTCTCATCTATAGTGAAGTTTTGACGATTCCGACTTTTGCAATGAGCTGTGGCGATTGGGATTTTCCCAGTGATAATAATAATACATGTAATATAATATACTATTATACAAGCGCTGTGCCCAATTTCTCAGCTTAAAGCGCCGTGAACTAAACCCAACACGCACCGGCGCTCACGTGAATCACGAATTCTTTCACACATAGAACATCCATATGTTAAGTTTACGTGGTGCCAAGGGTCAGTTCAGAATTTTATTTTTTTTTTTTTAAGGTGGGGGCTGAAAATAGCCAAAGCAGAGGGGGAGGAAGCCGGAGTACCCGGACAGAACACCCGACCACCACCCGAATGAAGTAGATACGTTTGCCCTCAATGTCTCCTTTACCTAAAGGGTGAATTTGTGTGTGTGTGTGTGTGTGTGTGTGTCAGTGTGTGTGATTTATTAGAAAAATTCAAAATGACGGTGGACCACCTAACCTTCCTAGAAACATACATGCCGTATACCGGGCTGGGCAGAAAGAAAGCCGGAAAAACTAAGATCAAGAGGATGACGACGGAACTGGAAGAAAATGAAAGGCGGAAAAAGAAAAAAAATAATTTTGCCCGATTGATCGTGCGTACAAATAATCACTCTATTCTTTGGCTTTCTTGGAACCGGCGCTTATCTTCCCCGGTGCCGCGGAAACTGAAACCAGAGCACATGAGAACATCGGATCGATTTCATGCGTAAATATCGCCAACGTTATTGACAGGGATAACTGGTAACGGAGCGACCAATCACTCATAGCCCTCGTTTGACAAACGTGTTCCGCGATTTGCTCACTCGTGTATTTGTCCAGTTCTTAGAACGGCACTTTCGCAAGACGACGCGGGCGCGGTGCGGCTCAGTGAGTTCTGCTCCGCACTATTACCTTGAAAGATCTGCCGAAACGCCTGAGCTGCAGCAAACTTGTCAGGAAGGTTCCACCGTCAACGTGTGATCTTCAGTGTCGGATCTGGTCACAATGCACTAATGATGATGATGGTGATGATGACTGATGATGATTATGGTTATGACGACGACGATGACGATGATGATAACTGACTATTGTATAGGTGCTTTACCCAGTTTCTTGAATCTGCTGGAAGCGCCGCGAACTGAACCCAACGCGCACGCTCAAGAGAATCACACGCATTCTCTCACACATTGGACATGAACACATTACAATCACGTGGTGCGAAGTGTCAGCTCAGCTGTTTGAGTTTCGGAATTCAGAATTGCATTTATTTTTAAATTTTGTGAGTTTTGTTTTCCGACTGAAAGCAGAGGGGGAGGAAGCCGGAGTACCCGGAGAGAAGCCCTGACGATCAGCCCGAAAGAACGGTGCCACTGACGTACGAGAAGGAAAAATTCTTTTGCCCCGAGAGGGACTCGAACCTGACTTCTCGCATTGGTGACGAAGTCGCTTTAACCACTAGACCACCGACTGGCCACTGCAGGCCTGTAGTGCTTGATACGCACTGACGTAGGACATCGGTCATAGTCTGAGTCATCTTCGGCGGATATGTCCCATTATTTTCTTACCGGGCCAAGGCGGACACTATGATAAGTGTGTCCTATCTATTCCTGTGCCACAGTGGACAGTATTCAGCAGAAATGTCCTGTACTTTTACGTTCAGTCAGGACATGTGTCCTGTTATAGTTACCATGAATATGATATATCCCAGTTATGTCCGGATTTTTTTTTATTTATTTATTTATTTATTTATTTATTTTTTTTTTGGGGGGGGGGAGGTAGATTTTGCAGCTTTACCAAGTATAACAAAAGATGCCGCCACAATGGAAGCATAATACTGCTCCTGAAGAAACAACCACTTGACGGTATTTTTCAGCGAAAGAAATAGTTTACAACAACACACCCTCCTCCAAATGCCCCCCCCCCCCCCACTTCCCCCGCGCCGCCCCCAATAAATAAATAAATAAATAAAAATATAAAACGAAAACAGATGTTCTGCTGAAAAGCTACGCAAAAATGGGGCGCTGGACATAAACGGGGTAATAGGCATATTTCAGGCTTGTCAGCTTCTGCACACTTATGCTGTCATGTACACAGTCAGGCGAACGCACACGAACATTGGATGCATTGTGTGTGTGTGTGTGTGTGTGTGTGTGTGTGTGTGAGGTAGAGAGGTGCCAGCATCACAGGTGCAAAGTGAAAGTAAGTGAACTAAGAACAAGTTTGCCGGCGGGTTCCCAGAATGATCGATTACCTGACGCAAGATTCCGTCTATTCTGGTCCCTCCATCCCTAGCGACTGCGCCATCTCCCCTTAAGTCTCCCACCCCCCCCCCCCCCACACACACACACACACATACGTCCCGCCACACCATCTCCCCGCTGCATTCAGCTCTGATCTTGCTACCATGCTTTCTCACACAGCGCAAAAAAGCAAATCATTACCACAAACTCTAATCCTATTACAACAAAATCTGATGGAATCATAAGACGGAATTGTAACCGCATTAACAAATTTCAATTCTGTCAACACAAATTTTAGCTCTGTTAGCGAAATATGTCCGGTTCCAACTAAAACTAATTCTAATAAACCCCAAGTTAACACAGATTTCCTTGTGTCAATTTATATTACTGTCTTCAGTTCAACATCTGGTTTAAAAAAAACAAAAAAAAAAACAAGTGTGTTTGAGCCTGTCAAACAAAGATACCACACAAGAACTCAGCTGTCACAAATGACACACACACAAATCTGTGTAGAAGTGGCAGCAACAACAACACCAACAACAACAGTAATAATAATGATAATGATAAAAATGTAAATACCACCATAACCACCAGTGATGATAATAAAAATAATTTTCATCCATGAAGTGTTTGCTGTACTGATGTCTAGCTGTGTAACGACACTGGTATCCAAGCTGTCAAATGTGAAATAATTAATTTATTTGAACAATGGTAAATGTAAAATGCACTGTATCACCATAACTATTTCTCAATTAATTAACTAATTAATAATAATGATAATAATTTCCTCTCACAGTAATCTTTAAAACCATATTTTCAACCATAACAATGTGTGCAAATAAAAACGCAATGTGGAAACTTCATGGGCATGAGGAAGGCTTCTTCTACTTAGAAGAGAGAGATACAAATTTACTAATGTGCCGTTTCGACTGAGCATCCACCGTTGTCAAGTTAGACAGGAAGGGGGAGGGGGAGGGGGGGGGTCTAGGTCTACGACTGCAGAAGTGTGGCAATGAACGACTGATTATACAAATTCAACAAACACTGTGACATGAACAACACATTTAGCCGCAACCGTGACCTTTGAAGCAGTGCACTGGGGCACTGAAATATGCACCAGCATATAAGTACTGCCGGCAACGCATGATCAACAGACCGTGAAAACACAAACGTGCGCTGCTGCATAGTATGTGTGGTCCTGTGTCGATTAGCAGACGACAAGCCCGCTCTAAACGCAAACTGACCATACATAAACATCAGGAGCACCTTTTACCTATCATTTTCGCTCTGAATGCACTCAGTGCTGGTGACAATATAATTTGAAATTAATACTTACAAAAAATCCCTCCACACTGCAGCCACTTGTCCGGATTCAACTTTCAAAACTTTCCGGCAAAACTTGAACTGCTACACTATTTCAGTTGCATGCACCATAAGGTAGGAGTGCGATCCACATGTCACAGTACAGAGAGCAACAAACTGAACAAAAATACACTATCAGATACCAAGAATTCGAAACGCCGATTGAGCGGGTTCCTAGAACTGAAAATGGGCGGCTTTCTTGCTACTTGCAACGACAGGCCAATCGAAGCTGCGAATAGACACAGAGCTAAACAGCGTGTCTGAAACTGGAGCAACTGCGTTGTGAATATCTGTGTCAGCTCAGTCAGTGACGTGTTCGGGGGGAAGGCGAATGTCACACACACACACACACACACACACACAAAATCGTTGAGCAGTAGCGGCTGAGAGGGAAACATCACTTGCTGTCGGTCACCGAGAGACTGAGACTGAGAGAAACCGCGGCCAAACGACAGAGACAGGGTCAGAGAGAGAGAGGAGAGAGAGAGGGAAAACATTTCACTTCTTCGTCTTTAGTTCCTGTCGAAATGGTGAAAAGAAATATCATGACGACGAAGTTTATGCGTTCATTTGTTTGCCCTTATTCTTATTGTTTGGTCGCCGAGAAACCGGTTCCATGCCGGCCATGGCGATAAAGCATGCCAGACCTAAACCGGCTTTACAAAATATTTATAGTACAATAATATAACAAATAATGCGATGAAACCAATTTTCTTTCAGGCGTGTAATCCGCCCAGCGTTTTAGAGACAATTAACCTTGAAATAATTGTTTTGTTTTATTTTTAATTTTCCTCGCAGTCCACAAATATGATATTTACAAACCAGCTCGCGTTTACTTGTGACTTTTCCTGACCGATAGTAATTAATTAATGATTAATTTCCCTCGGCATTTCTTTAGAATCAAGGAAAAGGAAACAACGTGCGGTTGTCAGAGGAAAATCGAACAGAAACCGATATCGAAAAAACGCACTGCAATCACATTTCAACAACACCGCATCATCGAGAAGTCATAAATTTGCTTTTTGTCGTCTGATGCCTAGCACCGAGCATATATCTTGTTAGAAAAAAGCTCCCGCTTGTTTGTTTGTCTGTTGTTGGGGTTTTTAATGCTTGTTTTGTTGTTGTTTTGTGTGTGGGTGTTTGTTGTTGGCGTTGTTGTTGTTATTGTTGTTGTTGTTATCATACCGTTGCATGAGCTAGATCGGTTGGTCCATTCCAAGATCATTGTGACCATCGCATCATTTTCCTTTTATAATTTATCTAAGTTCGTAACTGGAATCACTCAGTCTGAACAGACGCGACAAGAGACCAGCAGACGCCGCTGGTAATGAGCCCGGAGCCCCGCCATTCAGTCTGGGCGACCAATCACTTGCTGCAAGAAATACTGAGGCGGGCCTTCGTAACAGCTTACCGGGAAATACGCCCCGTTCGCCTACCATGAACGTGACACAGATCTGGACGGGAATTCCCCTTACGCTCCACATACAGCACAGCAGGGTGAGAGTTTGGCCTCATTTTGAATAGCACACGTCCAGCTGGCGTCTTGCTCGCATGCGCACGTTGTGTATCGCCTAAGTGTTTGTATTATACCTGTGTATAACATGCGGACAAGTTTTTTTTTTTTTTTTCAGTGGTTGGTTGTTTTTTTCCCAGGTAACCCGATAATTATGTTAGAGAGAGAGAGAGAGAGAGAGGGGTGGTGGTGGTGGTGGTGGTGGTGTGTGTGTGTGGGGGGGGGGGGAGGCTATATATATCTATATCTGTAGAGACATGCATAACATGTTTTCCCCCTGTCAGACGTCAGCACAAGTGTCACTGACAAATTCTGAACTAGTAACCGGAATTTGATACAATTGATTTAAGATCGTTTTCCAGTTAACGGCGAAACTTGAATGCCGCGCACAGCTTCCTGCTTGTCAGTTTCACTGTCCGCCACGCACACACACACAGACACTGGCACAGAGAGAGCACACACACACACACACACACACAGAGGCCGGGCTTAACCGTATACATGTAGGATCACGTCCACCTCACCCACTGTGAGCAGTTTTCGCAGAACTTTGCTTTTTTTCTGCTGGCGTCATCCGCTACACAGCTGTTTCACCTGAACAGCATCGTGTCATACGATGATACAGGAAACCAAAATAACGGGTTTTTCTCTGCCGAACTCATTACACTGACATGCAGGATGTGAGGCGTGCTGACAGCTGCGAGGAGTGAGTAAGTGAGTTTTCAGGGCTTAAAGCCACGCAAGCCACTAAGACTAATTCGCGGCTGAGTGTGCCTGCACTACATGAAAAAAACAAAACAAAAATATAACGTTGGACAAAGGATGCAAACTGGTCTACGGGGCAATATAAACCTAGGACATGCAGGAGACGCTGCACCTTCATGCTAATTTATCGAACTCCCGGTTACAAAAAAGCGTAGAAAACAAATAACAATTACAACTGGGTAAAACAAAGATAAATACTAAGCGCATATATAGCAAATATTGCAACTTATCATCTCCTAGGCGCAATAAACCAGTTCGCAGCATATGCCCTACATCACTTATTCCTAACCACTGGCAGTGCAGACGTGAGTGAGAGGTTAAAAAGAAGAAATATAGATGAAAGGGCCGAAGTTAGAAATCAGCTGAGAGATGGGAGGAAGGACAGAGCGGCTGAATTCGGGAGGTTTTAAAGAGAAAGAGACAGGCGAATGGGCTGGTGAGGGATAGACAGAGAGGTAGGTTAGGAAATTTCCTTAGTTGCCAATGAAGACAACATGCCTGGGATGTAGTTGGAGAATAGACCGCTCCAACACGGAACCTCCCCGCCGTGAGGCGGTTCGGGAAAACAACGCACCAGAGAGGGGTGCGTTGTGAAGGTCTTCAACATGACAGGTGTTCAGCAGCACCAGCAGGGCGCTGCGAACAAAGCCCGCCAGGGTGAAGACCAGCGGAGATTAAGCGGTGGATGCTCACAAACAAACTCAAACTCAATGACGACAAATCAGAAGCCCTGCTCTGTGGTACTAAGCCCAGCCGCTCTAAACTTCAGATCAGCTCTGTCCACGTGGGTGACGCCGAAATACCCCTGTCTGAGTCAGTGAGGGATCTGGGTCTCATCATTGACAGTGAGCTATCCATGATCAGTCATGTCAGTGCAACAGTGAAGACCTGCTTCTATCATCTCCGACTGCTAGGGAAACTTCGCCCATACATCAACAGACAGACGGCCAACGCTATTGCAGTCTCAATGGTTCACTCACGCTTGGACTACTGCAACTCCACTCTGTATGGCCTCCCGGATTGTCAGCTGAAGCGCTTGCAACATGTACAAAATGTTGCCGCCCGAATTGTGACTCTGTCAAAAAAATCAGACCACATCACTCCCATCCTGAAAGAACTGCACTGGCTGCCTGTCAAACTTCGAATTGACCACAAACTTCTGTCCCTTGTGTTCTCCTGTGTCCATGGAAAGTCCCCACAGTATCTCTCTGAGCTCATCCCTTCATATACGCCATCCCGTACTCTTCGTTCCTCATCTCAGTCCCGCCTGTCCATTCCTGGGTTTCACGATAACACCACCAAGAAGCGCTTTGGAGCTCGCTCCTTCAAGTGCTCTGCTCCTGCTCTGTGGAACGCTCTGCCACCTTCCCTGAAATCCAGCACCTCCACCGAATCCTTCAGGAGCCACCTGAAGACCTATCTCTTCTCAAAGTTCTGATGCGGACTCCACCCCCCCCCCCCACCCCCCTGCAGACTCCACCCCCTTCGCCTGTTTTTTTGTTTTTTTGTTTGTTTTGTTAACACTTGTCCCCCCCCCCCACCCCGCGCTACGAGCATGCTGGGCATGGAGTTTTTCAGCGCGTTACAAGACACCATCATCATCATCAGGTGGGGGGAATCCAGTGAAGTCGGCCTTCAGAAACGACCCTCAGATGTCTCACTGGACCAAGGGTCAGCAGACACCCGCTTACTGACCTCCCCCCGGAGGAGACTTTAAGAAAGCTAAAGACAGGTGAATGGACCGAGGGAGGCAGAAATAAGAGTAAAGAGAGAGCAAAAGGGGTGGGCAAGCTTGGCAAAATCAGCCCCGCCGCGTGAAGGCGAGCCCATGGGCCCTGACAGCTGAGAGAGATAAGGCATGTTTAGTAGGACTTCATAAAGAGGACTTCGCTCAGCAGCGTAACCCACCTACACGTAAATGAAGCACGTTAGGTGTACCGTTAGCTAAGCGCTGCGCGTTACCCGCTCGCGGCCTCTGTCGTGTGAGTCTAATTTACATGGATATGGGTTACGCTGCTCAGCGAAGTCCTCCCTACAAAGTCCTACTATACGGCCTACTGGGAAACGATGTCCTGCCTGACCGTTAAGCGTACATAACCTTTGTCCGGAATATCGTCCACTGTGATGTATGAATGATCAGACATTATGTCCGCCTTGATAAGGAAGTAGTGGGGCGTTTCGAAAATGAATCACTAAGTCTATGACCAGTGTAAGACGCGGACACCCTGCATTATATGATCCTGATAGACACGAGGTGCAGTACATGTATGTTTTTAACTAAGTTATGTCTTTGTTAAAACCTTTTCGGATGACTTAACAACACACACACACACACACACACACATTTAATTAAACTTTTCATATTTTAATGTCAATACTCAACTACAAGAAAATCTTACATTCCAAATCTTGACAGCTTCTTTTTAAAAAAAAGAAGAAAAAAAAAGCGCTAATATTTAAGGTGACTACACAGAGTGCATAGATCTATACCCTAGCCTTCCTTTTTTCACTTCAGTTTTCTTAAAAGTCGGATTAAAACAAATCTTTTGTGTGCCCCAGAAAACAGAAAAATTCGCACATGCACTCATTTGCAAACAAAACAAAACAACCAATCACTTTCTTTCTCCATACTGCAAAATACAGAAATTATTTCAGACCATCTCTTTCAACAGTTCTCTCAAATGTTGCACAACCTGAGTTTTAGAGAGAGAAAAAAAATCAATTTGCCATATGTTGTCATCTGGTTATGGTGTGAAATGTATACAAACTATCTCAAGAAAACGTCTGCCGTTTCTCAACTTTTACAGTTTTTCATTTACGAGAGGGAAAGGCACAGAGTTTTAAAATATTTTCAATATCTTTTCAATATTTTGAAACCACGTAACATCACAGAGGTCACATCAGGGCAAAAACCCAATAATTACTTCTGAAATTCCAGGAAAAAACTTTCTCTTTTCAAGGCCATGTGTACAAAGATTATTAAGTATCAATATCTGACATACAGCCAAATCTATGAAGCTCAACAGATGACTTGCAATATGTATTTCTGTGTATGAACAAAATGAAGGCACAATCATTTACCAGATTACAGCAATTACTTTAGGTGGTGAGTAAAAAGTGCTTTCCCAAACCCATCCCCCATGCGATGGAGAATCAGCGTAAAAACTCATCCCCAAAAAATGACTGAGAACTGGAGAATATGCGACAAGCACAGACGTGGTGGACGGACAAGGTTTTGCAAAATCAACACAACCAACAGAACAATGATACTGATTCACGGACATCTTTCAGGGAACAGCAACAAGATACAGGACGGAATGTTACTGTTTTCATGTCACGGGTGGGTGGGTGAGTGTTTGGGGGTTTAACGTCCTTTTCCACCACATAGGGTGATATCAAAGACGGGGCAACGATGAAAAAGCCAGCACAATATTTGGCCGCAGCCGGGATCGAACTCACGACCCGAGCATTAGAAGTCCAACGCTCTACCATTCGACCACCCCGGCTCCCCTTTCATGTCACAAAAACTTTCTCAATGAATGGTAAGTCTTCACAGATGTTAAATATCAGGCTCCTTGTACAATGTACCTACAAATATCATGAATATAGAACAGTAAGTGTATGGATGCATTAACCATTCCAGATAGTGACATGGCAGAATACTATAAAAGGCACAATTATGAATTTATCAGTGTTGCTACATGTAATGTACTGGTTACTGGATCACTGGCAGGCTGCTATTCACACAGTGAAGAGGAAAATTTATAAAAGGAATGTGTCAAACACATAACTTTGCTGATTGCCATAAAATCACAGGAAACGAGATTATATGTAACAGGAATTTCCCCAGTAAAAACCTGAGCGAAGTAAAACGTTTCAGATTCAATTTCTTTATCCAGCATTTTGAATTAAACATGTACATGTACTGAAGTGCATCTTCTTGTATTCGCATGGGAATAAACACAAAACAATGGTAATGTTGAAGTTGACTGCGAAGAAAAAAAAAGAATTCATTAATACTGGTATTTGAATTTTGGATGGCACTTTGCACAAGAAATAATGGTTTGCACTGTGTAATGAAAGTGAACTTACATGATGGGTCTAAAAATACGCTGTACGTGTGCTAGACGGGGATCATCTCAAGATTGTCTCTATCTTCACAGGACATTATATCTGTGGGAAATATAATCAGAAATTAAAGTAAAGGACATTCATCCTGAATAATGTCTACTGTGGTGCAGAAATGATCCGACGTACGCATGTCCATCTTGTAAGAAAGTACAGTAATCTGACATGTTGAAAATGAATCGGTGTATGAGTAATGTCTGAGGTGGGTCTGAAGTCCTGCTTTTAGAGCAGGAAGCATGCGACTGGCAGAAAACACGACACTTCTCATTCACTCAAGCTTTCATAGGGGAGGAAGCCAGAGGGTGGTAAAACAAATACTTGGTATATGTACATGTAGAAGAGTTAATGTCACTTCTACGTACATGACAGATTGGAAAACACATCTGAGTGAGTATGGTACATGTATGACAGTGGCTATCAGGTTTGAAGTCAACAGTTTTCCCTTTATCTGTAAATGGTAGACACAGACACAGATCAACATCACAGGACAAGTACAACACAGCACTCATTTCACCTTAATATGAACCAGTACTTTCTTTTAAGTACAACCATGTTGGGAAGTGCATTTAGAATGCTTCAACATAAAACATTTTAAAATTTAAGAACTTTACAGAGAATAAAACAATTTCAATAAAAAGCACGAACAGATACTTGTCTCTGCATGTTGAAGAACACATTTAACTAAAAGCCCAACAAACAAATCAAATCAAAAAAGCAAATCAAACTGTCTAACGGAAAACCCATTAATACTTTTTCTTGGTTTTAACAATGTCATGGTTATAAACCTATAAAAAATGAACTCTCAAAACAAAACGCACCAGATAATACCTCTTGAAATATAATACAATTTGTACATGAAAAATAACATGTATCTTGAAAAATGTTTGTCAGTTGCAAGGTCATTGGAAAATTCTTGGAATGGACAATTGTCTGAAAATCAGACTTAAAATCAGCACACAGTAAGAAAATACACTTCTTTAATACTTATGATATCAGATGGTGGGACTTCAATGAAAATGCAATGTCACGGGTTAAACTATACGCAATGCTTCTCACAAATGCTGAAACAACCAAGATGCACCAGAGAATACAGCCGTACTTTACAGGTAACGAGTCATTTTTGTAAGAAAGAATAAATTGACAAACACTTGAGAATAAGAATATGTGGAGCATAATTCTAAATAAAAACTGTTTGTGCATAAAGCAGATGTGCATACCAAAAGAAATGCACTGCTGTTTTCAATGCTGATAATTCTCACACATATTTAAATTCTGCAACTCAAGCAAATAAATTCTTTTTAAGAATATAGTTAGAGGTTATCATTCTTTCTGTCCTCTTCGTAACATGGGGTTTGCGAGTTCACCAAAAAAACCCAAAAACAAATGCAGAGCCCAGTCGAGAATGCAGTGCGAAGTTTGGCACATGAAACAACCACGTCTGTTTTTCTAAGTCAATACAATAAACACAAAAACTGATGAGTTTTTCTGGAATGAAAGTATACTTAACACAAAGAACACAGTACCTCTCTTAAATTTTACTGGTCATGTTACTAGACCATCATTTTGAAAAGTTTTCACAGCTTACAGATTTCTGACCAAGATATGTGAAACACGGATTTCATTATGTAGATGTGCCAATTACAGTATGTACAACAGGTAACCAAGCAGGTAATTTCTGTAAACTAAACCAACAGTAAAGAACAACCATACTGAGTGAAATGATGGATAACAGTGAAATTATCCATGACGTTGAAATTCTTTGTGCATGAGCCCCAGTACTCACAAACTTGCGCTCCACTCCAACATGAACACTGTCGTATAAACAATGTCTTCAGAACAGACTTGCAGTGATAACGACCTGTATGACTCAACCAACCCTTGTTAATGTTACGTACGATCGATGTGACTGTGTCCTTGTGAGTATAATTCACAGAACCATTAACAGTTTGGTATGCACACAAGATAATGTGATCATGACGTGCCTGATTTGTATTTTGATTTGATCACAAGGTATCCTTCAAAGTTGTCCTTGAGGTTGTCTCTGCTCTCGGAGCGGCGGAACTCGTACACCTGGATGGGATCGTGGTGGATGAGGTAATTCTCGAAGGTATCCCAGCCACCACCTACCCTCACCATCAGGTGCTTGCCATGCAACAGCTGCACACACACACGAACAAATATGCGCATGCGCACACACACACACAAATAATTATGGGCGCGCATGCACACGCACACACACACACACACACAAATATGCGCGCACGCACACTCACACACACACACACACACACACAGAGTTCATTATGAAGTTCAGAGTAACACAAACAATTTTAAAACATCCGCATGCTTCACAAACAGCTGCAGACAAAGTACAATTAGGTTGAAACATCTCTGTGTATCAATAATTTACTTTCTCTCATTTCAGGGGAGGCAACAACTAAGGCTCAGTTGGTACAGGTCGCCCGTTAGGGGGTGCAAATGTATACCAGTCAATTCTGTCGATATTTCACATAAAGTAAATTCGTAGAATGAAGTCAGCGGCCACATGACTTCACCTCGCCAGACCCTGTAGTATATTTGCACCAACCTCCCGCCTTGAGGGGATACAGTCGCCTCCGTTAGTGGACCACTGTTTATGCCGAAATATGGACGGAACTGACTGGTATACATTCGCACCCCCTAATGGGCGAACGATACCAAGTGAGCACCACTAAGCTGTGTAGGCTTCAGATGAATCATCCAAACACCACCATGCAACCATCAGAAACAGTCAGAAAAGTGTCTTACACAAGATAGACCACCTCTCTATGGTTAACATCAATGATGAGTTTGCTACCTCACCGCTCCATTTCAAGTGTACATCAATCTGAATGGTTTTCTTGGTTCTCAAATGCTTGCCTCCTTTAGCTTGAAGTAGACTAAATAAATGGACAAAAGAATGAAAAGAGGAAGTTCAAACACTGCATGCAAAACTAACAGCAGTAAGAAGCTGTTGTATAAATGAGGTTTAGGCGATAACTCACCCTAATGAACACTCTTTTGCCGAACACATCGTACACACCCTCGCTGATTCTGTTGACATACTCTTGACACTTGCACTTGTGAGCGATACGCTTTACCTGGGGAAGACAAACACACAACTGTTAGCTTCACAGCCTGACGGAAAATTATTATCTAAAACAATGAGAAAGACTGTTTACCCCAACAACGTACACGGCATACATGAAATATAATAATTACAACTAAGTACTTCTTTGGGGCCTATCCTCCAATAAGCTCTAAATACCCGTACAATGCAACTCAGTTTGACAAATACATGTACGACGTTTATCAAGTTTGGTGGATTTTGACTGCGGTAGATCTCACCGACTGTACGACACGCACAATTTCAAATGTAATATATCACCTTTACAGCTCCTGCGGTTGTCAAAATGTATCTAGCTGTGAATCACTTTTGCACAGTGGACAGTCAATCAAGTACATGTATGCACATTTAGCTCTTGTTCACAGCAGTGATGATTATGTCTATATGCAATTCATATTACTCAGAAAGTGGTGTAAACACAAGGAATTTGGCCAAGAGCAGTGAATACACCCACCTCTTTGTGCAGGTCTATCTTTTCTGGTTTGGGCGGAGGTTTCTCCACTGGTTTCTCTTTTATCTCCACCGGTTTGGGGACGAAGGGTGGCGGCTGGAACTCCTCCTTCTGTTTCTCAATTTCCCGCTCCATGCGGATCAGATTGGGCGGCTCCAGCCCGTACTTCCAGCCAATACGCGCCAGCTCCAACACGCAGTTGACAATGGGTTTTTCTTCCCTGTGTGAAACTGGAAATAAAGTCCCAAAGTACTATCACCAAAACATTTCAGGTTTGATGGGAGGGAAGTTGGTGGTGGATTTTGTTAAGAAAAAAGTCAATGAATTTCCTGATAAACCTTTTGACAATTACTACAGGAAGTTCAGCATATCAGAAATGTCAGGCTTGCGGGGAGGGTGCTTGTGAGTCTAGCGTCCCTTTCCACATGTCAGGGTGATATCAAAGACGTGGCAACGAGAAAAAGGCCAACAGAAATATCTGGCCCTAGCCGGGATGCGAAACAGGTACGTGGGTAACAAAAAAAGTAAGGCATGTTAGGCAAGGAACAAACCTAGATCTTCTGAGTCGAACATTGTTTCGTCCGTCATGCCATAAGCCTTGCACCAGCCCAGGAAGTTGGTGACATTGTCGCGGGAGAACCAAGTGCCTGACTTGGCTTTGGTGTTGCATTTCAACTTGTATGTTGGTGGTGGCTGCAAAACAAAACAACTATGACCGATTGCTGCTAACTGAACTATTGCCTCCAACTACACAGCTTCTCAGTATTCAGCACGAATGTGCCCAAAACAGGCAGAACATGGACTGGGCTGCATGAAGTAATCAATGGACATTACTGTTTGTCAATTGTTTTGTGTAAGCTTATCACTGATCATTAAAATTGGGCCCATTGGATCAAGAGCAGCCGATTCAGTGGCAAGTCCATGGGCGGAAAGGGGACCTGTGATTTTTAAGGTCAGTGCTATAATGTGTTAACAAGCAGCGGGCACAGATTTGAGACCTGGAGATGCAGTGCCAGCCTTTCACTGTAATTAAGTCATCAACCAAGTGCCACTGATTGCGTTGTCTGTTTACTGTGGCAAAATCCAGTCTCTGGTAAGAGAGGAAAAAAAAAATGAAACCACCATTCAACGCTGAGAGGTCATACATCCGAACATATCACCCAACACTACTACATGTACTATTACTATCTTTGGAAAGTGACTGCACGTTGAAGAGTACAAAAGATGACATACTTCTGTCAGCTTCCCCTCACGAGCACACTCCTGTGCCTTTGTCTCAATGAGCTTGGCCAGCGTGCAGAGAGCAACACCACTATCCAGCACATCAATAAAATTGTCTGCTGAGATCTCCACGCCTATAGTCCGCGTGATCCATTCTGACAAGTCCTCTTTCACCGGGACCAACACAGAATCCTGCACAAAGGTGATTTTTCAATGGATACCGAATTTTCATTATACATGAAGAGAGAGAGGGAGTAACTACAGTATCAGTATCATTCTTCCAAGATCTGAAGTACATGATGGACGTCCCTGTCTACACACCCATACCTCTGTCCATTTATTGTGGCTTTGCCCACCTGGGGTTTTTTTTTTGGTTTGTTTTTGTTTTTTCATTGTGGTAGTCCACTAAATGTAACTATTAATATAACATGGGTGCATACACACCCATTCTTTTCAAAATGTTATGTAGAGAGATATGGAAATCTGAAGATCTTCAAACATTTTACAAGACTTTGACTGACAATGAGACTTTTGTACTATGACCTTGAACTATACTACACCCACTGAACCATAAAATACCTGGTACTCCGCAAAACAACCACCTAAGTTTCTTCAAACCAACACAGTAAACGCAAAAATAGTGACTCAATCAAAAACTGTGTCTCACTTGCGTAGTGAAGAGTTTGAGGGAGATGTGGTCCATCTCCTGGGAATGAGTATCGCCATTGGCGTCCATCCCGTTCACGGTACCCTGATTTGCTGGATGTTGGGTCGGATCTGTCATCCTGAAGCGCCTGGGACCTGAGCACCAAGCTGCCCCACTTCCACCGCCTGCTGGGCCTACATCCTTCTCTGGCTCTGCAACATTACCAAGAAACAGATACATCATCAACATCACATCTGTTTTGTTCGCACAAGCGGAGCTATGTGCTTCCAGCAGAATTATGTTACAACTGTTCGGCCACCACTGGTGGAACTATGTGCCAAGGTTATGTGAAATGACCAGAACTGAAAACAGGGTAGAGTACCAGGGTGTGTGGAAAAGCAGGTGCATATTGCTGGACACACTGCAGTTTTGAACATGACACATAGAAGTACCTGTCACCTCCCCCCACCCCCACCCCCCTCAAACCACACACAGCACAGAAGAACAAAACCCAGCAACAACATTATCATTGTGTGCCAGGTTGAAAACAGCATAGCACAGGGTCTATGATAAGATTTGGCCCTGAAGCGTTCTACTGGTCTATTGCATTCAATATCACACAAGTTGCTATCACAGGAAACTGTTACATTTCAAGCCCTGAAAACATTCAAAGACCAAATTATCTTCCATGGCGCTTGCAATTTAAGACATGGCACTTCAGAAGGAGCACATGGCACAGCAAACTCTACAGATCAAAAGGATTTCTCCATTCTCATGCTTATTGCACACCCATTTTAAAAACCACGGACAGCCAAGCAGTATCGCCGCAGCAAATGACAAGTGCAAGCACCTACAATCAACCCTTCTCTCCTGCCTCACTGGAAGGCATGTAACCACATCAGCAACTGAATACATGTTGAGGCTAGCTGCTTTTCTTTCTGTCGCCTACATTCCTCTCCCACTCTGAAACAACAGGCGGGCTCAGAGGACAGCAGACAGCAAACACCAGGCTGTCCTGTCCTAACCTTCTTCTCAAACTGTTATGTGGACGACGGTGACGAAACCACCAGTCAAATCAAACGGCAAACACTGTGCGTGTCTGTCTTCTGTGTCTTCAGTGCCTTGTGAGCGCCGTCCTTGCTCATATTTACGTGTAACTTTGAAACACACACATACACACACACACACACACACACACACACACACACACACACACACACACACACACACAGTGACTCCTTACTTCAAGCATCATTTTCAAACTAGTGTGACAGCTTCACCAAGGACAAAGAGAGAGAGAGAGAGACTCAGAGATGAAACTAATCAAGTAATGTAGCTCGCAATTAAGACCAAGTTCTGTACAAAAAATTACCGGCAAAAAGCAAAGGCAAGAACTTTGCAAACGGTGAATTCATACTGCTGAATCACCACATGCCCAACTCCTGCAAGAACCTCCAAATACACACTCTTTTTCATTTAGTATGCATCTTACTGTTGACAGAACATGCTGAACTGCATTACTCTCCTGAACCTGACAACACCTCTATAATGCAAAAAGACAGGGACAAAAATAAAATGTTTGAGACTCTTCCAGTAGCTTCCAAAACCACAACAGCTAACAATACAATCTGCTGACCTGAGACAACTGCCCAAAAATTCCTGAATCTGAAACTTAATTAACATGATTCTTTACAACTAGACTGCACTTTCACCATGTTTTATTTGTCATACGTGCACAAGGCCTAACATACAACAAGATGGCCACTGACCAGCCCAATATGTTGTTTCCATTTAATCACCTGCTGTCGTCACGGTCGTTCTTTTGTAATGCCATGTATACGGGAGGACACACACACACACACACACACACACACACACACACACACACACACACACTACACTCTCTCTCTCTCTCTCTCTCTCTCTCTCAATGGAAACAACTGACCGGGCTTGTCAGACCAATCTTGGTTTTGGAAGAGAGACGTCAAGTTGTTTTCTTTGAAATCTATGACGTTTTCCTCATTGGGATGACGCATAATACATTTGACGTAATAACTTTGACTCGGATACAATTCTTGCAATGAAAGCAGCCCCATGAAAATTGAAGTGTTGCTGCTGCGCAGTGTAAAGATCGAATTTATACCGGCTCAATGTGTTTAACAGACAAGTCTGCGCGGCGAACGTTTTTTCACTATGTGTTATGTCTGCTGCGCGCGCGCGCACACAGACACACACAGACATACGCGCGCGCGCGCGCACGCACGCACGCACGCACGCACGCAGACTTCCGCGAGCCGCGTTTGTGCATGTGCTCCATTGAGACCTATGTGGTGTTCTCTCACTCTACTATGCTATTGAGTGAGAGTCAGTGGGAAAAACAAAGCTCACTACATCAATGAAACTCCCGCTTTCCCCGTCTACAAATAGAGAACTTCCGAAAAGTGACGACACACCCCCACGTCAATCAAACATGACGTCGGCAAACTGACGCTGATACAGTTTTGCGTCAGTGCGCGTGTGCCTTTTCTGCGATGTTTGTGAGGCGTGTGGCTTGTGTAAAGGAAATGTGCTTCGAGTACAAATTTTCGAGTCAACTGACGACAACGGCTGCAGTGAATTTTTCTATTTTTTTTGTATATTTTTTTATGGCACCCCAGGCTCATTATCTGTGTATAGTAGGAGCGATTTTGAGATCTAAAGTGTGTTCACCAGCACTTTCATCAGGTACGGTTTACGCCAAAAGTATAAAAGCGACAACCTCCAAAATTCACTCAGTTGAGAGTCCGTATTCACGCTATCTATGTCAAAAAAATGGAGTGGTTTCGGTAAATATTACGCCTTTAAACGCCAGAAAGCCACTTTTTCTGAAAAGGGCGATAACTCGCAAATCATGTGTGCAATCGTACCTGGATCGGGCCTTCTATTCAACAATCTTGATTCATTTAGAAACCCCAAATTTGAAATCGATCGGTTCAGTATTTTCGGAGAAATAGGCATCTGAACTGGGTTCACATGCAATGTCAACTCAGGCTCGGTTTACATGAAAACTATAAGAGCGACCATTTTCTAGTAGTGAGTCAATTCAGAGTCCGTATTCAAGCTATCTACTGCCCAAAAATTGAGTGATTTAAATAAATATTACGCCTGTACACGAAAGACAACCAACTTGTCTCAAAAGGGCGATAACTCCCAAATCACTTAAGCAATCATCACACGCTTGAATCGTCTAATGTAACATTTTGATAAATTTGGATACCCCAAATTTGAAGCCATTCGGTTAAGTATCTTCGAAGAAACGGGCCCGGACACAATTCACACACACACACACACACACGCACATCCACACAGACGGCACTCAGTGAGGAGGAGAAGCGCGTTCGGAACAGCATACATGCCAGCATCGATGACGCAGGTTTTCTCACGTCATTGTCAGAGTTATACTTGCATAATCGTCTCTGCGGGAGATCGGCAGTGACGTGCGTTTGTACCACAGATGCTTGCCTATGAACGTGGAAATTTTAGCCCGTCCTATTATGTTGTTTCCATTACTATGGAAACAACATAAAAAGGTTGGCCTGTAAGTATGACCATAAGCTAGCAAGCTGCTTTTAACCTGCTTCTGACACATAACCATATTGTTCCTTTGTCCTGGCACGGCCAAATGCTTCCTGCCTTACCCCTGAAGTCAATAGTTAAGAAGCTTAATTTGTGATGCAAACCCAACTGCCCACACTGCTTTCCCGTTTGAACCGTTCACACCCACTGCATGCTGTCTAGCCGTGTTAACACCACTTGGTAGTGTACATGTAGTAACCCATGCAGAAATGGTGGTGTAGCAGAAAACAAAAGTAGTATAATTATGTCATAACTGCAGTCTCTTTGGCATGGAATAATTTATAATAGCACACTTTCAAGGCCTTGGTAA
This sequence comes from Batillaria attramentaria, assembly GCA_018292915.2. Lineage (NCBI taxonomy): Eukaryota > Metazoa > Mollusca > Gastropoda > Batillariidae > Batillaria > Batillaria attramentaria. Next base: position 1,067,418 of record JACVVK020000039.1, on the reverse strand, counting down.
GACCTTGGTTCGCAACATGGTACAGTACATGTAACTGTTTACACACAACTGACATGGATCATAATCATAATCCTGTTTAATGCTCTTGTGCATGTAAAGTGCATGTACTTTCAACAGCAAGAAGCTTGCTTTACAGATGATGCTGTTTCATGCTTGCAGAGACGTGCAATGGAGCAATGACTCTGCACGGAATACACAGGCGTTCCAAAAATCAATCGCAATTAAACCACTGCAGTAAACAGCTGCCATCAAGCCCCAGAGCAGTCAGGCTTGAACTTGCACACAGCTCTCAACTCGTTTCACTGACATATTCAATGATACATACATCAACATTTGCTCTCCACCTTTTCTCTGAGTCATAAAGCTGCTAACCAGAGCAGTAAATTGTACATACCAACCTCTTTTTCCCTGAGTTCATTTGATCTGAAGTTTTTAAACCTGGTGCAGACTTTGAAATGCACCTGCTTGCAAACAAAGACAAGCTCAAAGGAAATCTGCAGCAACGCACCAGATGAGACGACATACACTATCATCGTTAATGAGTAAAACACATTAAAATGCACTTGAAACATACCTTGACTGAGGTGAACCAAGGAAGCAAGTCTTGAACTTGAAACTGTGTTCACTAAATTCTCCTCTATGTGCTCTCTGAGGCTGCCATGTTACATAGCAAGTCCTTGCTGATTATCAGCTGCTGTGTTGACTAATAGGGGCTTAATGGCCTTAGGGGTACAGGCAGGCGGGCAACCGCTTTGATTTTTATTTACACACTTATCAATGTTAGCTTTTTCACCAAACCTTTCAAAGGTACGGCTGTGAAAGAGCCACTTTTTGCCAAACCCAGTTTAAACACTTTTTGTCTTGTTTATCACGAAGTCTGTTCCAAACAAAAATTGCGTTCCATCTGTCAATCTAATTTTATCATTTGTATGCGGGTAGATACGTGTATTGCATTCTGCTAGGCCAAAACAGTACAAGGTCAAAACAGCTGTGTGCAATTTCAATGTACAGTACATACAACCAGAACTTAACTACCATCTGTTCTTATAGCTTAATATTAAATATTTCTGACTACATTTATTAATAAACTTATTAGATCAATCTTTCAAATAAGCATACATGTGTAAAAGCACAGGCACAAAATCCAAGCAAACTCTAATATACTGGTAACTTCACTGTAAGCACCTAACATGTACCATGGCACATCAAAATTACATTAATTAAAGTAATACAGAACGCAAATCAATCAAACTTGTCAAGCATTGCAGAAAGCTGAATTAGGTTTACAGGTAAAAGTAAAAGCTGGGGCTAGGAAGAAATATGTAAATGAATTAAATTCCTCAGACCAGAATTATGGCCTAGTCAGAAACGTACCAGCAGTCATTACAGGGACGGGCATTCTGCTCCTACAGAGCCAAACCTGCACCATAAACTGAAGGAGTGAAGGTGCGAATTAAAAAAGGGTTGAGTCTCCAGATTAAGTGTCAGAGCAACAACCAATGAACAGCCAACAAACAAATGAATGCACTGTTTGGCCTACACAAGGGGATTTCGTCTAGTGGTTAAGGTATCCGAAGCCACCCAATTCGAATCCCTGTGTATGGTGAACAAGAATTTGGATGGATTTTTCCTTTCCAAAACAAGTCAAAATCATGCCTGCACAAATATCGAGTGTGCAAGCTAAAAATTCCACATCCACCCTTTGAAGAAGAGTAGGCTGTGACTGGTGGCATGGAAAACAGAAATACTGTCGCACACATCAGAGTGAATACGGGGCGAAGGTTCACACATAAAGTAGCGTTTAATATAAGCAGGCTTTCACTGCTTCGTCCTCCTGCCCTGCAGCGCCATAAGCATTTCAGAAGAGATAGCTATGTGTGCTGAGGAGAAGTCTACCATACCATACCATATACCACTATATACAGTCGCAACAGGTGATGTTATGGGTGACACCAAGATGTATCAAGCACAGTCTGCCGAGTCTGAATGCTGCCAGTGATGCACAACTCCACACTACACGCAAAATTTGGAGGAGCTAAAACTGCAGATCAGAGGCAGTCGGTGGTCTAGAGGTTAAGACAGCAATGCGAGAGGTCTGGTTCACGTCCCACTTGGGGCAAGGAACTTTTCTTTTGTGTATGTGGCACCGTTCATATCGGGCCGACCGTCAGGGGTTCTGTCATCCTGCTTGCTCCCCGTCTGCTTTGGAAATGATCAGCCCGCAAAATTTAAAAATAAATGCAATTCTAAAGTTCCAAAACTTAAATTGCTGTGCTGGCCCTTCACAATTACATGATTGTTTGGTGTTCATGTCTGAGAGAATGCGTGTGATTCATGTGAGAGTGCATGCTGGGTTAAGCTCGTGGCGCTTGGAGCCAAATATTTGGGATAAAGTGTCCATATTAAGGATATTATTATTAGAGACATATACACATGCGTGTACTAAAATGACAAAATGTACGTGAAGAATGCCACAGTGCACACCAATTCTCTTACTGCAGGCGATCAGGAGTTGTGTCCCTTACATTGTAACAGGCAAAAGTTTAGTGCTGACTGGAGCTTGCATGTCCATCACATTCACAGGTATGGCAAATTTTATGGACCTGATGGTCTGTGTGGACTGAACAGTTTTCAGCTGGAAGACTCAGCTGTCTTTCTCCACTATGGATCACTTACATACAGTGAGCTAACAGAGAAACCAAGCTGCAATAAAGTATGCACAGTATGTATATATATCTGAGGCAAAGCATTAATAACATTCATGGTCCCCAGAACTACAGGGCAGGGCAATGGTCAAAATGATCAATTAACCCCCCCCCCCCCCCACATCCTCTTTTTCTTTTTTCCTTTGCTGTGACCTGCAAATCATGCAGTACTTCAGTCACTACTTGTACATATGTGTGAAATATAAACAGTGACCATTTCCTGTTCTTTGAGACTGAAACACAAATGCAATCTACTGAAACATGACAAATCACTAAAAACAGATTCTATTTGTTGTACAACCAAAATTTTCCAATCCACAGATATGAAGTACATGAACGTGTATAGATAGTTCCATAGATAGTAAATTTTAATACACATTCATGTACTAAAATTTACTATCTATGGAATGTGCATAGAATATATATGTATGCCTGCATGCATGGCTGCACAATCCTTCAACACAATAAGCTGCAAAAAAAAAGAAAAAAAAAGCAGCATTACAGAGGCAACATCCAGGAAGCTGGAAAGGGTTCAATGAAAAAGCATGTTACACATATAATTCAACTGCTGCTTACCTTTGTGCGTCATTCTATGAAATCTGCATCACATCTCTAGTAGGCAGTTTGAACGAAAAACAAAACCAAACACATCTGATCAAAATATGATGATTCTTAACTACGCCGGTAATAAACAAATCTATTTGAGCATAAAGTGACTTCCGAACTTCCCCAAAACTCAATGCCGACCTGTAGCAACGTTTGGGACCGCCTCACTTCAAGTGATTTTCCAATGCCTCAGGCCACATAATCACAAGCCAGAAGTATAGCCCAATGATGTTATCCAACCTCTTTTGGGATCTGCAATCACTTTAGATACCGTATCAAACGCAAACACTAGCATTTACCTCAAACACAGGTGCAGATCAAACGACTGGTACACGGAGGTAATGTCGTCTGCCTTACCAAGGGACAACACTCCGGCAGCCCATTCCTCAAGTGATTTCGAGCAAATTCACGACCATAGTGGTAACAAAATCAGAAGATGTATTTGACATCAGATGGAGATATATGTCTATTTTAAAGTACCTTTGAAATTAAGACCGATTCCTCTCCACCCGGCTGGCTTTGGGCCAACAAATGTGACGCACTGTGCCGCACACGTCTGGTCGGTGTAGTAAACAAACTTCGCACGACGAAAGCACTTGTGACGACTGATTTGATTGGATTGTGGGATTACTTTAGCCAATGGAGAGGTCAGATACAACAAGCATTTGTCGAACAAGGCGGGAGGGCTTCGATTACCAATACTATACTAGTTCGGGATAACCCATGAGTGTTCGGGGAAGACACACACTCGATTACTGAGAGGGGAAGCCCTGCCTAATACTATACCAACTTATACGGCAAGGACTGTAGATTCGTTATGTGGAGTTCTTTTACGTACATTTTACTTGTCACTGAGTCAGTGTGGCAACGGCCGGTTCAGTTCTTGCACTGCGTCAGTCACAGATCCACCTCAACTGAAGGGGAAAAAAAAAATACTAGTCTATGGTAAAATAAAATTAGTAAAACTGAAAAAAAAAGTCAGCTCGGTGGGTCTCGAATAACTTGAGTTCGGCTGGAGTCACGGTGTGCGTGTGTGCCGGTGCGGTGCCCCTGTGTGTGTGTGTGGGGGGGGGGGGGGGGATATACTGACATGTCAGTATTCAGTGTTCCCATAGTCTTTGATTTCAGTAGCCCTGACTGGTGTCAGCCGGCCCGGCCGAAATGACGTTACAGTATGCCCGGTGTGGCCGGTGTCACGGCGGCCGTGTGTCAGTCAGTCACGGCCGCCGGTGTGTGTGTGTGTGTGTGTGTGTGTGTGTGTCGTGTGCGCGCGCGTGCGTGCGCCGGTGCGGCGTGCCGGGCGTATGTGCGTGCGCCGGTGCGTGCGTGCGTGCGTGTGTGTGTGTGTGTGTGTGTGTGTCAGTGTGTGTGTGCGTGCGTGCGGCGTGCGTGCGTGTGTGCGTGCGCCGGTGCGTGCGTGCGCCGTGTGCAGCGCGCGCGCGCGCGCGCGTGTGTGTGTGTGTGTGTGTGTGTGTGTGTGTGTGATAAGTGGTGTTCCATCAGTGGCGAATCGGAGGCCGGCAGTCTCTCTCTCTCTCTCTCTCTCGAGGCTCTCTCTGAGCCGGTGTCAGTGTGTCAGTGTCAGTGCCGTGTCAATGTGTGGAAGGGGGGCCGGGTGGAGAGGGGGGGGGGTGTCGGACTGATAGGCCAGGAGGACAACTCAGTCAGTGACGACTGTACTGGCATCACTGACTGAGTTGCTGGATCAGTGACGAATGTCAGCCGGTGCCGGACTCACTCGGTGCAGTCGGCGGGACAGTGTCACTTTCGTCAGTCAGTTGCAGCCAGTTCAGTGTATCAGTCACTGCGTGGTCAGTTTCAGTTTGTCAACGATCAAGTTAAAAAAAAAGGACTGACATCATAGTAATATCATACCTTGAACTTGATTATTTATGTAAACCTTTCACACTACAGAGCCAATTTGCCGACCGGCCGGCGTACTGCCGGATTCATTGTGGTAGAATACCGCCGGCCAAATACGGCATTGCAGTGCTTATACTGGCCTGAGACTGACTGGGCTCAGTCACGGTCTGACCCGCATACTGAACTCAGTTGTGACCCCCTCCCCCCCCCCGCCCCCATCCCTCTACACACACACACACACACACACACACACAGAGTGACTACACACTCACCTCAGCCGGTCTCACCTTCGAATCTGACTGCACGGCTGACCGGCTTTACATTCATCTTTGTCGAGTCACTCACTCAGTGACACATGTAGCATCAGCTTAGACAAAGTGTGACATTTGAACATCAATTTGAAGATTTCCTTTGAGACCTGACAGCAAAGAGGTTTACGCGGATGGACGGTTCGACATGAACAAGCTGTGATTCTGAAATTCATGGACGTGTGCTCAACGGCGTTTCAATGCTATTCGCTGGACTGAAGTCATCAGTAGCAACGACATGACACCCAGTCCAATGTTTTGACTTAACGTTTTCAGCCATCATCCACACAGTGATCGGCATGTCTCAATATAGTATCGCTTGAAGTTTCAATTCTCTCTCTCTCTCTCTCTCTCTCTCTCTCTCTGTGAAGATTGGTTCCGACAACGCCACTCGGATAGCAGTAAATAAAAAGCGACAAGCGACGCCCCCACCCCTCCCTGCGACTGATTTATTCATCTTGTTTCCCCTAGTCTCAGTTTTGCTGTTGTTGTTTTTTGTTGTTGTTGTTGTTGATTTTACTGTTGATGGCTTGCAAAAGGAGGGAGGGGGCGCTTTTTTTCGTACCGGCTGACATTGTTGTCGGTTAACCTAAAGCACCCTCAGGGGACCTTCAATCGCCATCTGCACCGACTCATCCACTTTGTCGTCTATTTACTTGGTTTCGACTTTTGCGCAGTTGCTCGAGCTACGCTCATAAATAATTTTGTTTTTGCGGCTATTTGGGTCAGCTGCGGATGACACGTGCTGAAGAGTACAATGCACTCTTTGGTAGCGTTGTATTTGGGAGGCGGGCATCAAGTAGTATAGGCCATGGTTTTTGACTGCCACTCGTCCCGCACACTGTCACGTTGGTGGAGCGATGCACGGAACACGTAGTCCTCGATCAATTCCATCCTATTCTCCTACAACGTACCCTCCCCCCCCCCGCCCCTCCCCCTCTCCGTCCCCTGCCTTCCGCCCTAAAAAAAAGCCTCCGAAGGTGGGTAAATATGTCTTCTTTCTTTCCAGACGTCTCCTGAACTGTGCGAGTTATGGACGTGTGCAGAATTCTTGTCAGCGAAAAGAACGAGAGGCTCTATCTTGCCGTTATGTCTCTGAAAGAACTGGCCAATCCTAAGCTGGTCTTGTTGATTCGGATAATGCCGCTTTGCCTGATTATCTACGACCTGAAGGTATTGGGCCAGACGGGCAATTCGAGAAGGGAGACAAAACGCTGCATGCCGGCCTATACAGTTCTTCCCCTTGATGCTGGATAGGCTTTTCTGTAACCGGGAGAACATACAAGCCTTTTTTTTTTTGTCGATCGATGGCGCCATGGACATGTCATTCATCATAAAGTTCCCCAATGGCCAAAAACTGGAGTCCCTGTGACGCAGCGGTGACACCTGTTGGAACCTTTCTCTGTTAAGTGGGCCCCAGATGGAACATGCATTATGGGAATCAGTTCAGTGTCCTTGACTGTCCTATTTCCGTTAAAGTGACATGGCAGATCATACCCTGGCGGGCCAGAAAAAAAAAACAACATCTGGCGTGGTATTGCAGCGATACTCGGGAGACTCAGACTTAGACTCAAGGGTTTATTGTTTTTTAAGCCTTGGCCTAAATCAACAAATCTCACATGTTGTTTCGATATACATGATGGATTGAATTGTTACGTCATGTAATTTAACACCTCAGCGAAACCGCTTCGAGGGGGAACCCATATTCATCAGTAAAACTACTTAACACGGACCGGTTAAGCACCAAAAGCTGACTGTACACAAAACCCACCAACCTGGAGGGAGCAACACACGTATACATTTTTAGTTGAAACAGTGCCTCTTTTCTGATATGGAAACTTTTAAATAGACACCACGCCAGGTGTCGTATCGTACTTTCATTTTTACGGGCATAACCATCTAGAGATGGGGGATGCCAAGATTCCCTTTGCCGAGAGTGCGCGGGATTTGGGCCTGACTGTTGATGCCGAGTTGACCATGGTGCCTCACATAAACAAAGTCACCAAAACCTGCTTCTACTTCCTGCGCATACTTGGGAAACTGCGGCCATTTCTGTCGTTGCCGGCTGCCAACTCCATTGCACTTGCCCTGGTGATGTCAAGAGTGGACTACTGCAACAGTGCTCTGTGGGGACTACCGTGACCAGTTGCACAGATCAGTCGCCTTCAGCGAATCCAGAACACGGCTGCTAGGATTGTCTCAAGCACAAAAGTCACTGACCACACCAACCCTGTTCTGAAGGCACTTCACTGGCTCCCCGTGCAGCAGCGCATCGACCACAAAGTCCTCTCCTTGACATACTGCTGCATCCACAACACTACCCCCACGTACCTGCAGGAACTGATTCCTGTGTACCAGCCAGCGCTCAACTTGCGGTCTGCAAGTTCTCTCCGTCTGGGGCTCCCTTCAACTAACGACACCAGTAAGAAGAGACATGGTGCACGGTCCTTCAAAAATGCAGCGCCGAAATTGTGGAACGCTCTCCCTGAGACAGTGAAGGAGGCAGTCAGCATTACCGCATTCCGGAAGCGCCTGAAGACTCATCTCTTCAGTGCCTCACCCCAGTAATCATCTGCAGCTTTTTTTCCCCCTCCACTATCGTTCCTTTCAAAACCTCTCCCTAAGCGCCGTGAGCACTCAGGGTGGAACCGTGCGCTATATCAAGTCTCCATCATCATCATCATCATCATCATCATCATAAAGCAGTAAAGGCGTTTTAACGTTCTCAGCGAATGCTTTCCAAACGTTTTGAGAGCTTCAATATTTCCCTCGCTATACCGACTGATGTGGTCGATGAATTTCTTTCTTCTTTATCTGTTTATCTATTATGTATTTCTTTTATTTTGTGACCACAATTTGTAAGACAGTGAAGGGAGTTGCCATGCATACTCAGCTAATAATGATGATAATAATAAGTCACATGTATACAGCGCAAGTCTTAAAATACATCAACTCACACGGATTCACACGTCACTCACACACACATAGAACACATCCTAAAACAGCAGGCACCGCGGTTACATGAATCAGCAGAAGGCAAGTTGAAAAAGATAAAGTTTTGATCTGAAATACGACAGAGTAGGTTGCAGTCTCACGCTAGCAGGCAGAGAGTTCCAGACTGTTGGGGTGGTAAACCGAAAACCGCGTTCGCCAAAAGATTTCAGATTTCTCTTGGGAATGTTGAGAAGCTTCTCACTGGCTGAGCGGAGGGTACGCGGCGGATTGTAGGTGCAGAGTGAAGCGGACAGATAAGGCAGGAGGGTATCATGGAAATGGCGAAAAACAGAAAATTGAAACGCCGGGTGAGAAACGTTTCAACTTTGAGGCGAAATATTTCAACTTTGAAGCACACACTGCCTCAACCGTTCACTTCCCATTGGTACGTCACGCTGCCTTCTGTTTTCATAGGACATAGCCAGACATGGGACTGATGCATGACAAGAAGGTAGATTATTATTAATAATAATAAGTGCATAAGATTATTCCGAGACTTAGCTCTAGTCTCAGACTTTCTACGTCAGGACGTGTAGAACCAGAAATAATTGCATAATTATTTGCCTTAGTCTCCGTTTATGTATCTTCTAGTCAGCTTAGTCAAGCTAGTCTCAGACTTGCCTTAGTCTCCGTTTATGTATCTTCTAGTCAGCTTAGTCAAGCTAGTCTCAGACTTGCCTTAGTCTCCGTTTATGTATCTTCTAGTCAGCTTAGTCAAGCTAGTCTCAGACTTGCCGTAGTCTCCGTTTATGTATCTCTTACTAATCTTCTAGTCTCAGCTTAGTCAAGCTAGTCTCGGACTTGCATCCTAATCTCTTCTCCATGCATCAGGCCCCATATTTCGGGATTGCGTTTAAAAGTTGAATGCCTTTTGTCAACTGGGTTGAGAAGATGAACAAGTATCGTGCGTACGTCAATGGGGGACGACAATCTCCGAGAATCTTCCTTGGGAAATGTCGATGGGCCGGGTTGCTGCAGCTGGGGATACTGGGATATGTGATGAAGGAACGATGGAAATGTTTCGCTCTTGATACATGTACAGCTAAGTTCGTTTCGATGTTAGATGCTGTCTCTGCGCTTGGTAGAGTACAACCGAGTTTCGTGTATGCTGTATTATATCCTCTTGGCTGACAGCCAACTGCAGTATTTGTGTGATGCTGGCTTTTTGTCGTTGCCACGTCTTTGATATCATTCTCACGTGGTGGGAAAAAGACGTTACCAGCCAACCTGTCTCAGGCATCACCTCCCCGAAACTCAGAAGATCCTTAATTCTTAAATTAGATTAAATTAAAATAAAGCGTTAAATGCAATAGAATAAAAAAAATTGAATTAAATTAAATTTTCTTTAAATTACATTAAGTAAAATACAATAAAATAAAATTCACCGCTTCTTCAATTCTTCGTGACACAGCCTTTCCCGTGCTCGGAAGCAACACGTTACACTCCATTAATATAATATTTAATTATATGCACGGTGGTTTTGATAGCTTTCAGACACATCGTTTTAATGAAACTGCGCTTTCATGTTACCGATGGCTCACAGATGTCTTTAGGGAGCGGCGGGGGCGTCGTGTGTCGCTTTTCATTCACAGCAGTCCGAGTAGCGTTGTCCGAGGCAATCTTCAAATAGAAAAACGTTCAAGAATGCTGTTGTTGATGTTGATGTTGATGTTGTGGTTGTGGTGTTCCTGTCGCTGCTGTTGTTGTATTCCAGACCAGACAGAAATTAATGCGGCGACGGGCCCATGCTTTTTTTTTTTTTTTTTTTTACTTCACACAAATCTCCTATCACTAACAGTTTTCTCGTCTACTCTCGAACTGAAACGAGATTTCACCAGAAAGCGCAGAAGTAACATTATGAAATGTGCAGCCACATTTGGATTTTTTTTTAAACTTCACGCTAATCTCCTACCATAACAGTTTTCTCGTCTATTCTCGAACGGACACGAGATTTCACCAGAAAGCGCAGAAGTAACATTCTGAAATGTGCAGCCATTTCAAGACTGGCTACGACGCGGCAGATCAGCTTCAGAAGCCAAAAGTGGCGCTAATCTTATTACATGGAGGCTGTTTCTGCTCCGTGGGTGACATCCTTGTCACGCCCTGGGCCTCAGTCCGGACCTGCAGAGACACTTTGCCAGATTTCCCAAGTGAGTGTTGTTTTAACCTTTGACTCCCCCAGTGTTGACCTCATCTCCTCTTTAGTGTCCCGTGTGTCACCTGGAACGACCCACAGAAACATAAGAGTAATGCACATGCGTGAAGTAGTCAAAACGAGGCTGCGACTGAAATAATATTGTGATGAAACCACTATACCTAATTTCCGACCCTGACCGCATTCCATTTGGGTTTAATCGTATTTATTTATTTATAACATTTTCTTGTTGTTGATATTGTTGTTTGTTATTTTTCAAAAGTGTGGCGTTTTGTCTTGCGCATGCGTGTCTTGAGGACTGGATGCAAGTGTTTAATCATCTCAATTTTCAGAAAAATCAATAACAATTTCTTTTGGCGTATCTGCCATTGTCATGTGACGGTTTTGCTGTAGAAACTCTCTCTCTCTCTCTCTCTCTCTCGTTGATCTCCATACTTTCCCACACCCTACATACCCCCCTCACCCCCCCCCCCCCCCCCACACACACACACACTTTCCCTCTCCGCCGGAGTAGAACAGACTAGCAGCCATGCGATTTCTTGCCAATTAGGACCAATGAAAACATACTTTACAAGGAGCACAGGAAGCATAAATGGTCAATTTGAGACTCAGTTAAACGGAAGCCAATTAGCCCAACTATAACACTGGGCTGGCGATATAACAGGATCGTTTTACACAGTTGGAGATCGGAGATTGCAGTGCGTTGCTTTGCAATTATCGTAGTCGCAGTCACTTGTTGTCCTGCAACACGGGTGTTAAACAAAATGGGGGGAGTTTTCCGGTGCTGCTCCGATTCAAAAGTTTCGAGACGATTGCTGTCAGTAAGGCGATTAGCAGTATCGCGTGTTTTGTTGTTGCTGTTGTATTGTTTGTTTGTTTCAAAATCAGAGTAGCGCTGGAAATTGGTTTAATCATATCATTTTAATTGGAAAAATATGCGTAAGCATCTTTAAAAAATGCTACACAACCTCTAGAAATAATTTTTGATCAACAAATTCGGTAGTGAAAACTGTAATTGTATATGTGAATGTGATTCTTTAAGATAAAAAGAAAACAACAACAACAACAAAACCAAACAAACAAAAATACAAACTGGGAACATGTACGGAACGAGAAACTCTGAGTAACTATGCTCAGGAAACAAGTTTTACTGACACATTACTTCAATGTGAAGACGTGTGTCTCCAGCTTGGAGCAATCTTCACACACACACACACACACACACACACACACACACACACACACACACACACACACACACACACACACACACACACACACACACACACACACACACACACTCGTCGGTCCATCATGTTTAACACCCAGGAACAATCGCAAAACTTGCCTTGCAGGGTCAGTAGTTAACAACAGAACGCTTGATAGCATATTTTATGGGCAAGATCTTGACGTCAGTATCTGAACACTTATTCGGTCAGACTGCGTTTGCCTCCTACTCTGTCTCTTCCACGTTTAGCTCTGCTTGTCAGTGTAAAGAATAGTATACGAAATTACCCCAGTAGTGATGACGTTGTGCGCATGTGATCAGCAACCAAAATGGCGCATTGGATTTGCATGCATATCCCTACTTGTGAAATGAAATTATTTGCACCCACATGTGGGGAAGGAGAGGTCAAAGTGAGCAGGTGAGGGTGTTTTACGTCTCTTTGCATCGAGCAGAACCGAAAGCACCCGAAAAAGTGCGTGCAAATAGCTCCCAGAATTTCGTATACTGTTCTTCAAGATTACCCTGTGGTTGATACGATTCTGTTTCCTGTGCCAATGGCGCCAGATAGCGCCAGTTACCAGATAAGCGTTGCCGCTTATCCTGAAACTCCTGTCCAACGTGTTGTGTGTACAAGATTGATACACTGGTAATTAATTAACAAAACAACGCGCTGAAACTAGGTTATGCTGCTCCTACACTAGCCGTCAAGTCTGATCCACAAGGGCAGCAACTCTCAGTCCCGTGACTGACTCAGGAATATGGCCAACAGGTCTGATGTAGACAGCATTTTGAACCTTTTTTCATGTTTTTCTCAAGTTCTGCTTGGGCTGTTTTCAAGTCAGTGCTCGATCAAAAGGATAAGCATCAAAGAAGCATCGCTTCAAATTAAAACTTTTTCATTTCACTTGGCGCCACTTGAAAAGCTTGAAAAGTTTGTCGACGGTTAACCCTCCCCCTTCTAGTAAACTGTTTCCTCCATCTCCCCCCCCCCACCCCGCCTCTCCCCCCCCCCCCCCCACACACACACAAACGCTTGTTGTCTACAGTATGATCACTACAGTTCTCACTTTTTCCGTCGTCCCCCCCCCCTTCCCCTGTCTTTACCTACCAGTACCCCCCCCCCACCCCCGACACACACACACACACACACACACACACACACACACACACCGCCATATCTATAATTGTGATTGTAATGTGTTCCATGTCGATTGTGTGAGAGAATGCGTGTGATTCACGTGAACGTGCGTGTTGGCTTCAGTGCCTTGAAAAAATTCAAGGAATTCGGTAAAGCGCCCACACAATACACAAATATTATTATTATTATTATTATTATTATTATTATTATTATTATTGTTGTTGTTATCTATGAGCACAGAGAGCAAATTTGGTCAAACCATTCACCAGTACTGACGATATACCACAACTGGCAGAACAATCTCTTTCATTCATGTTTCTCTTTGATTGTCCGTGGACGGATGTTACGCTGGCGGCCTGTCCACGACTGTCTGGCGTGAGCTGCGTACGCCCCGAGGATCACAGGCTAATGAAAGGGGCTGGGATTGATGCTGTCTCACATCCCCTTTTGATTCCAGGCTGCCGGCCCATGTATCAACCATTCACGTAAGCCAGATGTTTGTTTTTTTAGATGCCTTGTCCGCGCAATACCGCTCGCCGGAACAGAACTTGCTGTTGGGTGTAGTGTTGTGTATGCAGCGATGAGCCACTGGTAGATCTCAGAATCGTAGGGGTCAGACTTTGCAAACCACCATTCGAATTGAAAACTATTTCTGCAATGTCATAGCTTAATAAACGGGCTAATTCCATTTTTGTTAAGCCAGCTTATGTTTTGGGACAGTTTCAGAGTGCGCCTGTACGCTCGAAATAGTCCATCTTGATGATTAGTACAGCTCTTAATGCGATACGGTTTTACTGATTTACACACACACACACACCACACACACACACACACACACACACACACTGTAACACACACACACACACACACACACACACACACACACACACACCGCACGCACGCACGCACGCACGCACGCACGGCACGCATCTATCGTGACACTTGACACAAATGATACACGGAAGAAGGTGAAATTCGAGATGATGCAATATCCCGAGGTTTGATCCAAAAGATGGACGCGCGTGCACATGGAGCGAGTGGCGTGCATGGCGCATGCAGCAATCAGCCACCACTCGCCGGCCACCCATTCCGCCGCGCGGCCCTCGCTCTTTGGCCATCGATTCCTTCAGTGCCGATATAACGGCCACAGTCATTACAGATTGGATGAACAGCGGCGCCAATCTAACCCCCCCCCCAACCGTCCCTCCCACTGACCCCCCACCCCCCCTCCCAACCCCCTCGTCTCTGCCCAAACGCCGTCCGTTGCTTCCCATTTCCGTTCCAACTGCAAACAACTTGTGTTCTTTTTGTTGCTGATTTCCTTTCTTCGAAACGCGTCTCAATAAGGACGTGATCTCTAACAATAATTATATAAGAAAGAACCTTCTGGCAGGGAACCATGCCTGATTGTCACGTGATGTGCTGTGTGTCACATGACTTATAGTACTAGCATACAAGACATTTATGTCACAGGAGAGATCAAAGGGGGGGGGGGGGAAGCCGCTATGGATGATAATAGGTAATTATGCATGTTGAATGGAAGGGGAAAATTTCACTTACGAAGCTTGTTTGCCGAAAGAAGTGATATCCTATTTGGACATGGGGACCATTTTCTCAACTTTGCGACTTCTAGTATTCGAGAAATGCAACTTTCTGCCAATGTTCCGTGCTTTTCCTGTATGAGTACCGCCAAAATATTTCTGTAACTGGACCGGCCGGCCAGCGCCTTCGCTGCAAAGCAATTCTTTAGGACAATACTGATTATGCTGGTCCGAGTCTTCGCGGTGGTCTGTTCATGTTATGCGATATCTCGACACAAGTGACTGTTTTTGATGCACTTGTTAAGCACATTCGATGGAAAGTTGCCCAACCTCATTACGTCATATCTGTCCTTGCCTCCTAATCTCATTAGCCTGATTACCTCCAGTCACCTCAGTCATTACGAAAACGATTCTGTGCCCATGTCGCGTCAGTCTCGCCCCATTACGTCAACGATTCCACGCCTCATCTCAGTCCTTCACACACGCAGGCACGCGCGCACGCACACACACACGCACACGCGCACACACACACACACACACACTGCCAAACACTGACACATCTCACTTCATCTCAATTCTTCACACACGCACGCACCGACGCAAACGGCACGCACGCACACACGCACGCACGCACGCACGCACGCACACACACACACACACACACTTTACCTTTTCTCGGTCTGTTAATTTTGTTACAGTCGCCGGTTTCACACCTGATACTCTAAAGGTGTAATACTGAAAACACCGCACACATAGTCGGTAATAATTGCGCGTGCAAGGCACGAGCGTGTCGGCGGCTCCGTCGGCCGGCCGGCGTGGCGTGTTGTGTACTTTCTCGCGGCTCAGACATACACCGATTGTGTCAGCGAAGGTCGAACACCGCTAACAGGTAAGCCGCCACAGTCAGTAAGGTAACGTTGTCTGTGAGGTGAGCGAGTTTCGACACACTTACAGCGGGTTGCAGTGTGGAATGTTGCGTACTGACAAGACTTTGGTTTCCTTGTCAGTTGTTCTTTCGGATTCACTCCGGCAGTTGTGGTGCCGTTGTCGGTGCTGAAACTGAGGTGGTGCCGTCACGTGTGTGTGTGTGTGTGTGTGTGTGGGACGGTGTCTGAGTGTGTGGACGGTGTGTGTGTGTGTGTGTGGGGGGGGGGGGGGGCAGTGTGTGTGACGGTGTGTGTGGACGGTGGGTGTGTGTGTGTGGGGGGGGGGGCAGTGTGTGTGTGTGTGTGTGTGTGTGTGTGTGTGTGTGAGAGAGAGAGAGAGAGAGAAAGAGAGAGAGAGAGAGAGAGAGAAAGTCTTGTCAAAATCAAACATTTCATCGCAGATAACTTGAGATCACATAACTTGCTCATAAACCCTGAAATAAATAAATAAGCGATCGAAGTAGGAAAAACTCGGCGGCAATGGGAAAGGGTGAAAGGAGGAGCTCAGTGGCATAGACTGAGGGGAGCGGGGAGGGGGAGGCAGAGCAGGGACTGCCGGGGGAGGGGGAGGGGGGGGGGTAGTTTTACAGGCATCGATCTTTCCCGTTCTCTCAGTGTATACCGTCCCGATCATTCAAG
This sequence comes from Batillaria attramentaria, assembly GCA_018292915.2. Taxonomy (NCBI): domain Eukaryota; kingdom Metazoa; phylum Mollusca; class Gastropoda; family Batillariidae; genus Batillaria; species Batillaria attramentaria. The sequence goes on along the minus strand of JACVVK020000039.1, from coordinate 1,051,315 downwards.
CTCGTCTTGTTCCTATCACTGACGGGTTCACGCTGTTTCTATTCTCTGGCCGAGCAACTGAATCAGTGGTGGCCGACTGACTGATGTACGTGCGAGTATGTCTGTTCGTTCGTCAGTCGGTATTGACTGAATGTCGACTACTCTCCACTGAAGTTCCGCTCGGCACATCGTTTTCCCTGCAGACCGCAGCACCAACATTGCGGTAAGGGCGGCAGCGCTCAGCCTGGCTGGCTTCAGTCAATTCCTCAACCCTATGACCCAACAGGCAGCTAGCGAGACCCACGTACGGACGTCAGTGTTACCGCTTGTTCTGCTAAACAGACATATCGAGAGACACACTTCCGAGCCAAGAGATCTCTCTCTGAACCATCTCTTCGAGTGCTTTCAGTTCTAGCAGGAGAATCGGCTTTAGCAACACGTGGAACTGGTAATGCCTGAAAGACGAGTTTAGAGCCAGGCTGTGTGTTTTTGCTGCCTGCCTGCCTCCCGTGACATTTCGCCCAACTGTGGGGGAGAGGTGTAGAGCAACACTGCTGGCTCTGTGCCCTAGAGGAAGGCAGAGAGAGAGAGAGAGAGAGAGAGATGTGTGCGTATGCGAGTCTGTCCGCCGCTGGAGAGCAGCGAAGAAGGAAAGTCATGTGAGGACAGCACTGGTTCTGTCTTAGCGTGGCCGCCGCGTAGCATTGTGTGTTTTGTGCCGTTGTGTTGGGGAATGCGCGTGAAAAACGGCTAGGAGACTTTCTTACGCTTGTATGGTAGGTACTGCTGTACCGCAACGGACAAAAATCGGGCCTTTACACCGGGGGCGGTGTTTATGTGTTCAGTGTTGGAACTGAGTAATCTTACGGCCAGATCGGCGTAATGTCAGTCACTGAGTATCAGCACTGAAGCCGGTAAAGGTAGGTGAAATGTCAAAGCGCTCCGGCACTGTTCAATCTGTGTGCTTGAAGTGTGTGTAAGATTTATGATACCCACTCACAGAAACACAAGAACCCTTCTCGTCTAGTTACGGAACAGACAACAGAACCTGAGAGAACTTCATCCTTGTCAGGTTCCTTCAGCGCCAGACAAAGTGTGCTGTCTAATTTCATGCAACCAAGCACGTTCCTGACTGACAACACTGACACTGAAAAGGAAACTGAATTCAGCTGAGTTCGATCGGAACACATTCAAACTTCATTTGTTTCGGTCGTCGGCTGGAGGTCGGAAATGCTGAGTTCAATATTTTCATGTTGCGGGCTTTGAACTTGAGACAACAGTGGTATCGGAGCACTTGATCACCGCAAGATCCGTCAGCACAGTCCTGCCCTTGGATTGTACGTATTTCCAGCAGGGCCCGTGACTTTGGCAGTTTACCTGTACAGGTAAGGTGTAGTCAGTTCAACACGGTGTACTGAGGTGCATTGCAGGTAAAACAAACTTCAGTCTCCAGCCACACAGACGTATGCACTCACAGCAAAATGTAGTTTTTATGAGAACAAATGTGGACGTGTTTTGTTCAATGACACTGATGCACCCCCGGTTATCCATTTCAGGGACTCCACCTCTTCAGCCCCCACCCCCCACACCCAGTCCCCTCCACACACACACACACACACACACACACACACACACACACATACATTATACACTTTTTATGCACATACGAACTCATGGCCCGACAGTCAGATTGAAAACTAAACGTGTTTGTCTTATTGCCAATATTCGTGAACCCAAGCGCTTTGAAACGTTTTCATTCAGGGTTGGAAAGTGGCGTTTTACTTCACGTATGGTACTCAAGGGTACTGGGATTTTACTTCACCGAGTGTTACGACATTTCACCGAGGGTACTCAGGAAAACCATGTTTTACTTGACTTCACCGAAGATGCTCAAGGAAACTAGCGTTATGCTTCACCGAGGCTCGGTACTTGGTAAAACTACAACGTTTCACGTCACCGAGGGTACTCAAGGCAAATTGTAGCATTTTATTTCACCGAGGGTTCTCACCCGTGTACTTTACCAATGGCTCTGCCGCGGAAAACTAGCGTATTTATCCGAGGGCGTTGAAAGTAACTGCAGCGTTTTACAAACCGAGGGTACTCGAAGCTACTAGCTTAAGTGCACCAAGGCCGGGTACTTACGAAAATGTAATACTTCTCCGAGGGTACTAAGGAAACAAGGAAGCATGGAAACAACATTTCACTTCACCGCGGATACGCAAGGAAAACTAGAACGTTTACTTCACCGAGGGTTCTCCAGGGTATCACCAGCCCACCGCGGAGGGCACTCGAGGATTCTGGTGCGATAGCTGTCGAAGCATCAGAGTGATTAACATGCAGAGGGAGAACTTGTTTAATTAAATGGCGCACACAGAGCGAATACCTCACTAGATAGCTCGCAGCACGACCCTGGTTCTGTCGGCGTATGAGATCGATTCCAACGTGGCACGAGTGTTACCGCGGACACCAGCTCTCGTGTAATTGATAAGTTGACACAGTTTGTTATTGGAGGGCGAAGTATGGTGGTCGTGTTCGCCCAAGCGCACTTTACGAAGTGGTGGAACATCCTGATTACCTTTGAAGTCTTTTGCAGAGTGGTAGGTGAAGATGCGTTCGCACCAGTCTTCATCTTCTGCAGTGTTTAAAAAGCAAACTCAAAACTCACTTATTCCAGTCAGCCTCGAACCCCTCCCCCCTCCCCTCCCCTCAAATCTAATAAGATTAGTTTATGAGATGCCCAGCCGTATGTTTTGGATTTGTGTTTTATGGACTCTGTGTGTGTGTGTGTGTGTGTGTGTGTGTGTGTGTGTGTGTGTGTGTGTGTGTGTGTGTGTGTGTTACACTGATGTACCGTTGCATGCCCGAAGCACAATTGGAGTGTGTGTGTGTGTGTGTGTGTGTGTGTGTGTGTGTGTGTGTGTGTGTGTGTGTGTGTGTGTGTGTGTGTGTGTGTGTGTGTGTGTGCCGTTGCATTCCCGAAGCACAGTTACGGGGATGAGATGTGAGACTGTTCGCTTCTTACTTGTTGGAACACGTATCCTCTCTCTCAAGAGTGTTACACAGTTTCCTTGCTGATCTCATTACTTTGCCATCGCTAACAAAAAACAAAAAAAATGCTTACCCGACAACATGCAACCATTTTGTGCAACCTTTGTCTACTTTTAATCTCGTGTGTGTGTGTGTGTGTGTGTGTGTGTGTGTGTGTGTGTGTGTGTGTGTGTGTGTGTGTTTCCCTGGTACACTGACGTATCTTTGCATGCAAGACGCACACTTACGGAGATGAGATGTAGAACGGTCTACTTGCGCCCCACCCTCATTCCCACTGATGCATTACCTCCGGAATGAAATCATATTCTGCCGGGAAATGATTAACGAACCTGCCACATTTCTGCCTCTAGGATTAAGTTGTCTTCCTCTCTTAGTCCGTTAGCAAGTGGCACTTGCTTGCACCCACCCACCCCTCCCTCTCTTTCTTGCCTCCCCCTCTCCCCTCCTCCCCCGGCATACCCCGCTTTTGTTGTGCTCAGGTCAAGGGGGGGGGGGGAGTACATTAGTTTCGTCTGCGTCTGTTTGTCTATTTACTTGTCTTGGATTTATTTACTTGTCTTCAACTTTAATTTCTGAAACCCTTCAATGCTGGCAAATTGGGCCCATTTTCAGCCAACGAAAGTCTTTGTGAGGGGACGTACTTTTTAATGTTTTTTGCTGCCTGCAAGGTCACGAGTGCTGTCTTCAAGGTCAAGGTCATTGCGGACATATTTGTTGTCGCTTGATTTTTTTCCCAGGCCTGAGCACAGCAAAAGCAGGGAATGAGGTGGGGGAGGGACGGGGGAGGGGGCGCGGGGGGGGGGGGGGCAAAAAAGAGGGAGGGGTGGGTGGGTGCAAGCAAAGTGCCACAAAGCTTCACTGAAGATACAAATGAGAAAAAAAATATTGAACAAGAATTGCGTCGCTTCGACAAGAGGTGAAGGTCACCTCCTGAAGGACCTTGAAGGCCGAAGCAGAATCTCGTGCTGCTAAGCTTATTTCTCCCCATCACCAGGCTGTCTCAAGCCTCAGTCACGTCTGCTGTGCCCTCTATCTACATCAGGCTGTCTCAAGCCTCAGTCACGTCTGCTGTGCCCTCTATCTACATCAGGCTGTCTCAAGCCTCAGTCACGTCTGCTGTGCCCTCTATCTACATCAGTCTGTGCATCATGGTTTTATTTCCCACGGGACATTGTCTGGACAATGTCTGTTTACGACTTCACTTCCTCGATATAATAACATTTGACGGCTAAAGTCCCGTGCAGCAGCTCTGTCATTTTTTTCTCCCCCTGTTCTCTACTCAGAACATCAGATTTCGCTGATCTCTTACAAGGCGCGATCAATAAGGCTTCCATCAATTTGTTGTTGGCTGCGCCAGTGTCTCTTTGTTGTTGTTGTTGTTTCTTCTTCTTCTTCTTCTTCTTCTTCTCTCTCTCTCTCTCTGTTGTGTAAGAAAATGTACACTGCTCTCCGCCGCAAGGCTGGCCGTCATACTGGTCAATGGACGTTATTCTGCCATAAAGGTCAAGGTCAAGGTTAATGTTGGAGTTTGTATCGAAAGCTGTTCGGGCATATTTTTCATCAAAAGTGCCTTTGAGATTAAATTACAAAAAAAGAAGGAAAAATTGATGAGTGTGTTGAAGGAGAGGGAAAATTGCCCTCCTCACTGCTACCAACATTTTCCGTTTAACAAACGGGGACAGATTTTGCAGAGGGGGAGACGGAGCGGTTATCGCCTGAACCTCCGCTGCCGGCACCATGATGGATTAGACGTTGAGGAGGGCAGGCTGGAGTGTCCCCTTACGTCATTAGACTTTAGGCTGAGACTCGATCACCCTCCACATGACCGCCAGCCTTATCCCACTTCTCACTGCCGTTCTTCGTCTTGGCATTATCGGTGTCTTTTATGTGCTGGGGAGGTCTGCCTCTGCGGACTGGCAAGGTGATCAGGCTTTTGCAGACTGCACGTGTCAGCGAAATATGTGACAAAATGAAAATAAAAACACCAAGGAGTAACTCTGCGCAGATTACGAAAAAAAACAAACAACCCAAAAACTCAAAACCCTAGAATCACGTTCTTGTTGGGACTTGTGGGTCGAAAATGACCCAGGCCTTGTCGATCACTGTATCGGAAAACTGGTGTTGCATATGGAAAGGTCCGAATGTTTGCCATGTGAATAAAATGTCTTACAAACCTGCGAAGAGTGGTTCTTCATGTTTAAGTTTCTTGGCTTGAATGAGTTGAATCGGTTTGGTAGTGGTATTCGGTATGTCATATTGTTCACTCCTAATGCTGTTGCAATCTGCTGTATCCTGGGAAAGTGTGCCACAGCGCCACCTATATTTTCTTTATTTACACGCATGGTGCGTTCTGGTCTTTTTTTTTTGTTTAACATTCCTCGGCAACTGCCAGATGAAATAGAATCTTTAACGTGTACATTTGGTAGTCATGCATGTTGGTGCACGAAGGCACGCCAGACGCCAGTAATTTTTGCATGGTACCCTGTTCCCACTGCCTTTAGTGCATTGCTCCAGATTTTCTGACCAATGATTTATCACTGCTGGGGCGCGCTTTGTCCGCAGAGAAGTTGGATTCTAGAACATTGACCCGTCCTGATAGGAGGAGAATGCGCCAACAAGCTTGGGACGGTGAAGGAGTGTTGACTCGCACAATGGGAGCCCGTCAGTCATCATCAGGAGAACGGCTTGCCGGAGTTTCCGGGAATCCGATGTCCCAGGGCAGAGGACTGTGTGGAGGAGACGCAGCGGTTTGTCCTCATCTGGACGGCAGTATTTGCTGAAGAATCATATCTGGAAAAAGTTTGGACAGAATTTGCTCGACAACGCGACCGCTACCCTGTATGCGGCTTCTGGGAATGCGTGATTTTGAAACAGCTGGGTGTCGTTTTTCATTAAGGTCTTCGCAGGATTTGCTTAGCAGGCGTGCACCGTTTAAGTTCTTCACCGCGATGCTAATTCCTAAGACCGGGGCGCATGAAACAGGCATGTAGTGATGTAGACAGGGTGGTCCTGCTGTGACCAAGCTCGCTACCAACACATCATCAGAAACCGACGAAGAGCCACCTGAGTTCCCCAAACTCATGTTACCAGACTAATGAACTTTTGAAAGACTTTGTGTCTGTGTTTTCATGGCCAAAATGTCAGTGGTTTCAGGCTCCTATTGTTCTCTGTGTGCTTTTGTGCGCGCGCGTGTGTGTGTGTGTGTGTGTGTGTGTGTGTGTGTGTGTGTGTGTGTGTGTGGCGGGGGAGGTTTAAGTACAATAGGTTGGTCGCAAAAATGTGGGGAGGAGGTGGACATATGTTTGAGCGCTTACCAATTTTAGCAACAGGGTTTTTTGGGGTGGTTTAGTGAGGGAAATCACTGGGAGGCTTATCACTGACAGACATACACATTTACCACACACAATACGACTGATTAATTTGACGAAGTCAGGTTCACATTCTTTCAAGTTTACATTCCCAGTGGAAAGACAGACCGATTTACGTCATGTAGATCGGCATCTACAATATAATTACACAGACTGAGACGACCACAGTAGGTGTGGCTGAAGGACCAGTGACATGCATCTGGACTCCATTCATGACCGGCTGGGTGGACCGCCTGTGCAGAAACAATGTAAATCTATTCATAGTTCAGTCTTGGAAATGACAATAATTACAGCCGCTGGCTGGCCGCATTATTCATTGTTTCCCAGTTGGCAGGAACTTGTAAGCGTGCATGCGATTCTCATCTAAATACTTTCCGTGTCTGTCAGAAGCAAACTCAGCTATGCTGAACTGTGTGGCGCACAACATCGGAGTAAGTGACAGATAAATGGATGGTTTTGTTTTTTTGTTTCTCGGCAAGTAAAAGTCTGAATACGTACAACAGGCGTAACAACAGCGTGTGGACAACTTTTCATCGAATACACTGACCCCGTGTATCAAAAAAGTCAATGTCAAAATGATTTTATTCCTTTCTCCCCTATCGGGGTGTGGAGGAATTGACAAAGTAAAAGGGACAACAATGACATTAATCACCAAAAACAACAACAAAAATTGATAATAATAATAATAACAATACATCATATTTATAAGGCGCCCGTCTCTGAAGGACAGACTCAGAGCGCACACCCCCCCCCCCCCACACACACACATAATACCTGTACATTGGCCAGAATCAGTCACGTGGGTCACAGTATAGCATCTGAGACCGTTGTGGTGACTCTGACCGGCGTACATTTTGTTGTATGTTGTTCTAGAAGTGTACCGCCTACTGAGCAGACGACATTTGGTTGCTGACTGAGCACCACCTAAACGGCACTGATTGATGTCTATTTTTTTAGAGGCTTTGTCGGATCCCGGTCTGTTAAGGAATGGACAATAGACTCAAAGAAAATCGTATTTCTCTAACGGCAGAAGACACAAAGTGACGAAAACGGTCACTATGGCCAAATGAAACATATCCTTCCACCTGGCAAACAATCTTACAGCTTCAAAAGCGGCAGTTTTCCGTCGCTGCGGCGTTATGAACAAAGAGGCTTTAAGATAACGTTTCTATTGTCATTCTCACTTCATTCATGTCTTCGTTAGGTTTCGCGTGCAGTCTTGTTAATGCCGGTGTTTGAGACGACCCAGGTGTTCACGCACAATTGCGTTGTTCTATTTTTACTGGAAAGTGAGAAGGTGATTGGCGATGTAACGTGTGTCTGCAAACGCCACAAGATGTCATGCTGCCAAAGACCTGATAGTGTGGGGATTTATGTCTACACACGCCGTCTGCACATGCTGTTTCAGGAATGGTAGCCCACTCACTTAACACATTTTGTACCGCACACGGGGACTCCCCGTTCTTCCAGGTCTCTTAATAATAATAATAATAATAATAGGCGCTTTACCCAGTTTCATGAATCAGCTCAAAGCGCCGCGAACTGAACCCAACACGCACGCTCTTGTGAATCACACGCATTCTCTCACACGCTGGACATAAACACATTACACTCACGTGGTGCGAAGGGTCAGCTCAGCTATTTACATTTCGGAATTTAGAATTGCATTTATTCTTTTCAAATTTGGTGGGCTGAACATTTCCAAAGCAGAGGGGGAGGAAGCCGGAGTACCCGGAGAGAACCCCCACAGCATCTGTTCTTTTTGTGCTTGTGTGGTGGTGTCAAACGTCATGCTAACTCAAGCTTACTATAAAGACCCTAAGTTATAATATTTGTACACTCGCAGATCGTTCTGAGCTGTTTTCGTGTTGTCCATCATCACACCATGCACAAATACGGATTAGTAAACAAGAAATCATAAAAAAATAACAACACAACCCAACACTGCTTGATTGTTTTGTATAATAGAACAGGGGGGGGGGGGGGGGTATCTAGATTGGCAATTCAGAGGGCTACAAGCTTGAAATTTTGAACAGTATTGCAATCATATAATACAACATTGTCTGAAATTTTCAGTCAAGTGTGTTGTGTAGTGTTGTTATTTTTTCTTGATTTGGTTTTACTAATTACTAAACGGTCAGTTCTCGGATGAATGCCAGAGGAATATCACTCAGTCCTACTTCTTGTGGCCCGCACGCACTAGAGCCGTTGGCATTAACAGCTAGAGGTTGAACGCAATAAATCCCCTTGACTCAGCAGAGGACGCGGGTCCCCCGTGGGCACTGTAAGGCCTTCAGACACTCACCATTGTCAGCCCGGGATAGTTGAGTACAAGATGGCCGCTCAGCGGCTTGTGCTGGATTTCTGGCAGAGGCGACATACCCGACTTAGATTTTCATCGTCGATTCTTACTCTTTTTTATTTTTAGCTCAAGCCCATGTCACGCGGGAGTGTTTATAGTCCGAACAAACAGCGAACATGGCGTTTTTCAGTTTCTCGTGTAACATGCGGCTAAAACATGCCTTTGAACTGTTTTCCATGTTTGTTCGAAAAAAAACCCAAAAAAAACCTGTCTTCCTTGTGACATGAGCTGAATTAATTCAACATTCCCCTTCTCACACACACACACACACACACACACACACACACACACACACACACACACACACACACACACACGCGCGCGCGCGCGCGCGCACACTGACAAGCAAACAGCAACAACGAACAACGAAAAATGAGCACACACTTAATTCTTATCCTAGAATTTACCTTTTTCATTTTTATTTTGATTCATTTTTATTCGTACCTTTTATTTTATTTTACATGTATCTTTATAATCATGTTGCTTTTCAATCTGAAAGTCGTAAGCGGCGGTTTTTTTTTTTTTTGTTTTGTTTTTTTGCCTTGTCGGAACTGGCGCGCGTCCATGGGGAACCGTTTATCTGGCCACAATTTTCCGCTGTCTTGCGGTAATCGATGTGACTTAGTCAGTTAGCCATTGTGTTCCTGAATAAGTCGCATTACCGAAGCCGGCAAGACCCGGATGCACAATACGCAAGCTGGGAAAGTAGCGAGAGGATTATGGGAAAATCGTTCCCGAGTAACGCGCGATATGATTGGTCCAAAGCTTGAAGGGTCATCTCATAATGGCTTACAGTTTGAACAACTCATAACGTTTCTTCTTCTTTCTTTGATATCTTCTTCTACTTCTTCTTCTTTTTTTTTTTCCTTTATTGCGTTCTTGTCACCCCCTCCCCCTCCCGCTGTCTCTCTTGCTTGCTTCTCTCTCTCTCTCCCTTTCTTTCTTGCTGTCTTTCTTTTCCTTATCTTTTTCCTTCTTTTGTCTTCTTTCTCTCGCACTGTCTTCTTTTCCCGTATCTTTTCCTTATTCTTTCTTTCTTTTATGTTGTAAGTCGTAACACGATGACCTCCCAAACAACAACAACAACAACAACAAAAACCTAGCTAGCCCTACCGTGGAGTCCACCCATGACCTGGGAGCAATACCACTGGAGCTCGCAAAAAAAGTTGAGTCAGGAACAAAAAATTGAGTGCTGCCCCAGAACCTCATTGCACATCATCACCCCCCAAAAGAATAATAGTTTTTTTTCCGACCGGGCGCTGGCAGCCAGGACTTAATCGCCGTTTTAAATGCGGCACGAGGGGATCCCACAATGAAGTTTTTGGACCATTTATTTGGGAAGGCGTTTCTCCCTTAGCCTGCTTATTTGCCGGCGCATCTGCCGCGCATCTCGGACCGTGCGCCAATAATAGGTATTTAGGAGGGGAAAACACCGGCCTCTTTGATAATGGGAAAGTCGTGTCTACAAGAGGCTCACGGAGTCAGCTGCACGGAAACAGACTTTTCCTTTTCGAGCGCTGGCAAGAATTGTTTCACATGTGCACTGGAGGCTGTGGTGTTGTGATAATATTAGGATAAATCGCAGACTGATGGCTATACTGTAATCATAATTATCATAGCGTGCGCACTGTTGTAATTAGAAGAAGGTTGTCTGCAAAGTGCTCGCGGGGTCAGTGGCACGGAAACACACTTTTCCTTTTCAAGTGCTTGCTAGAGTTGTTGGGGTTTTTATTTTTTTTTATTTAATTTTTGGGGGGGTTATTGTTGTTGTTTTTAACATGTGAACAGGAGGCTGTAATGTTGTGATAAACTGCAAACCGATGACTATAGTCATAAGGAGTTTTGTCCATATGGGACCTTACCACCCCCCATCCCCCATTCCCCTCCAAAACAAAAATAATGATAGTAGTAGTAGTAGTAGTAGTAACCTACTACTACTGCTGCTGCTGCTGCTACTGCGACTGCTACTACTACTGCTACTAAAAAAAAAATGATAAAAATAAAGAAATAAATAAAAAGAAATCGTACCATAGTCGCACGGCAAAGCTGACTGGATACAAAAGAAATGCGAAACAAAACCTACAGAAAATGATGAATCAAAAATATTGTGTTACATCCTCCAACAAATCGCACCAAAGACACACGGAGAAGTTGACTGGATAGAAAAAAAAAAAAGAAAAAAAAAAAAAAAAAGAAAAAAAAAAAAACTGATGCGAATCAAAATCCAAAGAAAATGATACCAGTGAATCAAAAATATTATTTTACATCCTAGAACAATTGGCATCATTGACGCACGGCCAAGTCGATTGGTTAGGAATTAAAATAGGAAACAGAATCCATAGCAAATGATAGCAGTGACTCAAAAAATATTATTTTACATCCTCAAAGAAATTGATTCGTCGACGCACGGTTGATTGGATAGGGGGAAAAACCGAAAGAGGAAACAAAATGAAACCCATAATGGATATCGGTGAATGAAATATATCATGTTACATCCTTGAAGAAATCGCATCCTAGTCACGCTGTAAAGTTGATTGAATAGAAAACAAGTAGTAGAACCAACCCCCCCTCCCCCCCCCCGAAAAAAAAAAAAAATGTCGGTGAATCGAAAATGCATATTTTACATCCTTGCAGGCGTAAGGACACAAATTGCGCGTGGGGTCAAGTGTGTGTGTGTGTGTGTGTGTGTGTGTGTGTGTGTGTGTGTGTGTGTGTGTGTGAGTGTGTGTGTGTGTGTGTGTGTGTGTGTGTGTGTGTGTGTGTGTGTGTGTGTGTGTGTGTGTGTGTGTGTGTGTGTAATACCCTGTTTTGCCAGTGTGCTAGTGTGTAGTGGTTTTTTTGTTGTCAGTGACAAGCGTGATTTTTATTTTTTATTTGGTAGGGCAAGGTGCATGCCAGGGGGCAGCAAGAGGAGGCAAGCTGCCAGTGAAGCTGGGACTTTTTGCGCGGAAGAGCGGCAAAGTTGACGCGAATAGTTTTGCGTGAAGTGGCCTTCTGGCCTAAACAGGATGTAGACTAGCATAATTCCAGCGATGTCTGGGCGGAAAGGAGACATTCAAATATTTTTTTAAACACCTGTAAGGTGTTTTTTGTTTCTAGATTGAAGCATTTTTAGGGGTGACTATGATGCCTGAGGCTAATAGGGAATAACATGTAGGCAGGTTGAGGCTTTGTGCATTTCATTATTTGGCCTGCAAAGTTGACTGGATGAGAGAGAGAGAGAGAGAGAGAGAGAGAGAGAGAGAGACCGAAACAAGATCCATAAAATATGGTTGCAATGACTAGAACTATTATTTTCATATCCTCGGGGAAATCGTATCTCAGTCGTACGGCAAAGCTGATTGGATGGAAAAGAAATACAAGTACAACATCCATAGAAAACGACAGCAATGAATCCAAAATATTATTTTAGTCATCCTCCTCCAAGAAATCGTAATTTCAGTCGCACGACAAAGCTGATTGGATAGAAAGGAAAAACCGAAACAAAATCCATTACCAGAGTAGATGTGTACCCAGTGGGGGTAAATTCTATGACCTCATCCCTGTAATAACTTAGGGCACGGTTCCTAGGTGACTAATGAACGACACGTGCGTGTGGCGCTGCGATCAGAGGCTGGATAATTAAGCGCCTGCTGTGATGCGATCGCCTTGTTACATCACGCAATAAGGTGAGTATGACCCTTCCCCCTTCCCCCACCCCTCTGGCTTCAACATTTCCCAAGTCAGTCGGTGGGTCAAGAACTGGGGACAGATTGTGCATTGCCAAACTACACTTTCATTTCGCTTGTCAGTTGGCGAGCTGTGTTTTCGGTCTTATCCCCTCTCCTCCGACCTTGTGAGTCCGTTTTTTTGGTAGCTCTCTCTTTCTCTCTCTCTCTCTCTCTCTCTCCGGCTGACACACAAGTGACACACAGATAGTGGTGTAGTGGTGTATAGCAGCAACTGAAGTACAGGTTTGAAATTTGGGCCTGAAAAATAAATTTCTCAGTCACTGGGTCAGAGTCTCTCTCTCTCTCTCTTTGCTGAGTATGGCCACAGGTGTACCTCTTTACACACTTATTACCACGTGGTGTGCCGTACCTTTTTGATGCTGTCTGTCTGCCGTGAGGATGTCTGCCGGCAGTGCTTGGCGCTGCACCAGCTGCTTTTATACATGTTCCTGGCCTTTGTTTTCCCCTCTTCTGTTTCTTTTGCTTTGGCGGTTGGAAAATGTGTATCATCCGTAATGCTTCTGCCTGCCTGCCTGCCTGCGCTGCTCCGTGCATTTTTTTTCAGTTCTGCTGCATCTGATGTGTAAACCTTTAGCTTTGGATTGTATTACGCCCCTAGGCCATATTGTTCAGGTCTGATCTGTCGGATTCCCTGAGGTTGTCGTGGCGGAACAACCCTATTAAACGGAGGGGGGAGTCGGTGGCTCAACGGTTTGATCGTTGGACTTGAGATCGAAAGGTCCTGGGTTCGAATCCCCTGGCGACAGGGCCAAAACATTGCACAGGCCTTTTTCACATTGCCCCGCTGCCACTGACCGTGAACTGGATCTGTTTGTGTAACTTGTCCATTACAGTCAAAACCTGGCAGGAAGAAACTGACTGGGCTGGTCAGTCTCTTTACTGACATTTGCAACCAGTGATCGTACTAGAAACGCAAAGGAAGGCGTGTTTCCCAAATACAAGATGCTGCAAAGTTAAGAATACACCGGCTTCCATACCCATAATTATAAACCATGACTGACCTCAGTCTTCAGCCGGCCCCGAGCCCGGCAAACAGCCGTAGTGGTTTGTAAGTCAGTGGTAATTTCCCTCTCCAGTCATTCGAATAGTTATTTTAATGCTTTCTGGACGCTGTTTTTGAGATTTGCACGTCCTAAGGTTGCTGGACGCTTTCCTGAGATGTTCACGGTACTGACAACATGCTTCGTTATCAGCGCGTTATCAGTCAGTTTGTGACTCTAACCTCGTCTTTCCATTCAGTTATGCCATTTCACAATCATTTTATTGAAAACCCGGCAGCACACGCCTTTTTGCGATTAGATTGAGTGTCGGAGTGTGTTCGGCAGTGCTCTCGCGCTAAAACCGGCGTGAAGAAACAGACTGGCGTCCATTATCAGAAACGGTTGGCAGACGAGAAAAGAGTTTGCCAGCAGGTGGCGCGCGACAGGTGTTTCATGCTTTCCTCCACTGGAGAGCTATGTAGAACGGTGTGTAGCGGCATTGCACTTTGATTGACTGGGTGTATCGCCCGCTGGGATTTGGTGTGCACCTAATGGGTCACACTAACCGAAACCTATAGATAATCAGCTGCTTGTCATTTCCAAAAGCATTAATTTTCATCAGCCCATAAAATTCAGTTTGTTGTAAAGCACGGATAGTCAGTTTAGTAAAGCGGCACTTATGGGTTTCAGTTGTTCTTGAAGCGCTTCGTACTATTGCTTTTTCTTCTTTTCAGTTTTGAAAACGTTGAATTGCGGGTACATGTACATGGAAAACCCAAAACACTAAATTTCGCATTCAGTTCAGTTCAGCTGAGTTCAGCATCACTGCGCTCAGATAAGCCCATGCGCGATCCACTTTTTTTTTTTTTGCTGCCCCCAAGTCTTCGCCAGCTCCAGTGGTGTTCCTCCTAGGTCATGGATGGAATCCACGGAAAGCTGGGTGGGAAGCTGGGACAATGTTTATCATACAGGATGACGAGGATGAGCATGATGGTATGATGGTGCTATCAGGAGGTCCATGTGGTTTTATCATCTCATTCTTCCTAGCGTCGTGTGCGAGACTGTTCCGGTGTTGGTCTGCTTCACAAGGTCCCCGTCCGGCGTGTCATTTTAAGGTCGATCGTCGACCACTGCCGCCTTCAGTGCATGCTCGTACTCGGCAGGCGTTCGGTGGTATGATGACGGGAATTTCACACACTTAATTTTCAACAAGGCGAGAGCTACTTTTCCCCCGCCCCTTCTCCAACCTTTCCTTCTTTCTCAGGTCTTGGCTAATCAACATAGTCAACATGCCTGGCGCGCTGAGCTCGGGAAGAAGCATGTTACTCACCTGGCGAAATGTTTCGTCTGTCTGGGGGGAACAAAATCCAAGTTTTAATGAGATGAACATAAACAGTAACAAAAACCTGTCCTGAAACTGGCGTTGAACACGGGTGCCACTGAATTATTGAGTTCCTTTTATCAACAACAACAACAACAACTGACAGCAACAACAACAACAACGAATCTTCATAATAACTTGAATCTAGAATCGAGATCCAATGATTTTAAACGGGTTAGTTCCATCTTTGCTCAGCTAATTTATTTTGGCTAGTAGTGAGTGCGCCTGTACGCTCGAAATACTCAATCTTGATGATTAGTACAGCTCTTAATGCGATACAACGTTGTTTACACTTTGCATCAGCAGTCGAACATTCAAATTCTATGAGTGCTCTTACACTACTGAAGCGCTCAGTGTGGTCGCTGCGTCATCGAGTACGCTTCTGGTGGCTCAGTGCCAGCATTGCAGACGCTGTCACTGCCAGTGTGTGCAAGTGATGTGATGATAGATACCACGAAAACAGCCCAGAACGATCTGTGAGCATAAAAATGTTAGAATTAGCCTCTTCAATCTAGGCACTTCATCTCAATTACTTTGCTGAAAGCGCTGCGTACAGAACCCAACACGCATGCTCACGTGAGTGACACGCATTCCCTCACACAGTGGACGTCAGTACATTACAGTCACGTGGTGCGAAGGCCCAGCTCAGTCATTTAGGTTTGGGAATTAAGAATTGCATTTATTTTTTTAACTTTGTGGGCTGAAAATTTCCAAAAGCTTGAATCAGCACTAACTGTCCGCAAGTATCGCTTTGGTGGCACCGGTACGTCGATGACCCTCGATCACTATGACAGGACGGTCTCTCTAGGAACGCTTAGTTCGTGTGGAAAATCGGTTAACTGTGATCGATGAAGTGAAGACGTGCCGACCATTGTCTGCCCCCCGTCGTTTGCTTAACTAATCTGCTTGTCTCCTCCCCCTTGCGCTTCCGCACACAGGGAAACAGGGGGAGACAATCAGATCACCCGCCGGAAGTGAGGAGAACTGGGTTCCGGATCCGAGCAGGACCGGAAACAGATAGAAGCAGGCAGAGATTTGACGCATGCGTGTTACAAGATGTTGGGGGTAAGCTACTGTTTGGGTACTGCGTGTGCATGGGGTAGTCACAACAAGGCTGTTGTACCTTTGAAAAGACAACAACAATAACAACAACAACAATGGTAGTAACAACAAAAGGGGCGCTGCTCTGAGGCGACCCAAGTGTCGTGGTGTTTGTTTCTGCATTTGAAAAAAATTATGACTTGCAGGATATCTTCTGCTTAATTTTCTGTCAATGACGACACTGACGGAATGCAAAGATCTCACTTCTGAAATGGGGGGGGGGGGGGGGGACCAACACACACACACACACACACACACACACACACACACACACACACACACACACAAACGACGCGTTATTGAATTTTGAACAACACTAATAACAATCCGAGTAATGAACTTTGTTAGGGTTAGGAGTAATAGTCCCGAATGATTATTTGTTTGACTGCCTCGTGGTTCTTTATTTGTCTTCTCTGAACGCGCAGCCTCACTTTTACTTCCTCGTGTTTGGCTATCTTGCGCATGTGCGTACCCGCCAGCAAAGAAAAGACAGTTCAGCTCTGCCAGTGTGCGTACCTGTATGCGTATGTATACCATTCACGTGTCAGATTATCAAGAGATACCCCACAACTAGCTCACATGAAAATGATTTATTTTCAAACTTACAGCCACGTTGTGACTATGTCACATATTGTGCTATGCTACATGTTATGATACGGTGCAGCGCCACCCAATACCTATCCTATATTTTTTACAATTTTGCTGGGGGAGGAAAGAAGGGTAGCCCGGAGACAAACCCCCGATGAACAGCCCGGCAGCCAGGAAAAACCGGTATCACATATCACAAGGTCGATTTGGGCTCGAACCCACGCTTCATCGCCGTGACAGCGGTGACGGCCGTTCAGTAGCGCAGCGGCTAAGCCCGACTCGATACCTATTAGACCACCGACCACCGCTCATTTCGTATCAGCTTTGCCCTCGAACAAAAGCGTTAGAACGCGAGGCAACATTCCAGAGAGTAGTCACAGCAGATGCTGCCAACGGTTTGTTTTTGCTGATGGACTGTTTGCTGTCACAGATGCAGCCAGCTGTTTTTAAAGAACACGATAACGGTCAGAACTTACACCAAAGTGAAGCATATACTTTGCCTCATACCCTTGCTTAATTTGAATAATTTCACAATATGATGTCATTCAAACGTTATGGCGTCATGTTGTACGCCATGAAACCGGTTGTGCCGAGAAAAGTGGATCCGGGAGTAGGACAAATTACTCAATTCCGCATTTTTATATTGCAGCAGCTTTGCCCTCGGGCAAAAGAAGAGGAACAACATTCAAGACAGTAGGCCTAACAACAGATGGGCCAAACGATTTGTACGCGGATGGACTGATTGCTGATGCCCACTGGGCAAACATCATGAATGTTTGATCAAAGCAATCCATTTGTAACTTCTGTCCGTGTTTACATCTTGATAGAACCGCGAATGGTTGGCGGGCAACTGCGGCCGTTTAGGAATGAAGGGCGCTTGGAGAGTTCCCTGCAGAGTTCAGGCGTTGTGATTTTGGGGTCGCTCTCCTGGGAAGGGAGCTGGCGTTGATGTTCCGTGTGACTACGCTGAAATGAGTGATGAGGTCATATCCTGATGAAAGTAGGTTTAAATAAACATGCCATAATCCTGCTCAAAACAGAAAAAAGTGGACGGTCGCGGGCATCTTAAAAAAGTTATGGCGTCATCCAAATCGGTTGACATACTCAGTGCTGAAATACGCGTTTCAGTTGCTCTTTGCCATTGCGTCTACTATTGCACACGTATTCCCCATTCTTAACTCATTCTGCACTTGCAATTTTCTCCCTTGACATTCCCTGGAAAATAGACATTTGGAGGGGTTAGTTTAAAAAAAAAATGCCGAAAATGTACCACAGTATTTCTTTTCTCACCACTAACCGTGTATCCGAAATCTGCTTTAGAAATGTTCAGCCCACAAAAATTCAAAAATAAATGCAATTCTAAATTCCGAAATTTAAATAGCTGAGTTGACCCTTCGCACCACGTGATTGTTTATGTCCAGTGTGTGAGAGAATGCATGTAATTCACGTGAGTGTGCGTGTTGGGTTCAGTTCGCGGCGCTTTGAGCCAATTCATGAAATTGGGTAAAGCGCCTATACAATACTCATTATTATTATTATTATCCGCCCGGTCCGGTCCCGGCGGTTGATGTGAGGGTAATCAACTGTTCCTGTTTCACAAAATGACCAAGGGTCGAAATACCTTGTAGTCCCAAGTTTCATCTCAAGACCAGGATGGTTCGACTAGTCGATAGTGGGTCGTGACTGAGACTGGAAGGTCGTGGATGTGAGGCCCGACACTGGCCTTTGTTTTGCTCTATCCATCTCCTCGTCCCCACCCTCTTTGATGTCACCCTAGCGACGGACACAAGACCTTAAAACCTCCAAGCCTCCCTCCCCCTTACCCCCCCCCCCAACCCCTCCCTCGAAGACCACTGACAAACAGACCATTGGTCTCGCGCGTGTGCCCTCATTCGTGTGGTATTATTGTGGTCATTTGCACGCGTCTGTCGCATATCGTCCTCCGTATCAATTGCTTCTGTCAGCATTGCAGTATATATCCGACTCACTATGCGGTCTCTTTCCGCTCCATTCAGTGCCGCTGGGTCCCCATGACTGGCACTGTTCCAGTAGTGCTGTGGTCGTTGTTGAGGTCAGGTCTCTGACCCCTACCAACGTGATTTAGCACGTGCAGTTCGACTGTCTGACCCAGATGGGAAAAATCGTCCCCCTGATGCTCGTATGAATAGATTTACGTATTCATCAGTTCTAGCTCAGTGCGCGCGGTCGGCGCCGGTTCTTTCCAGTGCAAGGATAGTGGGGGAGGGGGGAGGCGGGGGGAGGGGTGGGTGGGAGATGGGTAATGGGGCGTGTACTGAATTTTTCGTCATCTGTCCACCACGAAGTTTATTTCAAGCGTGTGTGTGTGTGTGTGTGTGTGTGTGTGTGTGTGTGTGTTCCACCGTGAGAGTGATTTAGAAAAGGGGGGCAGTGGATTTTTTTTTTTTTGGGGGGGGGGGGGGGGCGGGGGGGGGTCGTGAAACGAACTCTCGACCATCTCAGTTTGAGTCCAACGATCGACCGGCGGAGCAAAAAAACCAAAAAAACAACTACAACAACAACAACAACAAAAATAAACAAAACACTACCACCACCACCAACAAAACATCCATAGGAAAGGAATTTAATCAAGGAGTTGAGGTAGGGTGGGTATCATATTATGTGGACCATCTACAAAGGGGTCTTCTCGAAGAATTGCAAGTACTTTAAACGCACCAACTACACTCTTGTAATCTTGTTTCCAATTTCATGATTTTAAAAATAGGACAGTGAAGCGATAAAATGTTTGGCCATATTGATGCAACAAATGAATTACTTGCACCAACGGAGCAGGCAAAAGACTATTCAACTCGTAGACCAGATGTCTTCGTATTGTATCCTTTCGTTTCCGTACGAGTATCTCGTGCTGATTATGTACGACACTCTTGTACAACTTAGTCATTTCTGGTATCTAGGCCAGGTGCCAGCGCATGTTTCTAGCAATGCTGGTGATGCTTCGCGTGTTTTGCGTGTTGTGAATACGGGTTTATGACGTACACCATGATGATCTGATGTTTGCCCCGATGGAGGTCAGGAAAGTTGACTATTAGAGCCTTCCGCTCTCGCAGTTCTCGTTTGCACAACTAGCAGACGTCTGTGTATCGCATTCAGAGCTCTACTGACTATTTAGAGCGTACAACCGCGCTCGAAGGCGCAGCTGCTGTTCGCTGCGAAGTTTAGCAATGTTAGAAAATGGGTCTTGTCAATACAAAACCGCAGACACTCGAAAGTGGGCTGCAGGAAGCCAGATTACATCCTCGGCTGGTGCCCTGTCTCCAAGCAGAAACCCGCCGCTGTAAAAACCAACACCACCTCCATTGTTGCAGTGCGTGACCCTGTCTGTAGGTCGCTGGCTTGTCCGCCTGGGTCTTGGCACGTGCGACCCTACAGTAAATAGCTGGGAGTTGACCCACATAACAACACAGGGCTCAGACGTCGTCATGCCCGTCGCAGCTTTTCTCTTCTCAGATCCGGCGTCCGGTCTTCGTCCTGTCAGCTCGGTTACATCCGGGCTAGCTTAGTGCTGCTCCCTGGTGGCGATGTTGCTCGTCATTCTTCCTGAACCCCTGGTCGATAAGCTGGCCGCAATTGTTTATGGGGTAACTGTGAATGTGAAGTTTAAAGCCTCTATGTTCGCAACGCCGCTGGGATGAAAAACTGCCACTTTCGAAGGTCCAAGGCTGTTTGCCTGGTAGAAGGATGTTTCATTTGGCCATAGCGACCTTTTTCGTGACTTTGTGGCTTCTAATGCTAGAGAAATACGACTTTCTTTGAGCCTACGGTCTATTCCTGAACAGACTGGGACTCGACAAAGCTTCTAAAAATAACCACCAATCAGCGCCTTTTAGCTGGTCTTCAGTTCGCAACTAAATAACGTCTGCTCAGTACGCGGTACACTTTTAGAACAACTTACACGCAAGCCAGAGTCACCACAATGGTCTCTGGTGGTATAATAATAATAATAATAATAATATGGGTACTTAAAAGGACGCCGTCCATCTCGCGGGAGCTCAGGACGCCTTGCAATGAACACACACTCACTCACCCAGAAACACACACAACATGCCTCCACACATACATTTAACTACAAACATATAATGTGAAACATCACACACACACACACACACACACACACACACACACACACACACACACACATGACCAGCAAGATACCACATTCACAGTATACTGTGACCCAAGTGACTGATTCTGATGTACACAGTCAGCGTATTCAATAACAAGTTTTCCACATGTTGCTGGATGCCTGTCATACATCTTGCGACTTTAAACAGGCTACACCCAGCACATTTTACCAAGGCGTCATGAGAAATTTTGAGATGGAGTATAAGCGTGTCTGATGAAAGAAACAAGTGAATTAATTACAAACAGCTATAACCACGATGTCGCAATCAGAGACAACAAGAGTTGAAAACAAGAGTTCTGTCCCTTGACCATCACTTTTTTAAGAACTCATAAGAGCTCATGCAAAAATCGTCATTTTACTTGAAGTCTTCAGATCAACAGCAGCAATAGTGACGAAGTGGCTCGTACTGGTGTGCACTGAGTGGCTTGTTCCTTTTGACTAGTCTCACGAATTGTGTGTGTGTGGGGGGGGGGGGGGGGAGGGGGGGGGCTTGGGCTCTTAAGAGATAACGGTTGCCGTCAGCCGACTCTGAAACTGGACTATCCAAACCCAAACATTTTTGAATCTCAGCGCCGACATGTGTAATCGCTCCTTAGTCTTCAACAAAAGACCATTGGGCCGCTAGAATGATAGTGGACTGTAAGCTGTAACCGGAGACATTACATAATATGTGTAAGTTTGACTGCTTTCTGTAACAGCCTTAATTTTGTTTTTCAAAGTCACTCTGCTTGCAGTCACTTTAACTTTACCAGTCTGCACTCGAAAGACATGTTTACGAGCGGCCTGACTGCACAAAAAGACCCCCCCCCCCCCCCCAAAAAAAAACAAAACACCGTCTTCGCTAGCAACCGAAGGTCATCAGTTTGACTCGAAGCCCTAGTGTGAGCTGCAGACCCATACATGTTTTTTTTTTTTTTTTTTTTTGCCCCAACTCTTCGCCAACTTCAGTGGTGTTCCTCCCAGGTCATGGGTGGAATCCACGGAGGGCTCGGAAGCTGGGGCAATTTTTATCATGCATGATATAAAGATGAGGATGATGGTATGGTGATACTATACCTCATCGAGTACGCTTCTGTTGGCTCAGCGCCAACATTACAGACGCTGTCACTGTCCAGGTGACTAGTGTGATGACAGATAACCTATAACATTCGGCTGGACTGTGTAGATATACATGGGGTAGTTGACTAGTTGTCCTTCTCGTCCCGAGAGCCGGGACAGCCGTACGGTAGTACAGCCGGACTGTAAATGCTCGGGTCGTGAGTTCAAATCGCGACTTGGGACAAATATTTGTGCTGGCCATTTTCTCGTTGCCCCATCTTTAATATCACCCATACATGGTGGAAAAGGACGTTAGACTCCCAAACACCCACCCACCCACCCACCCACCCTCTTTCTCGTCCGGCCCACGCTAACACTAAAGCTAGGTTGGTTGTTTATTTATGTGTTCCAAGACTGGCTGACATTGATTGTAAGAAAATCGCCTTGGGCGGACAGACATAGACGAACTGAGAGGTTGCGGAAGGTAGGGTGGGGGTGATGGAGACGAGGAAGGGGAGGGTGGCCTGGCGGGCAGTCAGCGATTGATCCTCATCGATCCTCAATGCGTCTCGATCTCGGCTCCCCCCCCCTCCCCTTTCCGCACCCCACCCCCATCTCTCTCTCTCTCTCTCTCTCTCTCTGCCCTACATCTGTGCAGCACCACCACAGACCCCCACCCCCACCCCCACCGCCTCCCTATCGCCTTTCTCTCCACCCCCCCCCCCTTTTTTTTTTCTTTTTCTTTTCTTCTTCCTAGTCTCGTTCTCTCGTTCACGGACATCCAAACATCGATCTAAGTTAGAAGCGCGGTACAAGTCTGCAGCCCCCTACGGCTTTGTACGTACTCTCTGCTTCCGTCGAATTTTCGGCTACCCAGACTGTACAACGCAGCATGGAGTATAGGCACTTATTCTTCAGTGTAAACTAGTTACACGTCACATATAACATAATGTAAACAAATAATGATCATGTTATAAACACGACACCACAACGGTTTACACTGCATAACTTAGGATAGTAACAAAGGCGTCGCTAAAGCAGAACAAAAAACAAACAAAAAAACCCCAAAACAACAACAACAACAAACAACAACGCGCTGAATCAGGTGGACGGGAGTAGCATCGGAAACACTTTCGCCTATTTGGCTGCACCCCGTGACTGACAAGCAGCTGCTCATGGCTATGATCAACAGCACATTACATACTTCAGAGACTGTTGCTACGCTCCCGCAATGTTCAGCACGTTGTTTCAGCGGAGCAGTAGTGACGCAGATTTATCCATCTGCACGGAGAATGGTCTTACAAGTCTTACTCCGCGCGCGGCTATAAAGTTTGTACATCCCGGGTACTCGTCAAAATTATTCTGCCGCGGAATCTGCAGCAATGTCGTGTTTAGGAAACAGGTCGAATTCCACGTCAGCCAAGCCAGACTGCTCTGCGAGTCGTTTTGTTCAACAGACCGTGTGTCATTTGGGCCGTTCGGGTTTATTTTGCCTGTGAAAAATAAGCCTAAGCTGTGTCTGTACTGCCCTGCATTTCAAGTTCGTGCCAAAGAAAACTTGGAGCAGTCTGTTTTCACAGTCATGTGCCGGTAAAAAGAAAAAAAGAAAAAAAAGTAACAGAAATGCGCTGAGACTGAAACAAATGCCTGTTAGGTTTGTTTGTTTTGTTTTTTTCGCGCACTCTCTGACATCAAGTATTAATTTATTCTCTGCCTTCACGCAATCTGTGCCATCACGCACTTCCTATACCGTCATGCACTCTGTGCTGTCACACATCTATGCCGCCACGCACTCCCCGCCGTCGCGTCGGGATAAGTGGTTTGACTCCATGTAGGACTGGAGATCGTGGGCTTGTGGGTTCGAGACTAGACTGGGTCAGACTTTGTACCAGCTGTTCCCCGGTACTCCCAGCTCAAAACAACAACAACAACAACAACCCTTCGCGATGGAAAAAAGACGTTTCACCTCTCTCTCTGCCCGATAAAACACGCTAGAAAAGATTCCCCATAACTTCCGATTTAGTTTTTTTGTATGTAGAAATCCAGTGGTTTTGCAGGAAAATGTTTTCTGTGGCAGAGTCTTATGGCGAGTTGTCCCTAATTTGGTTTCTGCGATGCGTATAGAAAACTATGATTACCAGCGTCACATGTTAATAAAAGTCACTGTCCTCTCCCAACACAGTCTTCCCACAACCTATTACTTATTCTCCCCACATACATTTTTAATAGTATTGGCAGACGAGTGAAGAAGTGCCGTAGACACATGACACTCATACGACAAGAAGTGATCATGGACAATGGTTCTCTAATAACCATACATGATGTCCTTAAATCCGGAAACTTGGAGCATCCCTTTGCTACACTTAAATCATCGACGGTTTCAACCGATCAAGTATTCTCCTGAAATTTAGAAGAACGGCTGAAAATTGGATTTTCTGCACATTTCTAGACATTGTTTATTGTAGAAGTAAAAAAATCGACGCGAAAAGTCTCGTGTAGGTTTTATTTCAGGGACGGGGGAAAAAGGGGGGGGGGGTTACAGACGCAAGGGAGGGTCTGGAGGGGTCACTCCACAAAAGAAAAGAAGTGCACTGATTGTAGACTGTGATTATTATTTATTATTATTATTATTATTACTTTTTTTACTACTTTATTATCCTTTTCGGGAAATTCGGGTTGCTTCCCCCGGGCAGCGCCACCCAATACCTATCCTTTTTTTTTTTTTTTTTTTAAATTTCGTTGGGGGAGTAAAGCCGGATAACCCGGACAGAAACCCCCGTTAAGTAGCCCGGTAGCCAGGACAACTGGAATCACATATCACAAGCTCGACCTGGGCTCGAATCCACGCTTCGTCGTCGGCCGTTCAGTAGCGCATCAGCTAAGTCCGACACGCTACCTATTAGACCACCACTCACCCCAAGATAAGCCAGGCAATGGCCCACAACCACGAGGACGTAAACGATGTCTAGGGTTTAACGTGACCGAAGAAGAAAATGAATCGATTGCCGCCACGCTTTCTGAGACAGGTCCGTTAACTTGGTTTCCATGCTGTGATTGAAAGGTGGGGGGTGCACTTCGATCCGCGTGGCAGATTCCGGTCGTTCGGGAGGCTTCAGATTAGTGCAATCAGTCTCCACCCCCCCCCCACCACCACCCCCCCCCACCACCACCACCCTATGTACCCTATGGTGGGTGGGTGTTCGGGGGTTTCACGTCCTTTTCCACCACATACGGGTGATATCAAAGACGGGGCAACGATGAAAAAGCCAACACAAAATTAATATTTGGCCCCAGCCGGGATACGAACTCACGACCCGAGCATTGGAAGTCCAACGCTCTACCATTCGGCCATCCCGGCTCCCCTTGTATGTAGGAGTGAGTGTGGACAGAGCAGGCTGGTGGATGAGGAAGTACCGGCCGTCTCCATCGTTGTCTATCATTGTCTACCGTCTCTCTTGGCCAGTCAGTGCTGGGCAAGATTTACCAAGATTTACTTCTTCCGGCTTTGAGCCCAACGGGTTTTAAGCCACAATACAAAGCGTATGTAAAACTCACCCCGGGATTGTTTAAAAACAAACTGGACCTGAGTTTTTCTGGTGCTATGCCGCTTCAAATCACTGCACCGTCAATCAACGGGGTTCCCACGACATAGCACTGTGTTTTTCCAAAATTCACCGGAAAAACGCTTTGGATTTTCTGTTGTTGGTTACTACAATTGAAAAGAGCCGTTTACCAACAGAAACCGACTTGTACTACCACGTTACTACAATCTAAACTACAGACTTCATAAGTCAAGGACCACTTGCAAACTTGGCTAAAATTCCTGGAAGATGTCCGTGCAGCACATGGTGGTTTTTCAGCTTCAGCAAGCTTTGCAGGATGCATTGTTAACCCTTTAACACTTTCACAGCAAAAAAATAGGAAAGATTCCTTGATCTCTATTTTTGTGTGTGTGTGTGAATTCTGAAAAATCAGACCTGTCTGTCAAGGTGGTCCTTGACTTATGTTGAAGTCTGTATAATGTTCATGTTTTAAATAACAGCTTGAAATGAAAGTAGTCATCGTGGAGACTTTGGAAGCACCGTGGGAAGGTCCTCCATTTTGATTATCCCCCCTGAGCTTTGGCGATACATCTTTTTTCTTCGAAATTAGGAGCGTTAAATTGCCGGGATATCTGGGTCAAAGAGAACAGTTGGCAGTGCGTGCCTGTCTACTCGCTTGACCTGGATACTCCTGCAAGTTGACCAGAGCGGTCAGCGTTTTGCGTAATCTCCATCGTCAACGTACGACATCATATAACTTTTACATAACCATTATCATAGTGACTGCTGGACGAAGCTGTCAGTTTGCCTGTGGTCTTCATTCGTGATGTAGATGTCACACAGGAAGCTGGTCATTTGCTGCCGAGAATAGGACTGTCCGCTCGATACCCGAGTGCCCTAATTACGCCTTGCACGAGCGGCGCGTGGGTGTGCATACCATTCTAACAGCTGAGAATCGCGGGGGGCGGGGGGGGGGGGGAGGTGACGGTTATCGGAAAAGCGGCCTTTTAGCTGAGCCAGGGTCTCCACAGTTGTTGTTGTTGTTGTTTTGTCGGGGAAGGGGGGGGGGGTATGTTTTGGTTGGTGTTTAAATCATGTTTTAGTTCTTCCCCGCTAATGTTCGAGACATACACAAGAGTGTACATATGTATTTTCTACCTGATCCGTCCGCCGATCTGGTTTTAGATGTGAACAGGTTTTTGCCAAGACTTTTTTTTTCTCTGGAGAACGTGCCACAGTTGGCCTTATTATTGAGTGTGCCATCAGAGAAAATATCTCAGCAATGCCGGGGATACCAAGGGAACTAACTCTTCCGCACTCTTACGATCCTCAGTGGCTTATTGGCGTCAACCATCAGCCAAGTCAAGTCTATCATTTCAATCCCCTCCCCCCTGGGGCCAGTTTCATAGGGCAGGTTTGCGAGGGTTTTTGTTTTTTCAGGCGTTGCGTATTTTGGCCACCGCTAGGGGGATTTTAAAGCATTGTAAAAATAAAGTCTGTACAAATTGTGGCCCTGCCGAGACTTCCGAACCCCGGGGTATTCTGCTCTCCAGTCTAACGCTCCAGCAATTGTGCCACCCTAGGCGAGGGTTTGGAGCGGTCTGGGTGTCTTTGTCCTCCGGGCGTGTAGGCTATGTACCGCTCTTGTGCAGGGCCGACATCCTAGTTCATCTGAGCACGTGCAGCCTGTATCCGTTGTATGGGCGATCGCCTCGTTCTCCTGTGCTGACATGTCCAGCAGCATGGGCCCCGGGGCTGGCAGCTGAAGATGCTGAGTAGCCGTTAATCCCAGACAATCGATGTCTCGGCTGCCAGGCAAGCTTCGCCAGGGATAGGCAGAGTATACAGCACATTGCCCGAGAAGACGCAGAAGACATATATTTTCATGTCGATGTGACGCATATTTTTACGTCGACACGACGCATATTTTACGTCGACATGACGCATAGTTTAGTCGACATGACGCATGTTTTAGTCGATGTGATGCATATTTTTATGTCAACGTGACGCATATGTTTGTGTCGAAGTGACACATATTTTTATGTCAGTCTGACGCATATCTTTGTGTCGAGGCGACGCATACTTTTTATGTCAATCTGACGCATATTTTTGTGACGAGGTGACGCATATTTTTATGTCAATGTGACGCACACTTTTACGTCGATGTGGCGCGTATCTTTATGTCGATGCGACGCATATTTTTATGTTGATGTGACGCATATTTTTTATGCCGATCTACATGCATGGACACATAGCGTGCATAGATAACATTATTGACTATTCTACGCGCACACACATGCACGCTAATACTCCTTTCCGCTAACAGAATATTTAGAACGTGAGTGTGGATGAGGGGGTCGGAGGGGGAGGGGAGGGGGTGCGGAGGCAGGTAGATCAACCGGGTTGAGCTTTGGACTTGTAGCGGAATGTCGAGGGTTCGAGTCCTATCAGAGCCAATATCCGTACAGACTATTTCTAATGCCCTCATCTTTTTGAAATGACCCTTGCGGGTGACATACGTCCACCCCCACCCCCCACCCCCTCTTGCAACGCGTGTGAACGGAAGGATGAGTGGCTGTGCTGTATTGCGCGCTGTACACTGTGTGTCCCTGTGATTGTGTCGTTTGCCAAAGCGTCTTCCTCTCCTGTGGACTGGCGCCGTATCGTGTGGACCCCCTAATGATCCGCGCGCCCGAGCACCTTCTCCAATTGCACGTTCCCTGGCAGATTGGAGTCGTGTTGAGTAATGGCGAGGGATGGACAGAGACTGTTTAAAGGTCTGATGAGTTTACGAAATCTCTCAGTATCTTAAAACAAAACAAGACAACTGATTAGGTGACCGCGGAGGGTACAGTCAGCTCCTACACAGTGTTTCAGTTTTCTCCCGAAGATTTCGCCGGATTTTCTTTGTTGAAAACAAAGCATGCATTCTCTGTAAAGATGTACAGTACAATTGTAATGCGATCGCCAGTACGATACGCATGCGATACGAACGCGACACGAATGCAATACTATACGATACGATACAAATTGACGTTAACTTAAACAAGAAAAAAAGTTTTTTGGCGGTGCTCTGCGAAATAATAATACAAAAGTAGAACAAGAACAAAATCAAGGAGTATCTGAAAAACATCACAACAACTTCAAATGACTATCGTGATAAGTACAAGTCGCAACTCAGATACGGCAGCTGACAAGGTGGTTCGTCAAATTGACATAAAAAAAAAAAAATGTGCGTCACCTCGACACAGCTAAGATACCACCTCAGTGATTTCACCATACTTTGTATACAGTGTCGCGTTACCACCTAGTCAGCTGCGAAAACAAAATCTGGTTAATTTCTGGCCTCTGGGGAAACCATTAAGACCGAGAAAGATGACTACACAAAATATCGCAGTCATACAAAACGTCAGCACATTCCAGCGGTCTCTGCCGAATACGACGTCTTTGCATGTGACCGACCAGAAGTGAACTTCTGCGGGGCCATCTTGATAATGCCAGACACCGTCGGGCACAGACTTGCTCTACCATTTCACATTCATGGGAGACCTATTTGGCTGACATATGGAGATCTGGTGTTTCTGTCGCTGTTGTCTGGTTCCAGAGTTGAGGCACGTAAGTTTTTGTGGCAGAGCTGAGACCAGAAGGCGGAGGAAATCAGTGCACAACTGCTCTTCTCGAAAGAACTGATCGATTTTCATGCCTGTAGGGGGTTTTCTTCTCGTTTTTTTCTTTTTTTTTCCTTCTCTTTTCTTTATTTTTCTTGCGGGTATTTTCAGCGCATTTGTCATCGTCAGTTTGGTTTCCTGTGTCGTTGAAGTCTCTCGCTTTATCTATCTCTGTTGTTCCCCTGAGGGTAAAGAACTGGGACCAGTTTGATGATATCTCCATCTGTTGTCTCTGTACGTGATGCCTCTCTACGTGATGCCTCTCTACGTGATGCCTCTCTACGTGAAACACCGAAGAGCTGTAACAATGGACGACTCCACTCCTGTCAATCAAAAGGGTCGAGCCCCCAGAATTCAGCCAATCGCGTCCCGCGGCATAACGAGCACAACACACAGCATGGTCTGGAAAACGTTTAGCCAGACACTACAACGAGGGAAGCACATGTAGTTTGATATGACTGAAACATTGAAAGAAAGCAGTAAGTCCATTGACGTCATTTGAGGAAAAAGACCATTACGTCAATTTCTTTTATCTTGAAATCACTACTCTGCCCATGAAATGACGTCATGGACGTACTGTATTTTGCCAATACACGACTAAGTAAAGGGGGGGAGGGGGATGGCCTCGGAGCTCGCTGAGTGGAGTCGTCTATTATAGTCCTTTTGAGGTTCACTGGCGCAATATAGTAACAGCGACTGTTCTAAACAGGTTACTGGATAGGGCTTATCCCAACGTAGAACACTTGATAGTTATATCCACATGATTTCTACCATCAAAGTGTGAAAAGAGCTTAATCCTTATAAAATCCTTGGCTTCAGATATCCTTTGACTAAATTACGGTATGTTTGAAAACAGCAAATACTCGTGGGTGTGTCGTGGAAAAGGACGTTAAACCCCCAAACACCCACCCACCCTCGTGGGTGTGTCAAACAGGCGACTAGCACTTTCTGTGTTCGGTCGAAAAGGGGCGTTTTCCTTCGTGACAAACGCTAGGCAGTTTCTTGTGTTGTATTTTCCAGAAAAAAAAATTACTCGACACACTTCCACTAAACAGCTAAGTTTATTTCCGTGCAGATTGTATTGATCTGCATCAGCAAAGCGCGAGAGGGTATAGCCGTCACAAGCGTGCTGTACCGTCATCAGGAAAAAGAACCTATGTGTCCTATCAAATCCATTGCGGTCACGTCCTTTTTGTAGATGTCGATAGCATGGCTTTAGTTATGGATGCTTATTTTCTATCGGTACATCGGAAATACCGCGCCGGCTCGGATCTAAGTTAGGTGGGTGGGTGTTTGGGAGTTTAACGTCCTTTTCCACCACGTATGGGTGATATCAAAGACGTTGCAACGAGAAAAAGGCCAGCACAAATTTTTGTCGCCAGCTGGGATTCGAACTCACGACCCGAGCATTGAAAGTCCAACGCTCTACCATTCGGCCACCCCGGCTCCCCTCTGCGCTAAGCAGCGAGCGCAAGCATGGCACAGAGGTGTACGTATGGCATAGAGCTATATGTAAGACGTAGAGCTATATTATGATTTATACACTGGTGCCTGGAAGTGTTACTGAGGAGCGAGGGCATAATACAAAGCTATAGGAATGGCATATAGAGCTAGATATACACTGATTTCTGGATGTGTTACAAAGAGGCGAGGACATAATATAGAGCTAAAGGCATGGCATAGAGCTCTGTGTACACTTGAAGTCTGAAAGTATTTAGGAGCGAGGGCAGGCATGATATAGGAGAGCTATAGAGCTAGATAGACGGCACAGAGCTAGGTATACACTGATGTCTGGAAGTGTTGCGTCGACTTGCAATCGATGAGAGACACTCAGAACCACTGCACATTTTCTCGGCTCACGGTGTTGCTTTAGAGTTTTTGTCTCGTGCGTGTGTATTTCTGCCTCCAGCATCGCTACCACGCGGGGGGTACCCAAGACGGCGGAGGTTGTTTATTTCCCCTGGTGCTACATTTAATCGCGCCTTTTCCGGGGATACCGGGGAACAGATCGTTTGTGAGTGTACGCTAGAAATACGTTATCTTAATGATCTGTACAGCTCTTAATGCGGTACAATGCTGTTTACGCTTTGCGCGAACGGAGGAACATTGAAGTTCTACGAGTGAACAGTTGGTTTTGTCGCTTAGTACTTGTCCTTGCCGCGTCTTTGTTTACCCTTCTGTTGGCTCAGATAATAATTATAATAACAAGAAGAAGAAGAAGAATGGTTATAATAATAATAATAATAAACAGCATGTCCCTCAAAGCTCCATGGTGCAAAAGAAATGTGGTTTCGCTGCCCTGAAAAGGAGTTCAGGTTCTGTGGTGGCCAGTGTGGACAGCTGTTTCTGTCTTGGCGATCTCTACATGTAGTTCTCTTTATTTGAATTCAAGGTTTGTTTGTTCGTTTGCTTTGGTTGTTGTAACATGCAGTTCTCTTTATTTAATTTCTTGATATGTTGCATGCAGTTTGTTACCTTTCAGTTCTATGTTCGTGTGATACCTAGTTCGTGTGTGTGTCAAGTGAGTTGATGTTATGTATGTAATTCATCTGATTCATGTATCCCTATCGGGGTCAGGAATAAACCAACTTGACTTACAGCACACCAACGGCCATACCTGAACGTGGCACAGCTGTGACACCCAAACAATACGAGAGCTCCACAGGAAAGTGGCGTCGCATGTTGGGCACACAACTAGGTCACCGCCAAAACCCTGAATCCATTGCACCAAGTGAGAAGACGAGTCCAGTTTCGGTGCATTATCCTTCATCAGGGCAAAAACACCGTCATCAGATTTCAAATACATGGCTTTAGCCAACAGCAACCACCGTGAAAACTTTTGAACTGAAGTAGCGGCAGGAAAAACACACGCAGTATTGGCTGGCCCCCGTGTTCCATGTGGCACAACGCCATCAGAGAGATGTTGTGGAGTGCTGGTGCTGGCGTCAATTCCACAATCACTTCTGTTTTACGACCACACGACAGAACTTTTTTTTTTTTTTTTGGCAGTTGCTTTCTTTGTGCTGCCACATCATCAGCACTGTCCTTAATCGTTACAATGCATAATCAGCTCGTGCTTCAGCCCGAAAACTCCATCTCAAACCTGAGGTAGCCTGCGTCACAGGCACTCGTAGATTGTCAATATTCAAAAACAATTCAGTTGTATTTCAAAGTGTCATACCAATCGCAAACTCTACCTCTCTAATCTAATACAATCTTTTAATAGTGACACTCTGCAAATACCTGTGGCCTGTGTGTTATCCTTTACCCTTGCTGCACACCAGGGGACACGTGATGTTCCGGGCTGAACTGCAGACTGAGCATTGTGACGTTTCAGTGCGAGGTTTATGTCGCGAAATGAAGCAGTAAACTCAGATCGTGATTGTTGGAGGGTGGAGCTTGGTTGTACGTTACACAGCTACACTACGCAGCATAGTGTATCAGAGTCTGACCAATATACAGCGTAATAATGTACACGTCAACAAACTATGGCCCTACTAAATATACGACAGAAGTTCAAACATGCTTTTGAGTGCACCAGATTTTAGCAAACCTACCCCCCCCCCCCCCCTTACACACACACACACACCGCCCCCCCCCCTCCAACCAAAACAAGAAAGAAACCAAACAAATAAACTATCAACTCACAATAACAAAAACAACAACAACAACGACAACCACAAAGAAACAAAAAGCAGCCAGACAAAGGACAACAGCACCATTACCTCCGACAGAATAAGTACCGGATTAGTGTGGTTATTTGTTTGGTTGGTCGGTTTTTGGTTTTCTGTTTATTTGTTTTGTTGTTGTTTTGGGCTTCTTCTTTTTTTTTTTTGATCTTTCCTTCTTCTTTTTTTGGGGGTGGGGGGGGGGGGTGGCGGGGGTGGGAGGTGGGGGGCGGTGTTAGAGGGTACTCTTGTTGTTGATGTTTTGTTTCGTTTTTTTGTAAAGTACTGTAAAAAAAAAAAAAAAATATATAGGCCGTGTGGGCTTACGACCATAACTATATTTAGTGGAGACAACGACAATGCTTGCTGTTTGAAAATACCGTATCACATCGCATGCCGTTACCAGGCTCTGTCCATTACCAAACATAGCTTGTTTTTCTCAAAGAGTTGGACATTTTCCTGGAATGTAATCAGTCTTTACGACTGTAATCAGAATGGGATGTTATGTCCTGTTCAAAGTTTCCAGCGAAGTTCACGACAGACATAACAATACCTTGGCAGAGCTCTCTCTGTCTCTGTCCGTCTGTCTGTCTGTCGTTCTCTCTCTCTCTCTCTCTTTATGCTGTTTCTGTGCCAAGTCTACTGTCGACCTGAAAGATAAAATTAGCGAATGGCATGTCGTGATGTGAAGGAAATAGCTTGCTACATTCGGTCACCGCATGTTCAGGTTGTAAACAGCAAAACAAGACATTGATGCTTCCGTAAATACTCTCCAGCGCCGACAGTAGAGTGATCAACCAACCTCAGAAAACGAAAATCGGCGCTGTCGTCTTGGCAACGTTGCTATGAAGTCTTTTTTTTTTTTTTTTTTTTCTTTCTTTCTTTCTTCATTCTTTTCAGACTATAACACGTGATAGTGTGCAGGCAAATATGATGATACCCCCAAACACGTTCCTCTTTAGCTGTATTGTTTTAGATAGTGGAGAGTATCGACTGTAGCTGGGTTTCTTTTCTTCTTCTTTTTTTTTTTTAGCTCAAAACACACACACACACACACACACACACACACACACACACACACACACACACACACACACACACAGAGAGAGAGAGAGAGAGAGAGAGAGAGAGAGAGAGCACGCACGCATGCACAGAGTGTGTGTGTGTGGGGGGGGGGGGGGGGAGGAAAGAGAGAGGCAGACAGACAGACAGGCCGGCAGGCAGATAGAGATGCAAAGAAGATGAGAAAGAACCCGCTAACATGAGACGTTTACTGTCGACGTTTCAGGTATGACGTGACGCACTTCCGGTGATGGGAGCCGGCGCCCAATGGAAAGAAGCGGCGGCCATGACAGCGGCAGTGCAAGCTCGAGAGTTTCCGGTTCCGGCAGCCGAGGTGGCAGTAGCGGCAGAGCTGGCGGCGGTGGGGGCGCTGGTGGTGGGGGAGGGGGTCCCAGTTCCGGAGGAGGAGCCGACAGTGCCACAAAGAGCCATCACCACCGTCAACACCACCACCACCACCATCACGGACAGCACCACCACCAGCAGCAGGACTCGCCCTCCCAGCGAGGGGCGACTACACGGGGAGCTGACCGCCAGACTGAGGGCAAGGTGACCCCTACCTCTCCGTTAGCAGCGTTTGGGGGAGGGGGTGGGGGAGAGAATGGTTCACCCTTCAGTCTCAAGGATGCCGTGCTGGCCGCTAGTCGCACGCAACATTCCCAGCATGCTGCTTCATCAGACGCTCGTGATTCCAGGACCAGCTCGCGCAGGGACAAGGTCACAGGTGACAGGTCACAGCCACGCAAGGAGACCCCACAAACCAGGAGTCAGTCGGAGGGGGCCGGTCACAAACGAACGCCCAAGGCGTCACACGGTGATCGAGCCGCGTCTCAAGACTCTAAAGCGCCCAAAGGGCAGGCAGCCAGCGAGGGCGCAGGCGAAAGCAAAAGCAAAACGTCCAGTGGGAACGTTAAGAGCAAGACCACCAGACCGTCCGATCTTCAGAACAGCGCCCAACACAGCAGCCGCAGTCCCGGCAGATTGAAGAAATCCTTGTCCACCGACTGGGACGCGGGGAGCAGCAGCCATTCACACGCCGCTCGCTCCAGAGACGCGAACTCTTCTTCTCCTCACAAAACCCCACCCAGGGGCAAGAGAAAACTGTCTCGCGGTCACACGGTCCATGACGTGAACGAGTACGGGGAGTCATTAGACAAACACTCCGTCAAGGACGGGAGCAGGACTTCCAGGCAAGCCTCCCCTACCAAAGATCTCAAACCAGGGGGAGGGAACAAAGAGCAGAGCAATCATCATCTGTTGAAGAAGACGTCGATGTCCCCAGAGGTAAGCAATAAAACGATGCTGCCTTTGTCTAAGCACCTGCCCTCCGCCTTGCTGCCTTCGTCAAGACAAAGCCCGCTGCAGACCCAGCTGCTGCCGGAGCTGAATCAGCAGTCTTCCTTCTTCTCGTTGTCCAAGGTTCCCAGCCGCTCCTCCACGTCCTCGGACGTCCAGTCAGAGGTGTGCGTGGACCTGCCCGACTACACGGAGCTGCCAGCCATCCATGACGTACATTCCTCGGAACGTGACCGCGACCACCAGGACTTGCAGGTGAAGCTGGGTTTCCCGGTGGCTCCGTACCGGCGACTGCGCCGAATCGGTAGAGAGCGCTGGCCTTGCCTGTCTGTCCTGGGCACGTGCGTGGTGCTGCTGGTCTCTCTCGTCCTCTTCCTGCCCGTCTTGCTGCTCGTGCTCTTGCTCGTCCCGCTCTGTCTCTTCGTCAAGTGCCTGTGTAGTCTGTGCTGCTGTTGCGGGCCCATGTGGGGCAGATGCTGCATCTCGTGCTGCTACACGCATCTCAACTCCTCCGAGCGGCTATGGATACAGGGAAGTAGCGAAGGGGGTGGAGGTGGGGGCAGGCTAGCCCCGGTGGCTCAGAGCATCATAGTGCTCCAGCGTGGACTGAGCACGGACAGACTGCGTCATCTCCTAGACTCGAGACTCCTGTCGTTAGAGAATAGGCACGGGCGGCGCGTGTACCCGCGCTTCACACAACGTGTTGTTGGATTCTGCTGTGGGTACTCCTGGGTGCCTGACGACAACTTCTTCATCAACAACCACGTCTTCAACATGCCTGGCTACATTGAAAGCCTGGAGGACCTACAGGTAATCATGCTGTACTGGCGTAGGATGCAATATTCTGTCACCGTTTAACCATAGATCTGCATGGTTTTTGTTGTTGTTGTTGTTGTGTTAATCTTTGTTTCAAAATCTCACCCTCAGCACCGTAAGCACTCATGGTAGAGCCGTGCCAAGCAATCTTCATCAATTTCTGGCACAGTGGTCGTTGTGGAGGAAGCGTGTTTTAGTTGTATTCTGAAACGGTCTTATTCCACCTTTGATAAGCCAGCTTATGTTTTGGAACAGTTTCACTCGTAAGTTTATCAATTTATTTTAGGCGTTCTGTCGTGTCTTTTTTGTTTCCCTCTCCAGGGATAAACAGAGTATTATGTCTAACTTACTATTTTCGTACTTCACAAAGAGATACACGTAACTTAAACTTTGCTTTCCTGTGTCGTAAGGATCACGTGGCCAAAATGGCGTCAGAGCCCCTGTCGCTTGACCACCCGTTGTGGGAGATACAAGTAATGCACAACTTCCGGGAGCCTCGAGACACCGTACTGCTGTTCCGCGTCCACCTGGCCATGGCAGACGGGGCGTCCATGGTTCGAATCCTGGAAAACGCCATCGTGGACTCGCAGCAGACGTCTCAACCCAAGGCGGGGTTCGGAGTGGAGGCGGCCAACATGTCCCCGCTAAAAGCCTTCTTTCTCGGGCCCATCACCTTCTGTCGGCGCTACCTGTTCAAGAAGAGCGACTTCAACCTGCTGCATGGGCGTCATGTTCACCCGTGTGGTGAGATGGCCGTGGCGTGGTCGGAACCGTTCAGTCTGAGCGCCGCCGTGAGGGTGAAGCAGGTGGCAAGGTGCACGCTCAGCGAGTTGCTTATCTCTGTTGTGGCGGGGAACATGCGCACCTACATGCAGGTCAGTAATCATTTACATTAGCATAGTCCCCGTCATCTGACTCATGAGGCCTGAGCACAGACGTAGAAAAGACAGATCTTTTTTACGTCTGTGGGCCTGAGCCAGACTCCTACATTCACAAAGGCTGTTTGGAGCGTCGTGGGGCGGCGGGGATTTTGACTGTGTGTTGGTTAGGTGGCAGCTTGGGTTGGAATCAAAGGTGGGACAACTTTAAGATCCTACCGTGACACTGCAACCGTTAGAAATCCCGAACGAAGTCGCTGTGCGTTGTCTGTGTCCCCCGACAGGTCCGCAAAGACTGAAATTATAGGTATCGGAACGAAAGCTATCCCAAGGGAACATGCGAACAGTCCAGCTGAACACGATTCAGTCCAGTCAGACTGGGGAACCCTCTGATTTGATGTAGCCTTGACTGTGACAGACCGGTTACGCAAACAGATATAGTTACACAGTCAAAGGAAACAGTTCACTGGTGCAATGGAACTGTAACAGTTGCTTGGTTCAGTGGAACTGATCGCATAACTACATTCATGATGGTACAACAAGAATTACCCTTAACATTGCCGGGTTTGTTGCAGGTGAATGGGATTCCCCATCCCTACAACATCCACTGCGCGCTGCCAGTCGACTTCCGGTCCGACTACCCGTCAGGGGGCACTGTCAGCGGCGCCGGAAGTAACCCGGTGAGCGTAGCGGAAGTGGGTAACCATTACAGCATGGCGGTACTGCCTCTTGCCACCAATACCGAGGGTTCGATCCCCAGATTATGGAAGACGAAGCTGCAGTTGGAGAAGTTCAAATCTTCGCCCGAAGCCGCCATCATCAGCGGGGCCCAGTGGTTCACGTGCAGCGTCCTGCCTGTCTCCGCCTTCCAGCGTCTCTGGAACCGCATCTACAGGTCTGAACGTACAGGTTGTTGTTGTTGTTGTTTTTGTTGTTGTTGTGCGCCTATAGAACCGCCTCCACACGTTTGAATATACAGGGTGTTGTCCATATCGTTGTTGTAGATGCTGCTGCTGTTCGTTTGTTTGTTTGTTTGTTTGTTTGTTTGTTTGTTTGTTGTTTCGGGCCCTTCGTCGGGGGTTCTCTCCGGGTACTCCGGCTTCCTCCCCATCTGCTTTGGAAATGTTCAGCCCACAAAATTTTAGAATAAATACTATTCTAAATTCCAAAACTGAAATATCTGAGCTGACCCTTCGCACAGCGTGATTGTAATGTGTTCATGTCCAGTGTGTGAGAGTATGCGTGTGATTCACGTGAGCGTGCGTGTTGGGTTCGGTTCGCGGCGCTTTGAGCGAATTCAAGAAATTGGGTAAAGCGCCTATACAACACTCAGTTATTATTATTATTATTATTATTAAGGCCCCCTTGTTACGATTTTAGGCTCCAAGATCGTTCTGAGGGTTTTTTTTTTTTTGGGGGGGGGGTCTATCATCACACCATTAAGACACAATCATGCACAAATACATGCACAGACAGGTTTGTGTTCAGGTAAGTGGAGCCAAAACGCAGTACAGTGCGTTTGGCAACTCAGTCGCCAAACCTTCTCTCACCCCCCCCCCTCCGCCCCAACCACCACCATCCTCTTGATGTACCCCTACATATTTCAACAACAGATATCGGGGAATGTATTTTTAAACGCTGCACCCCAAGAAGGAAGAGGCCAGACTGATGTATCGCTTGAATAATCCTGGTCTGACCTTAACTGACACCGTGGCGAAATAATATATATATAATTATGTTCCTGACAGTAAGACAGCAGTGAGTCGCACAGCTGACGGGCACAAATGAACGTCACAGGCATACCGTGACACAAAGCCCAAGTGCTAGCCTCTCTCTCTCTCTCTCTCTCTCTCTCTCTCTTCTCTCCCCCATGCCCACTATATGATATGACTGGCTAAAATGAAGAAGCCACTGAACACGGGGAGCCGGGATGGCCGAATGGTAGAGTGTTGGACTCTCAATGCTCGGGTCGTGTGTTCAATCCGCGGCTGGGGCCAGATATTTGTGCTGGCCTTTTTCTCGTTGCCCCGTCTTTGATATCACCCTTATGTGGTGGAAAAGGACGTTAAACTCCCAAACACCCACCCACCGACCGACTGAACACCAGTTGGAGCCACTTCAAGCCTCTTTTTATGCCCTCCCCGCTTGGCCGGAGACAACAGCAGATTGCATAATAGTGGCATGAAGTGGCTTCTAGTCATCTGAAGATTTCGAAGAAATTGCAATTTTTGATTGGGCTTGTAAGAGTTATCTGACCTGAAATCGGGACCTTTGTCTGTTGTAGTCGTTGCACGTGCATGGTGGCCAACCTGGCTGGCCCGGAGTCTTCCCTGAAGCTGGATTCGCGTGAGATCAAGTGCATGCTGTACTGGGTGCCTCCCCTAGACCACGTGGCCATTACCATATCTTTCCTCACCTACGCCGATCAGGTGCGCATGGCCGTCATATCGGACCGCGCCGTGCTGCCCAACCCGGAGCTTCTCACCAGGGACTTCATTTACAAGGTCGGCAACGTCCTGCTGTGTGTAGTGATGTGTCGGGTTGTGTGTGTGTGTGTGTGTGTGTGTGTGTGTGTGTGTGTGTGTGTGTGTGTGTGTGTGTGTGTGTGTGTGTGTGTGTGCTGGCTCTTTGCACTAGGTAACCGAGATCTGTCGATGCTGTTTAGCGTGCTGGTGGGTGCGGGTGGTTGACGATGACGCTTTGAGCTAAACATTTGGGCAAAGCACCTGTTGAAATGTCTGTTCATATTATTAGTATTAGTACTGCGTCTGTGTTGACGACGACAACGACGACGATGATGATGATGATGATGGCGGCGATGATGATGTTGAAACAAAAACAAACAACAAAAAAAGTTGCAAAGCGGACTGGAATCCTCTCTTCCAGTGTTAGTTATTAACTTATTGTGACTGTCGACAGCTGGAGACGATGTCGAAACTGCTGGCCCACAGGCGGATCCCGGGGGAGCAGCTAAGTTCCCGGATGGAGTCCATGCACATGCTGTCAAGCTACACACTGGACGATCTGACGTCAGAACAGGTGACTCTGTCAGCATCATCATTTTCCAGCATTTTCCACTATCATTCACTACCGCAACCTTTTCTTCCTTAATTTCCGTCCGTGTCTGCGTCAGTGTCTTGCTTTTACTGGAGAAGGCGCTGACAGGCTGGTCCATATACAAACTTATTTACGACCACGTGAATACAGGAAGAACTCACATTCAAAGAAAGACGTATTTCTATAATACCGGAAGCCGCAAAGTGAACAAAATGGTCTCCCTGTCCAAATGGAGTATTGATTACCTCTTTCGGCAAACAGGCCACAGAGTTTCGTAAGTGTGCATTTTCCCCTCCGCTCGACACGCATGCTGTTATTCGAAATCCGCCACCATTTCAAGTCTACAGCGCGTGCATGCTTCTCTGTTTGTTCACCCAGTGCAGTACATAATCAATTTCAATTTAGAGGCTGTTTCTACTTGTCAGTTCTACTGGGTTGATCGCGGGTTGGTGCGTTTACATTTAACCAGCCCGGGTTAAAAGCTACGGACCAGCGTCATGATATGATGTTTTCGTCAAGGCATGACGGCGGGCGGGTATGACGTAAGTTTTCCTACGTCACTGTCAAGGTTAAACTTGCAGAAAATGTAGTGTAAACGGTGTACTATTGACCCGAGTCCAACCCGAGTCGAGGTAAAATCGGGTTCAACCCGTGTAAACAGACTCATAGAAACGTGACAGTTGTAGAAGACACTGGCGCTGTCTGTATGCCACTGCCGTTGTGGATCTTCCCAGAGAAGCTATCTTTCAGTTTTGACAGAAGAGAGACAGCTCACTGATCAGCGTACCCACACAATTAATATTATTCATAACAGTAGGCTGGCCTGTGTTATCGTAACTGGTCGAGACACGGAAACCGTAGAGTTTTTGTCAGCAGGGTTCCTTGGGAGCTGGAGGAAATTGCCTGTCCATCTGCTTTCCTTTGCCGAGAGAACCCCATTCAAACGGACGAAGGGACACCAACTCCCCCCCCCCCTCCATTTTTTTCAGACTTTCTCCCGAGTGTGTGGGTGGTGTGGGTTAGGGGTTGTCTCGCTGGTTTTATTCCCATAGGGCAGAACGTGAAAATTGCATTTTGTCTGGGAATGAAATTGCATTTTGTTTGGCTGAATTGGATTTCTATGGTGACACCGACCGTGCTGGGAGAGGGAGAGAGAGAAAAAAAAACTTGTGTAAGACGTACATGCTTCTGTTTTCATCTCGCCTAGTCCAACAGCCGTATTTGCTGCATTGGTTTATTCACTGCAGAGGTCGTGATAAATGTGACGTGACATGCCGCTGGGACAGATTTTCTTCGCTCCGCTTACGCTGTATTCAAAGTTGCAGGAGATTTGTTCTAGTGGTTTAAGCATCCGCCGGCGAATCCTGAGCTGCCTGGTTCGACTCCCTGGTATGCAGGAATTTGATAGGATTTCTCCTTTCCAAATCGGGTCAAAACCACGTACACACTCGTTTCCGGTGCTTGTTCCGCCCTCGTGGACACACTCACGCACAAATACCAAATGTACTCACTAAAATTCCCACGTCCATCTCTCTGACGAATCACGGGCAGTAGTCAGTGGCGTGGAAGAAAAAGAAACATTGTCGCATGGCGACTTGGTCGTATCAACGTGTAGTACAGGTATGGAAGCGTGAGGTCAAAGAAAGTCATGTTCCTCTACTGTTAAAAGCTTCAAAATCACGAAAATGGACGCAGTGGCCAAAAACAAACCTATTTATTTGGCAAACAAATTTAGGGCTTTGTAAGCGGCAGGTTTTTTTCCCCTCAGGCCTCACTACGAACATAAAGACTTTACGCACCGACTGACCAATGAAATGCACACACGTCTGCAGATTCAGCTCCAGATGGCGCTTGTGCAGCAAGAACTGCACGACATGAAGCTGCAGCTGGAGGCCGGCTCCTCACACCGCCTGACGGCCAACGACACGCACCTGTGTCAGCGGATCGAGCAGCTGAAGGAGAGGTCCCGAGAACTACTCATGTACCTCAGGAAACGCCGGGCAGCCGAGGCCGAGAACGCCGTCATCCTCTCCGAGGAGGTACGTGAGGCTAGAGAGACGGGGCGGGGTGGGTGTTTGGGAGTTTAACGTCCTTTTCCACCACATAAGGGTGATATCAAAGACGGGGCGAACGAGAAAACGGCCAGCAAAAATATTTGGCCCCAGCCGGGATTCGAACTCACGACCCGAGCATTGAAAGTCCAGCGCTCTACCATTCGGCCACCCCGGCTCCCCCTAGAGATACGGATTTCAGAGAAAGTGGTATATCTTCCTATTAAACATGACGCTGCGTATGGCACCCTAGAAATGCTTTAAAATTCACCTAGAAAATCACAAAACTCCAGCAGCCAAAGAGTCATGTTAGAGTAAATTTCAACAAATTCCATTATTCAGTTTTTTTGCAATGCTAGCAGCGACCACATACCCCCTCATTCCTCTGTCGTCTGCTGGCTCTTGTGCCAGCCGCGCATGAATACAAATAGTCCACATGCCAGGCTCAGTTTCCCTGTTTTTACGATTACCTGGCATGAAACTTATTTACAAAGCCAACAAACACTCCCAGATTGCCATGTTTTACTCTGCACACAAATTTAAAACGGGGCAAAACTTCTGTACTATATTTAGCGGAATTAGCTGTGAGTGTTGTGTAACCTGAACAAGCGGAACAGTATCGAGCACTCGAGTCAGTCGAAGTGGCACGTCGTTTGTCCAAACAGTAACAATCATATTTGTTTGTTTTTCTCCAGAAATGGCACTTTGTCTTTTTTTTTTTTTTTTTTTGCTGCCCCAACTCTTTTTGCCAGCTCCAGTGGTGTTCCTCCCAGGTCATGGGTGGAATCCACGGAGGGCTGGGGCAATTTTTATTATGCATGATGATGGAGATGAGGATGATGGTAAGATGATGCTATGGAGGTCCATGTGGTTTGGGACTGCGGGACAGGGCCGCATTCCACGCTTCCTGTCATAAATATCCTGGCGTTCACCAGGCCCGGGAACTACGGCACCTGCGGTGCCGGCCGTGTAATCATCCACATCATAAGACGTGTCATACCAAGGGAAGCACCCCCAAAGTCGCACCCGTGAAGTGGGTGAAGCTCGGCTGTGTGGCAACAGCCTCCCCATTGGGCCCATAGCACACCCGCTCTGGGTAGGAGCCGACCTAGGTAGGAAAAATCCCGCTTGTCTCGGCTGGGATTCGAACCCGGGTCTCCCGGTCCGTGGTCCGAAGTGCTAACCACTACACTTCGGGGGCCGGTCTTTTTTGTTTTTTTAATTTGAGTGGAATTTTCGTGTGTTCGTCGGATTTCGGTTTTTCGTTACAAAGGGGCCATTATCGAGCATCCATCTAGCTGTGTGAACACACCACGACAGGGCACACACCCGCGCATGCTCAGATTTCAGAAATATGACTTTATTTGAGAGGAATCGAAACTTTTAAATCGAGGGCGACACTTCGTTTGTCCGCGGTCAACTTGTTTAACCCCCGTGGTAGGGTTAGTGAAAGTAAGGGTATGAAGGTATGGAGTGAAGGGTGTGTGTGTGTGTGTGTGTGTGTGTGTGTGTGTGTGTGTGTGTGTGTGTGGACCTGAAATACATCCCATTCTAGAGTATGCCGCTCAAGACAAAGATGGCTGGGGATATCATCATAATTATTCGCATGCAAACTACGTGTGTTGCAGCCTGGAAAGAATTCGAAAAAGAAAAGAAAGATTTCACAGCGAGCAGCGTTGCCAAGACAACAGCGCAGAATCTGTTTTTAGGGTTGGTTGATCACTCTACTGCCGGTGCGATAAATAATTTACGTAAGCGTCACCTTCTTGTTTTGCAGATCACAACCTGAACATGCATCGACTGAAAGTGTGAAGCTATATCCCTCAAGTCACGACATGCAATACGCAGATTTTATCGCTCAGGGCCCGCATGTAAAAGTCGAGGTTAGGAGGTTTAGCCCCGGATTAAAGTCTAACCTCGAACTAAACTAGCTAAACGAGGGTTTTTTGTTTTTTTTAATCAGGAAGCGGGCCCATTCCAGCAAGGTGCCTGAGCCGTTATAGAAGGATTTTTTTCTTCCTTTCTTCGCTTCCTCTTTTATTTAATTTTGCTTTTGGGTTTCT
Source organism: Batillaria attramentaria (assembly GCA_018292915.2). Classification (NCBI taxonomy): domain Eukaryota; kingdom Metazoa; phylum Mollusca; class Gastropoda; family Batillariidae; genus Batillaria; species Batillaria attramentaria. Next base: position 1,007,476 of record JACVVK020000039.1, on the reverse strand, counting down.
TTTGTCCCAGTCTGGGTAAGGCCCGTAGCCGTGGGGTAAATCTACCTCGAGTTTTACATACGGGCCCTGGTCTACAGTAAGAGCTGTGTAAGAGTCATTCATCTATGATATTCTCCCATGTCGTACAGGACGAACTCATGGACTCGGACAGTGACCGCCAGAGGCCGTTCCGGCGCCGGACGTTGTCCATGTCGTCCAAGATGTCCACAGCCAGCGTGTCGTCCACCATGAGACCGCTGTCCACCGCCTCCCTGTCCAACCAACCGTCCCCGTCACACGCCTTCCCCCCGCCCTGGCCAGACTTTGGGGTGAGTGTAAGTAATGTATCGAGTGCTACACACAGAGAGGAGGAATGTTTTTAAGTCCACAGGAGCTTCAGAAAACTGCACGCGATGAGTTCGTCTCTCATCTCATCTCTACCACGGTTGATAATCACGACGTGCAAGTAGGTCGATCCGTGCACTGCAAGCGTGAATCGTAAGCAGCCAAAACCTCTCTACCGCGCGAAACTCGTGCAAGTCGGTCTCTTGTTGATAAACGGCCTTTTTCAGTGTTTCTAACCGACAGCAAAATATTCACAGCGTTTTTCTGGTGCTACGGCACTTTAATTTATTTATTTTATTTTATTTTATTTTATTTTATTTTATTTTATTTTTATTTTTATTTTTATTTTTTATTTTATTTATTTTTTTTTATTTTTTTTTTTTGGGGGGGGGGGGTGGAAAACCCCCACACAAACACGCGTTGCTATGGCTTCGGATCTCACTGAATGGAGGTGCTGTGATTTGGAGCTGCATAGCACACGTGCGTGTGTGTGTGTGTGTGTGTGTGTGTGTGTGTGTGTGTGTGTGTGTGTGTGTGTGTGTGTGTGTGTGTGTGTGTGTGTGTGTGTTATCGTTGTGAGATTACATATTTAACTATTGGGACATGTTATATTGTGTATGTGGTTGTCTGTTTTTACGCCGCAACAGAATTGCCTCCTCTTGAGGACAATAAAGAATTATTGAATTGAATTGAATTGAATTGAATTGAATTGAAAACGTCCGTCCACTGAATTTGATTCACACCCCCGTGGTTTGTGCCAACTCAGCAACCCACCCACCTTCTGCACCTCCCAACCCTCTCTCCGCCCACCACCCACACTCCGTTTCTACCTGTGTAAGAAGGCCACTGTTCCCAGGTCCCTTGGTTGGTCTGCTAAGACAGGCCTGACAGTAAGTTGTTTATAGAGAGTGAGTAACAGCCTGTCTCCGTGTCTGCCAGTACGGGTGATGCCAAATACTGCACGCCAGGGGTCACTAATGGGGACATTTGAATGTCATCGATTGCTACAGGATCTTCCCGCGACAGATTCGATAGTTCGCGATCTCTATCGCCCGTTGGTCTTAGTCTAGGGTTGAACACGGGTAATGCCGGAAAGAGAGTGGGATGGTCCGGGGGAAGGAGGGGGGGGAGGTGTGTGTGTGTGTGTGGGGGGGGGGGGGGGTCTAGGGATGAGCAGAGGGACAGAGAACATGGATACTAGGATGGTCTGGTGGGCCGTGGATCCTGGTCTGACAATGTTCTTGTTTACATCATTTTTTTGCCCAGGCACTTTCTACACGGTCACCTATTACAAATACATGTATGAGCATCAGGGATATGTGCCCCCCCCCCCAAACAAACAAACAACAACAGCAACAAAACAAAAGCGAAAAGACAAACAAAACAAAATAAAACAAAACCCAAAAACCCAGAACAACAAAACACAACCACCACCACCACCACCAACAACAACAACAACAACAACAAATCAAAATAAAACCCAAAAACATATATGAAAACAAAAACAAATTAGCATGCAGAAACAAAACAATGAAAAAAATGAACATGCCAACAACAAAAACTACCACCACCACCACCACCATCGCACACCAAAAAAAAACCACCAAACACAAGACCTCCATCCCCTCCTCCACTCCCCCCTCCCCCACCCCCACCCCCCCCCCCCCCCCCCCCCCCCCCACTCCCCGATTCACATTCCCTACCCTATCCAGTTGCAATGTCTAACGTTCAGCTGTTTCTCTGTACACACCAGGCGCAAGATGGTGACCGGTTTGGGATGTTGCCCAGTGAGGGCAGTGTGGGCGGAGCGTCTGGTCCAGGCAGCAAGAAACATGGCTACAACTACCGACAGCGACTCTCCACTATGGAGGAGTTTGAAATGGACGAGTCGTTGATCGTCTCCTCGGCAGACGCCCGGAAGTGTAACACCTACTGAAGGAAAATAATTCGCGAGAGTCCATGACCCACTTGGAATCAGTGGAATGGGAGAAAACTCAACGGTTTGGCTACGTCCTCTTCAGGGACAACAGGAGACAACTCATACGGTAACCGCTGAAAGACCAAACGCTTGGTAAAGCAGATGAAGACCAATAAGGTGATAGATTATAGAGGTGGTCGCCTTATCGACGAGTCCGACTAGGCAGGTTTGACTGGAAGGGAAGATGAGAGTGTAACACTTACTGAAAGACACACAGCGTGCTAAAAAAAAAAAAAAAAAAAAAAAAAAGAGGTGCCCGCCTGACTGATGCACAAGGATGATTTCAAAGACAAGAGGAACTACCAAAAGGCCTGTTCAAAACGTGAGGAAATAAAACTGATAGTGAAAGGTTATACGAAGGGTATCACACATACGTTGAAGACAATAATATGGTTCCTTTGGGTATGGGCAAAGTTAGGTGAACTGGCACCTACTGAAAGAGCACAGGCTGGGAAAGGAGACACATACCTGCAGTACGGTCGACACATAGTACATGTACTATCGAAACGTATCGATACGTAGGATAGTGGATCCGGTTTTAAACGTGTTGAGTACGTAACGGCATAGTGGGCGATGTAACTATCCATACTTAGGCGTTGCAGAGACGCCTACCAACCATACGCTCGACATGTAGGACTATCGACTGTCAGGGACTGTCAACACGTAGGATTGGACTACCATATGATAAAGCAGGACTGTTGATCCGCCAGCAAACGTGTGGAATGTCACAAAGGAACAGTGCGCGCTGTAATTATCCATATGGAGGCGCTGCAGACACTTACCCGTTACAAGTATACCCTCGACATGTAGGACTGACTATCGACTGTAGGACTGTCCACACGTTGAACTGGACTACCGGTACCTAAGACTGTTGATTCGGTAGCAAATGTATTGAATATGGCAACGGAACTGTGGGCGATGCATCGGTACTTCGGCATTGCAGAGACACTTGCCTGCAGTAGTGTCAACACAAAGAAAGTTCTATGAACACGTAGGACTATGAACACGTAGGACTATGAACACGTAGGACTATGAACACATAGGACTGCGCTCGGTGGGCTGTCGATACGTAACACTGTAGGTAGGCCTGAACTGGACTTAGAAACCGAAATCCTTTGCATGAGATGGAGACTGGACAAAGAGAGTGTGTCTGTGTGTGACTACGGTAGACTTATCTAGGAGTGCACTGGAAACCTGTTCATGTATAAGAATTAGGCAGATAATCACATGTAAATATGTAAACGTCCATTTTGTGGTGAGAAGTTTCCTTGAGAGTTGTTTTTGAAGGACTATTATTTGTGCGCTGGTAGTTGAGAGTGGGTGAACGCGTTCACATTTAGTTCCCCGTGTAGAATAGTTGAAGTATTAGGGCTGCGGCACACGCTGCCAGCTTGCGCAGTCCTCGCACGCTGGCCGAACGGCTTTTCTGTTCACACGCTAGGAGCGTGCACTGAGCGGACTGCGCCGTCCTGGTGTTGGACAATACACAGAGAGCGATAGCGCGCGGTCAGCGGCGATTAACTGGCGTGGCGAGGAAAAAACAGGACCGTGTTCTATTCTCTGGCGAGCCGACGGCGGGGCGCTTTAGTGATTTATTGGCATTTTGCCGCTGATTGGTGTGGAAAATCGTCACGTCTGACGTAGCTTAACTTAATACTGTCATTCTGTGCTGTGCATAGGACTGTGAAATCACTGTTTGCAGAGCTCTGCAAACGAGGAGCTGTCGATGTTACTTTTTATAGAAAGATTTTTAATTTCACAGTTTCAGATCTCGACATTTCATCGCTCGATAATCAAAATTCACTGGATTTTGTTGTCGTTCTTCTTGTTGTGTTTTCTTCTCTCTTTTTTTTTTGTAAACAGAAAGGTAGTTCAGTGGTGTTTGTATATTTTACAGTAGATAATGATAACGTTGAAATGCGTGTGACAGAAAGAAATACGAGACATTATTATTATTGCAGCTGATAAGTAAGACAGAAAAAAATACGACACAGTGTCATTGCAACCACGATGAAAGCAGTCTAGCATTCATGACACTGGTGAATAGTAATGGTTGTGTCAGAGTGTGTCAGAGTGTGTCATAGAGTTGCCTACACTTAAGGTTTTTGCATTTTGCAAAACCCCACCAGGTTTCTGTTATTCTTGTTGTTGCTGTTTTTTCTGGGTTTTTTTTTTTAAGTTTCTCAGTCAGGCGTGGCTGGGCGACTTTATCCCACCAAATTTATTAGGAGACTTTGATAGTGATTACAGCACCACGTACTTGTTTGTTTGTTCGTTCGTTCGTTTGTTTGTAGTTGTTGTTTGTTTGTTTGTTTGTTTTTAGACCCTGTCTTCAGTCATGACCCAAAGACGACGGTAAACGCTTCTCAGGAACCTGTTGCTGCCAGTCAGGGTGGGTGGGTGGACGGGTGTTTAGGAGTTTAACGTCCTTTTCCACCACGTGTGGGTGATACCAAAGAAGGGGCAACGAGAAAAAGGCCAGCACAACTATTTGGCCCCAGCCGGGATTCGAACTCACGACCCGAGCATTTAGAGTCCAACGCTCTACCATTCGGCTACCCTGGCTTCCTTTGCTGCCAGTCAGCGAAGGAGAGCCCTGACAAGCAAAACAATGCTGAGAGCTGTACATGTTGTACATGTATATTACTTGTGTGTGTGTGTGTGTGTGTGTGTGTGTGTGTGTGTGTGTGTGTGTGTGTGTGTGTGTGTGTGTGTGTGTGTGTGTAGGCGTCATAGGCCTGCCATTTTCTCGTTACACATCTTTCCCGGTATTTCATGTTGCATCTTCCAAACTGTTATAATATATGGCATGTTACTGCTGTCACGGTATTGACAGAAAGTACACGTGTAGACGCACACTTTACCCGTGATTTAGCTAACCACAAATTGAAAATAGTATTCCCCAGTTTACACGAATTCTGTGGCGTCCAGTGACAAGCCGAAGGTGATGCACAACTGATGACACTTGTTATTGCGGTCCTGGCGGTACAATGTGGCATTTCAAATTTCATCTTAGAGTGCAACATTTCAACAGACAGATTTTGACTGAGTCAGAAACCCCTCAAAAACTTCAATTTCCGGCAAATCTGACGCTCAGTGGAGAGACGGTTGGAACCGTTTGGTCAGATTTTGAATTGGAAATCTCCGAGGTCAAAATATGCATGAAACGTATTCTAAGATGAAATTTAAAATGACACATTGCCCCGGCATACCTAAAGGCAAGCTGTTACAGACAGTTATATGCTACCATTTCAAGTGACGACATTGCCAGTAAAACCTATATGCGCATGCGTGTACGTGTAGTCAGTCTGCCTGTTTGGACGATGCACCTGAACACAGTTTACACTTTAGCCCGAAACATCGCATGCTGACACACAGCATGGGTCAGGGACAGCAAGCAGGTAACCTCAAGTTTGAGGTAGATTTCAGGGCTTAACTGGAACAGTCCTGTCTGCCACTTGATGAGAATTTCCTTGCCGTTTACATTACCACGTTCATTGGTGCAGTTTCCTTGGCATGTCCGTTACATCTCTGTCAGTCAGTAGCTCAAAGTCTGCAAGTCGTCCATAGAAACGTATTTCCTTTGCTGTTACCAGTGCCAAATGGTGTGGTGGGGGTGCACTGTCACTCATTCTGTGGTGTTCTGAGAATGAGAGTGTTGGTTTCTGAAACTATTCCACGTTTAAGTGCGTGTAGAAGTCGTGTCTGTAGAATATGTACATAATGTTATGGCGGAGTCATCCATGCCAGATCCGAGTTCTCTGTGTGTGTGTGTGTGTGTGTGTGTGTGTGTGTGTGTGTGTGTGTGTGTGCGCGCAATGTGTGTGTGTGTGTGATCTCAAATCGATGTGATCTGCCGATATTTCAAGTCACTGTGGTGTGTATTCCCCGGTATCAGATATACAACATCAAGTCATCCCAATTCCTGGTGTTCGTTTGGTGTGAAACTCTGCACTATGTTTCTATACAGCATTTCGTATGTTACAGTCTGTCTTCATGTTCACTGTGTGTTTCACGAACACATTGTCCGCAAACTCAGTCCTACCATGCCACTGTACTTAGGAAGGAACAGTTCTTTAATACGTGACAGAATGTTTTGAGTCAACTAGTGCCTATTTCGGCAACAGGCGCAAGCGTGTGTAGGTGCCAGCAGTTTAGTCCACTCTTAACTCTTGAAGTACACTGGCCTCGACTGATGTAAGTGCAACCATTTTAAAAAATAATTAAAAACACCTTCTGTTCAAATCTTTTAGTTAGTTTAAGGTGCAATCTTTTTTCATAGAGAAAACTTTTCTCAGTATTTCTTTTGTTCATTTTTCTAGGTGTTTTTTTAAAGTTTTAAAAAAATTGTCATTTTTTGGTGGTTGTTGTTGTTTTTGGTTTTTAAAAAAAAGTTTTTCTTCATGAGGCTTAATATGAAGCAGACTTATTGCACCTTCAATCACGAACATTTGACATACCAGGCATAGATTGAAGTCATGGATACATGGGTTTTGTTTTGTTTTATTCTGAGCAAACTTGGGAACACAGATTTGCTTCCCACCACTGTTTATATTTTCTCTTCTGAAAGCATTTATCACAAAGAAAATCGCAAAAACGTTGCAAACATACAATTTTTCTTTCTTTTTGATGAGTGTTATATTTACCGTGTGTCTTTACTGGGCACGGTGGTCAGTATTCTGAGAAAGTGAGGAGTGGACTAGACTAGGAAAACCCTTTGTTTCCAACCTCATCACCATTATGTTGATAAACACCACTGTCCATAATTATAGTAGAGGTTACTGGTTTTGATGTTACGCAAGAGTTACGTATAATGACCTCAGTCACAGCCCCTCCGGTAGAGGCTTCATTAATTATTCATGTTGTTGCAACTACTTAAGTTATGTTTGACAAGGCTGTTAATGATTTTTCCAGTACATTTGGCTTTTAATAAGATGTTATCCCACTAAATATATATGCGTTTGAATAAAGGAATGTGAAATAATCTGCTCTCCTGTGGTAGTTATACACTGTGCATTGTAAGTAACTGTGTGATTCGAATGCTCACTACATAATGCTGAATACTGGACGACATTGGGCCAACTGCAAACTCAAAAATCACATTTTGAACTTCAGAGGTACACCGCTAAAAAAAAAAATTCCTTGCGTTGCACTTCGCATGGCGATGTGCTTTAAATGAACTTTGAAATGGAAAATCAGTAAGTATTCTACCAGTATGTTGCGTAGTATTTGTGCAATGAGCATTCGAATTATGCACAGTTACTCACGACGCACAGTATAATTAAACATACTGTGTAGACATCTGAATCTATGTAAGCCAAGCTGAAAAAACACACACACACACACACACACACACACACACACACACACACACACACTCATTATTCCAAATAGCAAACATCAGAGGTGGAGCAACTGGTATTTACACAGAAAAATTTCAGAGTATTTTCTACAGTTTGTTGAGTAATACGTGTAGCATCACACAGTGACACATCATGAAACCGAAACTTTCCAGCAAGGATTTTCCATAAATATCTTTAGCGCTACATGTACTAACAATAATTGCTATGAAATGATCTGCAGACACCCTCAATTGATTTGTAAGTCTGTATCACATAGTATTGAATGCTGCCTCGTGTCATTGACTTTTAGTTCATTGGCATTAGGGTACATCGGTACTTTAACAATGACGGCTGAATAATACTATGAAAGACAAAAACATGCAATAAAACACCTGATGTCATGTCAATACACGTCTGTATCGGCTTTATTTCCTTCTTCAGGACTGACGGAAGGGTTGTTGTGGACAGCTTAACATACTAATCAGGAGGGGAAAAAAATACCAACCCCCCCCCCCCCCCCAAAAAAAAAAATAAAAAAATGAATAAAAATAAAATAAAAATAATAACAAAGAAACTTGCAGAAATTATACTGTAAATGTCAAATTTACCACACACAAAAAATTCCCCCCCCCCCCCCCCCCAAAAAAAAATCTAGATTCAATATGATCGACCCTACACTACCAAATGATAATTTGCCACTGCTCGGACTACAAGTCAGCGGGAAACAAAAGGAACAGACAATCAAATTCTACACCAGCCTATTCATAATTTATTCATGATGAAGATGATTAAAGTGACAGTCTCTTTTGCACGCTTGCTTACAGCACACACAGCATGCTCAATATACAAGGGGGTGTGATGTACAATTTGGTTTCTGTTTAACAGGAACCGTGGCACTGTTTCACACTTCACACTAATACGCTCACTTTCAAAGCAATAAGTACGTGACGGTGCGACTCACACAGTGCTACTCACTGCACCTTTCTCTTCACTTGGGCACCATACATTTTTGAAGAAAAAGGAATTGATGTCCAACACTTTATACTAAACACAAACAAAAAGTAAGCACGCATTTCTTCATGCTGATCATCTTTTCAGGACTTTCGACATTCAATAAGTCAGAGACAAAGCATTATATGTACAGCATTCTGTTCACATAATAAGCACAAACACACTTGTATATAATATAGGGCAGTAAATAAACATACAGAAATGGGTTAAATTGCACTTCTAATGCTCAGTGCACATACAAAGAATGTATACAACCTTCTCTCTCTCTTTCACTCACACACACACACACACACACACACACACACACACACACACACACACACACACACAGAGTATACAAGAGTTCTTAATATGAAAACTATACAACAGAAAAAGATTTCTTGAAAATTTACATTAAATAAAAACCAACAATCACAAATCATATAGATCTCCAAACAGTTTGTAGTTTACTATGGTTAATTGTTTTGAGATTCTGTTGACTTATGGGGAGAAGCACAAGCACTCGAGCTTTTTTAGGGCATCAGGAAAGTCGATCACTGTCCTCTGTGTGTGTGCGTGCGTGCGTGCGTGTGTGTGTGTGTGTGCACGCGTGTGTGTGTGTGTTTTATGTTGCTCTTTGCTTGAGAATGCATGTCTGTGTTATAATTCTTCTTCGATTTTCAGAATCAGACCAGACAGATGCCAATGCAGCCATCTCATTGTCAGTGTGTGCACGTGTGCGCTAGCATAAGACAAAACATCCCACTCACACTATGGAGATTAAAACAACAACAACAACAACAACAACAACAAACTTCACACAGAGCATTCAGACACATGCAGAAAAAGGGGAGACTATTCCAGAAAATCCACCACTTCATCAAGTTCTCGTTGTTTGGCTTGCCTGTGTGCCCACCGTTGCTCCATGACCGACGCTGATATCTGCCACTTCTCATGAAATATCTGCTTCCCACAGCTGCCACAGAACTTGCCAGCTGCAAGAGCGAACGAAAATCATTCAAATTCAAAATTCAATTCAAAAATACTTTATTATCTGTTCTAAAAATACATTTTAAAACAGGAAATTGTCTTCAGACACATGCATTTGCTCTGCTACTTATACTATGATCATAACATAAAATAAGTCACACACACACACACACACACACACACACACACACCAAAAAAAAAGAGAGACTAAAAATGAGAGAAATAAATGAGAGAAATAGGTAAGATACCCCCCCCCCCCCCCCCACACACACACACACAATCACTGTGCAAAATAAAATACATGTACTATACATTGCGCTGTTTAACCCCTTCACTGCCAGCCACTCTGTAATGTAGCACTGCTCAGCGCCAGGTGTTTTCTGGCTGACTTCAGCCTCTGTACACCTCTAGTATTTAATCTCTTGTAACTTCTGAAGAAAAGCATTAATTTACTTTTTTTTTTTTTTTTTTGGATTGGTAGCAAACTGGATGTTGTTATAGTGGTGCATATATGTTTTGCTCCAACTACTCATGCGAAGTTTGAAAAAAGGCCAGTGTCTCCCAAAGGACATGCCACTCTATGTGCCACGATCGCCAAAATGCGCGATCGGCACTCATCTCCATGCACGCCGAAATGCGAGACTGGCGCCAAAAGAGTCAAAGCCATTTTAAGATTTCTCAGCTCATAAATCGTTTGGAGATGTTTTGAATGGTGTCTCCCATCATACCATGTAATGATGTTTACCTAGTGTGAGGGTAAAAGAACATGCGTGTTATGTAAAGGTAGTGTAGTGTAACTATTAATATTAATAATAATAATAATAATAATATATTACACTTGTAGAGTGCGGAGTTCTGCTTCGAAAAGCACTCACGCACACACACAACATTCACACACATCAATACAGGCGATATTGTGAACAGGTCCCTGTGTACCACAAATGCCTGTATTGATATGTTGAGTGTTCCCCCCCCCCCCCCCCCCCAGAGGGTGGGAAAATAAAACTGACTTGACCACTTAGACGTCTGCACATTCATGCATGCTGGCATTGAACAAACAGAAGAGATATGAACAAGTCTTACCTGAGATGCTGAACTAAATGCCTTTATCTAACTTTCTTATTTAATTTTTTTTTATAAAGAAAAACAAAAGCTTCTGCTATCTTTACACGTGTAGGAACTCAGGCATAAAATGAAATAATAATGCGATGTACATGTAATCAGAAACATGAAATAATGCCTGTACCTTAATGCCAGCATCATATATTAACTTTAAGAGGAAACTTTGAGTCTAACCTGCAAATGGTGGTGTTTTCATGTATTTGTCCAAGCAGCGAAAGTGAAATAAATGACCACAGTATACACGTTCGATACCATCATTGGCTCTGCCAGGTAAGTCCTGCAAAGATTTGGAAAACAGAAACGAAAAAATGAGCACCACCTGGAAAAAACAAAATACATCACTGGCGTAAGCCAACAATGCACTGAACAATACATGCTGATGTAGTGAATTCCAACTGAATAAGCACACCACTTGCTTGAAAAGAAATCACCACAGATGATGGTCTCATGAGAGAAGTTTAAAGTAACAGTATGCGTTTTGAATGGTGAGGAAAAGTGTCACTCACGAAGCTCTAAGGTTGTTTGCTGAAAAGGATGATGCATCATTTAGGTATAGAGACCATTTAGCATTAAGGAACTACGGCTTTCTTTGACTGTCCCATGCTTTTTTTTTTTTCTTTTTCTTTTTTACATCGTCATGAGATTAAGCGCTAAAAAAGTGCTATTCATTATTATTATTATTATGTCTATAAATAGACCAGCTCAGTCAGCGGCTTCGCTTCAGAAGCTAGCACTGAGGAAATATACCCCTGGTGCAAGGCTTTGGGCCGATCTGTGAAAGCTTGACATGATCATGCGACTGTTTTGAAGCAAGGAGTGAAGTGCATTCAACAAAAAGTTTTCCACGATGTTGTTGCACGCCGGACAAGCTTAATGAGGATTTAATCTTTAGCTGACACACTCTGTACTCTAGCTGTGCTGATAAGCTTGTGTGTGCACCACAAGATGCTCCTTATAAGGCATCTAGTAGTTGTATGTGATTTACCATGTTACGTACGTTCACCCTCTTGTGCCATTTACGCCTCGTGTAAATACACGACAACCATGTAAACAACATAGTGACGGTTACCACAGGGTAACCCAAACCCTAAACCTAAATCTAGCCCTAAGTCTAACCCTACCAACTAAGCAGGCGAACTACACCAAATAAGCATGGTACGTTGGTATACTTCGCCCGGTATGGCCCACAGGTGCTAACTATTCTGGGTGTTACTTACCGTAGGTTCTGGGGGCAAAATCCTTTTCTTGCAGACAGGACATGACTCCAAAGGATAGCGATGCATACAGTCTTTGATGAGATATTCACAGACAGGCTTTATGGAGGGCTTGGGCACGAACGGTGGATCTCTGCAACATTTGATCAGGATGATAACTTGTGAAATAATATTTCAGCTTACTGTTCTTAAGTATATCATTTGTATCTGCCTGTCTGAACAGAACTTGAAATTTCTCTGCTGAATGAATGAATCAATATCATTCTCATTTTATCTTAGTTACAGTGCATAGCTCCATCCTAAATCAGGGGTGAGTGGTGGTCTAATAGGTAGCGCATCAGACTTAGCCGCTGTGCTACTGAACGGTTGTCACCGCTGTCATGGCAAAGCGTGGGTTCGAGCCCAGGTCGAGCTTGTGATATGTGATACCGGTTTTTCCTGGCTACCAGGCTGCTTAATGGGGGTTTCTCTCCGGGTTATCCGGCTTTCCTCCGCCAGCAAAATTGAAAAATAGAATAGGTATTGGATGATGCTGCACTGCAGCGACGCGCTTCCCCCAGGGAAACCAGCCCAATTTTCCCAAAAGGGATAAATCATTATAAGTAGTATTAGAAACAAGAAGAAAACTAAAAGACGATATTTTGTGGCCAGCAAATCAGCACTATTACAAAAGCAACAGATCGTTTTGTAGGGTCATCAAGACGATGAAGATTATTTATAAATATATATAGGTTCTCTTTCCCTCTTTTCTAAAATGTATAGACAACATCATCTATCGAAGGCTGACATCATTACAGTGCATGAGCTCTCACACTTACTTTGGCTTTTTCTTGAGCGGCGGCTGAATACACTGGCGAGCTATCTCTGTGGCCTGTGCCTGGAAGTTGGTCTTGAGGAACTGTGGGAGATTGTGCTCTGTGATTTCAGTCCTGCAACAATACGTCGGGTGAAATGAGAACAGTGTTAGAACTGTTGCAGCGATCGGCAAATGTGTCAGGACCATGGTAGCCATTCCGGCTACCGCCCTGCACAAAACTGGTAGCCATTCGGGCGACCGCCCTGCACAAAACTGGCAGCCATTCGGGCTACCGCCCTGCACAAAACTGGCAGCCATTCGGGCTACCGCCCTGCACAAAACTGGCAGCCATTCGGGCGACCGCCCTGCACAAAACTGGCAGCCATTCGGGCGACCGCCCTGCACAAAACTGGTAGCCATTCCGGCTACCGCCCTGCACAAAACTGGTAGCCATTCCGGCTACCGCCCTGCACAAAACTGGTAGCCATTCCGGCTACCGCCCTGCACAAAACTGGTAGCCATTCCGGCTACCGCCCTGCACAAAACTGGTAGCCATTCCGGCTACCGCCCTGCACAAAACTGGTAGCCATTCGGGCGACCGCCCTGCACAAAACTGGTAGCCCGAAAAAAATTCTGGAAGCCGGAGTGGCTGCTAGGTTCTGATTCATCTCAGAATTCCTGCTCGCCATTTGGGCTACCGCTTTCACTCGCCCGACGGTATTTTTTGTAGCGAAAGCGAGCGGGCGAGTGCATTTGACGATCGCTGCTGTTGTTACTGTTACTACAGTCACAATGATCCGAAATGCTTTTACTATAGTCAGGACTATCAGAAATGGCTACTCTGACTTCTATAGTCAGGACTATCAGAAATGGCTACTCTGACTATAGTCAGGACTATCAGAAATGGCTACTCTGACTATAGTCAGGACTATCAGAAATGGCTACTCTGACTATAGTCAGGACTATCAGAAATGGCTACTCTGACTATAGTCAGGACTATCAGAAATGGCTACTCTGACTATAGTCAGGACTATCAGAAATGGCTACTCTGACTATAGTCAGGACTATCAGAAATGGCTACTCTGACTATAGTCAGGACTATCAGAAATGGCTACTCTGACTACATCTGCTTTGACAGCAAAGTAGTTCCCTGGAAATACAAGCTTAGTTTGATTATTGTCAAATTAGATGTACGTCACTGGCGTCTTATGCATAGATTTCATTAACATATTGCCAGATACATGAGAAAGGACACCAGGTGGTAAATGGCGCTTTTTCAGCAGTTTTCTCAACTGTGATTGAGACTAGATGTGTTGACGCGAGTACATGTGTGCACGAAAGCAAGACAGGCACTATAAACCAGTCCGCACATACAAATTTGACTCGATTTTATGAAGGGAATTTGTGCCGGACACACAAATTCCGATTTTAATCACTTACGCTATCTTCTGTAAAGGATATGAATCAGGGACTGTGATGCTCAAGTTCAAGAAATATTTCTCTTGTCGGAGTTTCAGCACAATCTGCGACGTTTTCTGCTTCAGCTTGATCTCATCCTCTGGAGTGAGCAGCTCTTTCTTGATGAAAGCAATTTCTTCGCTGCACACGCTCAAGGGGTTCTCATCCACGAACGTTTTGACGAACCTGATCATGTGAACCACCTGTAACATACAGTAGATGACGTTACTCTGAGCTGTCTAGGAATACACGTAGATGAACTAAGGGAACAAAATCCAGACTTGAACACTGCAAGGAAGGAAACTGTGCTTGTGTTGACAGTGTCGATTTTGATGCCTTGATTAATATTTTGCACTGCTGCAGTCACCACGTGTGAAATTTTTATGACTTGGGTGTTTGAGGGTTTAACATTTTTTCCACCACATATGGGTGATATCAAAGACGGGGCAATGAGAAATAGGCCAGCACAAATACAGGTATTTGGCCCAAGCCGGGATTCAAACTCATGACCCGAGTGCTGGTGGTGTCACTGCTCCCATTTATAATAATAATAATAATAATAATGAGTATTGTATAGGCGCTTTACCCGATTTCATGAATCGGCTCAAAGCGCTGCGAACTGAACCGGACACGCACGTTCAGGTGAATCACACGCATTCTCTCAAACACTGGACATAAACACATTACAATCACGTGGTGCAAAGGGTCAGCTAAGCTATTTAAATTTCGGAATTTAGAACTGCATTTATTTTCAAATTTTGGTGGGCTTCTGCTGCTTTCTACTGCTCTAGTCGCACACATTTCTTTCTACTGCTCTAGTCGCACACATTTCTTTCTACTGCTCTAGTCGCACACATTTCTTTCTACTGCTCTAGTCGCACACATTTCTTTCTACTGCTCTAGTCGCACACATTTCTTTCTACTGCTCTAGTCGCACACATTTCTTTCTACTGCTCTAGTCGCACACATTTCTTTCTACTGCTCTAGTCGCACACATTTCTTTCTACTGCTCTAGTCGCACACATTTCCAAAGCAAAAGGGGAGGAAGCCGGAGTACCTGGAGAGAACCCCCGACGATCGGCCCGAATGAACAGTGCCACATGTGAGAGGGAAAAATTCTTTGCCCCGAGTGGGACTCGAACCCCTGACCTCTCGCATTGGTGACAAGTCTCTTAACCACTAGACCACCGAAAAGTGGAAAGGTGAAACTCTGACACGTGTGTCATGGACAGCAGACACCGGTTAAATGTTTTGACAAAACTTTTGTGACACACCTATGTGAGTATGTCACTTTCTGACCACTATGACCAAATTGGAAGCCAAATAAAATATCTTTTCTTACCTTACTATCTGAGCTCATGTGTACAGAGAAGAGATAATTCTGTCTCATGTAAATACACAAATCAAATTGATTTTGACAAGAAACTTGAAATGGGAGGTCTAGGTGTCAATATTAATGAGTGGTTATCTTTCACCAAACATCCTTCACAAACCTGCTGCTGACCAGCAAGTGTCCTTGCTTCATTCTCACACACGTTGCTCAAGCCCTGAAGAAGTTTGTACGCCAGCGTTTTACTGTTCAGCTCCACCACAAGGGGGGTATGGGGGTACTCAGGTGGAAACAGGCACGTGACACTGAGCTGCTTGTGCTCTGTTTTCCTAGGCAAAATAACAGAACAAATAAAACGTATATAATCCAGATTAATTTTAAGGAACCTTTCAGAAATGGGAGACGTCAAAACACACAATGGCAGTAATGAATTCCAATCAGATGGACCAGAATGTAGTCATTTCACAGGGAAGCATGACAGACAATTCAACTTTAAGAAAAAGTTTTATCTTTCAACAGCGGACGATTCTGGCCATAAGCTAGTTTATAACCTTGCTGTTGCAAATCTGTTGCATTCACTGAACAAGTTCACACTCCAAACTCTCGCTCCGTCTGTCCTTTTTTTTTTTATCCTTGAAAAATGGTTTCATCGTCATTTTTTCTCAGATACACACATTACCAAAACGTACATAGTACATGTATTTAGAAATAGTCATCATTTGTATAAACATGTAGAGATGTGTGCGACGGTGTGTGCGACGGTGTGTGTGTGTGTGTGTGTGTGTGTGTGTGTGTGTGTGTGTGTGTTGGGGGGAGGGGGGGGGCCTAAAAAGAGAGATATGGAGAGTGACAGACAAACAGACAGACAGACAGAGGGTGAGACAGAATCTCTTCACAAACTAACACCTGCTTTCACTGTAAGTGTAACACGTATAGTACTCACTTGATTTCTGCCTTAACCAGATCAGTGACAGCAGCAATAAGACGAGTGTTCTCAAACTCCGGAACCTTCTGTCTCACATCCACTAACTCAGCTTCTATGAAGCGTTGCCGGTCAGTAATATTACTACCCTCTGCCATGGTCACTTCTCTGTGATATCCCTTCGTTATCTGGTGATCATGCGACTGGTTCCGTCTCCACCTGCAACATTTGTAAGCTCCATTTCAAACTGTGCTGTTTGTCCAGGAGGGTTAAAGAAAGACTTAAAGCGAAATTTATGAATACATTTTCTTTATTCTCATTAATGAAAATCATTTCTGGAGAAAAACATCCTTAGACATGTAAGCTGATTTTTCACTACTGACAGGACCTGAACAAAGTTTGTTTCTGGGTACAAAAAAAAAGCATTACGGTGTGATTACCAGAGACAACTATGAAAAAATAACCTTCTGTTTACACGCTACCCAACCTACACTACACAGACCCCTAACAACGACATGCCCCAACCCTCCTTTCACGGCAAGACACTATCCCTGAAATGACGATGTCCGACGACCTGGCAGCACAAGTGAATCTGAATTCAGCTGTGCATATTTCGGGGGATTTTGACACAGAAACATCCACCATAACCCACAACAGTCAGTTTCTCTCCCTCTGTATGTCAGCCCAAAGTCTGTCTGTTAGGAGAAGTTAAAAAAAGGGCAGATGTTTTCGTGTTTAGTTTACACAATCAATACCAACCTATCCAAGAAAAAGACGAGGTAGTAACAACGGAAGTATAAGCAGCTTTACGTCCCTTGATCTATCCTCCGCCGCAAAATATTTTACAACCTGGCTGATCAATCTCCTCTGCAGAAACTATGCATGCAGCGTGATGGAACCCTGCAAGCGCAGTGGATCGTGCAACGCATACGGAAACGGGAAAACAAAAACAAAAGAAAACCTTAATGTAAAAGGTCGACAGTTTGCCTTTGTTTTACTAAACTGGCACCAGAAAAAACAAAAAAGACCAAGAAGAAGAAGGAAGACTTAATTGTTTCAAGTTTTACTTAGTACTATATAATGTAAACTTGGCTTTTTTTTAAAGGTGACATGTATGAATGATTATATCTATGAAATGTGGGGCATGCAGTTTGTTTCCATGATTCATCCTTTTGGAAGGGATGTATACACAGCTGTGTAGTACAACTAGCTCATCTCAAGATGCAACTGGTGAACCAAGCTAATTATGATCTACTCAAGCCAGTAACCTCAACATGACTGGGGTTACTCTAGTGAGGGAAAGGGCACAGTGACATTGCCTCCCTGTTCTGCCTTTTTGAGTTTTGTTTTTTCGTTTTTGTGTGGTTGTTTTGTTGTTGTTGTTGTTTGTTTTGTTGTTTTTTGTTTGTTTGTTCCTGTTTTATTGTCACATGAAAACACTTGCAATCAACCTTCTTCCACTTGTCAGCTGAAATTATAAACTGACTTTATTATAAATACTTTTGATATGGGCACACCTGCTTCTACATGTGCCCCAGTATACCACTATCACAACCACACACACACCGTGGCGCATGCGCACACGCACACACACACACACACACACACACACACTGTGACACAGAGTAAATCTGAAACAAAACATGGTCTGAAAGAATACATGAAACTTTAATTTCCTACGTTGCAGTTCTGTTATACACACAGGAAACCGACGTCATAGGACTTCCAGTCAGCACTAATGAACATGCAGATAAAGACTGTATGAGACTTTAATCTTCTTTACAGAAAACTTAACTGTCTGCACGTGGTGTTAAAGTCAAACAGAACAATACTCGAGAAAAGGCTTTCAAATGTTTTCTAGGGAGATGCATGGCAGGTAAGGGTGTGAGAGTTTGAAGGGACAAATTTACTTACATACAGGTGATCGGCTTTAGACAAATAATTTCTCCTATATGCTCAGCCATAAATGCACAATTTTAACACATACACGCACACAAGAAATTATCAAAGGATGTGCTTTTTCGTTAATTGAAAATATAATGCAAACAAAACAAAGTTCAGGTGACATTCCTAGCAATATCAGTATGATTACTTTGCCACTGAAAATAAATCATTACTTTCAAGTTTGTTTTGCATCTTTTGTTTAAAAAAATTAATGCTGAAAAGGTGCATTCACAGTTGTACACATATGAAAATACAGTCATTGTCTAGGAATTTTTGTGCAATGCGAAGTTGAGAACAGCTAGCACACGATGACATATTATAATTACATTTTTCACATCTCCTGCACCAATCTGAAAATCAAGTTTCATCAAAATCCGACAATGACAATGATCTTTTTTGTGCATTTATGGCTGAAGTGGGTGAACTTGGACCGTTACATGTACTTCGCTAATGGGGAAAAAAAAATCAAGTGAAGATGACCAACCTCATTACATACATCACCACTGCCTGACATTCAGCATTTAACCATAATGTAATTGCAGGTGTTGTCCAAAGGGGCTCATGAAAAGCTGTCCTCTTCAAAGACCAGTCTGTGTGAGGAAGAAGCACTGTTTAATTACCACCACCACTGTCTACACCAGTTATAAATCCAAATATGATTCTTTCAATTAAAGAAAGTCTATTCTACTTTAAAGCAGTTTCAGGACAGATCTTTGGAATACAAATAATACTTATACCGGAAATGTTTTTCCAACTAGCAGTCTGCTAGACCTATCACAGTTAATCAAAATGTCACTACAATTTCTTAAAGCAAGCAGGTAGTAGGCTAGGCATACAAATTATGAATAAGAAAGGCACTGGCTACATAATTCAGATTTTACCAAGAAGAAAGGCAACCCTGCTTACATGCATGTAGCATAAATATGAACAACATTTCACTATTACATGTGAAGCACAACAATTAAAAAAAAAATTAAATGACAATATACAGTACAAAAAAAATCTCAACTACATACACCATGAAACTTTGATAATATGATTTTGTTTCCATGTTTTAAAGTTGTAAATGAAGGAAAACAGGTTAACATCACTGACGTCTCTAGGGCGTATGGAGAAATAGCGTGATCCTCAATGATCTTTTCTGAAAATTTTTTTTTTTTTAATTACTTTCCAAAAAAATAAGAGAGCTTCTTTCAAACAGATTCTCTGGAAAATGAAGAAAAAAATCCATCGAAAGCATGTACAGAAATGACGATCAGTACAACTGGTGTTACAATAACAAAAAGGGATCACACCGGGCATGCTAATGGATTTTTGTTTTTTATCTAAACTGACCAGAGAGGAGAAGGAAACTACTATGTACGTGTACATATAACAGTCAACACCCTCAATTGTTATCACACTCATACAATGCTGTATGTACAGAACTTTCTCTGGTATGCGTGCATATACTATCCTATGAACTACGTTTGTATATGTACACTTCTTTTACACATGGATATCATTATATGTAAAACACAAATTTGTCAAAAGGGGAAAAAATCACAGCCAACTATGCAGTCTAGAAAACATACACATTTCATATTTACACTACTTATATCTATCAGCATTATCAGTATAAATTATAACCATGGCATCGACGAGATTTACTTTATGTGCTGCACATTGTATTGTGGTGAAAGATACGGATGATAAATGAGTTTCATCAGTAACAATGAGATCCACAGCTCTGTAATGGTAAACAGCAACTCCACTAACCATACAAATACCAAGCACTTTATGCAGTGAGATCAATAAAGACTATACCAACCAACAGAAGTTCATAGATTACGCATACATCTTTGCAACTCTTCACTTGAAACAGCCATCCCCAAAAATGTCCAAGTGTCTACTTTTTAATATAGCAGGTACAACCCTATACCTTTGCCAAGCATATTCAAGGAAAAAGGCAATGGAAAAACAGATCTGAGTCATTTTTAAAGCACTGAGTTGCAATAACAGATAAATCATACATACATATAAAAATAAAAAAAACAGAGAGACTTGAGCAAAACATATTCAGTGCAAAAATACCAGACATACCTTAATGTATTAAGTGTTTATTGACACATACACAAATCACAAATTTCAAACCTGAACCAGAGACATAGATATGTCGATCTCTACCTGAACAGTTCACAATTTCATAGGAACCTGCAAAAATTTACAGCAGCAATGTGGAAGGGCTCAAATATACATATGTAAATTCATAGCTACTAATATTACAGTCTTCACCAAATTTACAACACAAACACAGGGACTAAACACAACAATTATTTGTGCAGTGATCACACACATAAATGACCCAGCCAACTTGGGTGGTAAAGAATCAACATACTGTATTTCAAGGCCATAATTTTTTTACTGAGCCAGCCAAGACAAACATCCCTCTCCCAAAAAGCGTCTGTGTTATATTATACAACTACCTCATTATCATGCTACAGCAGGAGACTGCCATACAGTCCCTGAGCTATTCGGGTGCTAACATTATCAATTACAACAAGCAACTGCATGTCTACAAAGACAGATACTGTAGATGAATTTCCCCTTTCCCAAGAAGCATCCGTTAAATGTAAAACTACCTGATTATCACATTTTGCAGAATCTGTTCCTAGGATGCAATAAGCTGTTATTGCTACAGCAGAAGACTGCCATACGAACAGTCTCAAAACTATTCAGGTGCTAACACTGTAAGTTATGGACAACAAACAACTACGTACAAGACACATAGACAAATTCACCTCTCCCTAGAAGCATCTTCATCATATAAAAGTAGCTGGTTATCACATTTTGCAGAATAAGTTCTTAAAGAGTGGGGTCAGGCAGGGACGTCTGCCAGTCAAACTATAATTTGATATGGGGCACAAGCTAGTCGAATACTAGCGCCTACCGCTAATTAAACCACGAGAAGCTTGCAAATCATCCCCTGCCTACCTGCACCCTTAAAAGAGGCTTGCTACAGCAACATACTGCCAAACAACCTCCAAGCAATTCAGGTACTAACACTTGTCATTAACAACAAGCAGCTATGTACAAACGAAATCGACAAATTTCCCTTAGTGGAACGACCAATATATGCAATTCTCTTCTCTTATCTTACGGCTCAGACAGAAAATCCCTCCATTTTGCTATGGGGGGACTAAATTTCAGTAATAATAAAAATAAACCCCCCAAAAACAGAAGATTGTGACCAAAATAACCATTTAGAAGACTGTCATCTAGGGAAAGACCTGAGAGCGGTACATCGCCAGATGTTGGTCGGTGACGGCCACGCGAAGGTCCTTCTTGGCCTGCGCTGCATCCTCGAGTCGTTGGAAGTGGTTCAGTCGTTGAAGCTTGGCATTGCGGTGCTGCTGATCCAGCGCCGCAGATTTTACGTCCATTTCCTCCAGCTGGTTTGTGATGATGTTGTGACGCGCAATGCAGTTCTGACGTCGGATAGCCTGATGAGGAGACAAAAGATACAGTCAGAGAGGTGTGTGTGTGTGTGTGTGTGTGTGTGTGTGTGTGTGTGTGTGTGTGTGTGTGTGTGTGTGTGTGTGTGTGTGTTTAAGAGAGAAAGAGAGAGAGTGCATGCAGTTTTACGTGTGCGTGTGTGTTGACAAAGAGAGCGGCAGATGGACAAGAGGTTTGATGTGAAATATTACACATGAGGTTAAGCTTTGAACACAAGTACATGTCAATGTCAGCAGACAGAACTGAAATATTCAGAAAAAAAATTGAATCACTGGTAATTCCATGGTAAGAGAACAGAAAATGTGACTGCATGCTCACAGAAACAATTACTGCTTGACTGACCTCTCTTCTCTCTTTTGTCTCCTCCATTTCTTTCTGCCGCTGTGCATCAACGGCCTCGCGGTGTTCTCGTCGCTGTCTCATGGCGTCGATGCGTTTCTCATCCCTCTCCTTCTCCCTCTGCTGGTTGGCTTCAATGCGAGCCCTCAGTTCTGCGCTGATCTTTTTCTTTGCTTCGCGAGCCTTGTGGATCATCTGCTGCTCCTGGTTTTGCCGGTCCTTCTCTCTCTCGATCTGGGCCTGAATGCGCTCGCGATGTCCGTCTTGCATCAGGAGTTTCATGCGGTCCTCCTCCGCCAGTCGCTCCTGCCATGCCATCTGTCGCACGATGTGGCGACGCCGCCTTTGCAAAATATAGGGATGATTCATTATTATGAAAAACACAAATAAAATTGGGGAAAGAAAAAACAATGAATGAAAGATATTAGATGAAATAAAATAAAATAAAATAAACAGCCCCCTGAGTCCTTTGATTATTTATGTAGTCACTGGTGGCAAAAAGGATATGAAGCAGATCGCTATAGGCAATCCCTTATGAATTAATTTTAAACTGATGAAATGGTCAAACAAAATTTAACGATCGATTTCAGCACTCACACACACAATCATCATCATCATCATCATCATGCACTGAGGTGTTATGACACTATGGTGAAGATAGGTGGAAATGGAAGCACTGACAAGTAGAATACTCATGTGGTGGAGAGTCGCACTTGGTAGGAGAGACAAAAACAACCACACTGTAATGATCTGACCATTTAGTCACTTAATTCCTAACTGATCACAGAACAACAGATAACAGAAATCTAAAGCAAGACCACAAAGAGATGACTGTAAGCACTAAAATAGATGTACTAGCTATGAACGCAGTGATCTAAATACCAGAACATGCAGAGACATTCCACATCCCTAGTGCAGAACTGTATTCTATACACGTCGCTCATGACTCCTTTTCCATTCCTCTCACTCCCCACATTTGCGCGGAGGGAAAAAACTCTTCCACTCAAACTGCAGCATCACTATAAAGTAACTGAAGCTGACACCGTCTGTACAAATTTATATTTGACTGCAAATAACTGTCTGTACCATTTTTGGTTGTTTATGTTGTTGGTATTATTATTATCATTACATGTATTATTATTATCAGTATTTATTTTTCATTTTATTTATTATTATTATGGGTTGTTTTTTTTGTTTTTTTGTTTTTTTTGTTTTTTTTTGTTTGTTTTTTTTTGGGGGGGGGGGGAGTCTGGGGTGTTGCATGTTTTTTTTTTTTTTTTTTTTGGTTGTTCGTGGCAATATACCCTCCCTTTTTCTTCTTTACATGTACATGTTTTAACATGCTCACTTTACTGTACACAAGTTTGTTATATCCTCCCAGAAAAGTGGGTTTTGCGCATGCTGATGTTGAGCATCACATCTCAACAGTAGCTCGCCATTATGAACAGAAACACATGTGGTTGAGGTCTCTTCCTAACTTCTAATCTCAGCCAGAAAGCTTCGCCTGAGATATATTTTCCGGACAACAGTTTGCAGCCAAAACTTTACGCCACACGAACATAGTCAAGTAGTGCATAGGCTGATAAAAGAAGCAGGCAGTTCTAGCTAAGACATCTTAGAAGTGCAGAATAAAAACCCTTATAAAATATACTGTACACAAGGAAATGTATTTGTTTTACACAGACTTTGCATGCTCAAGACACTAAACTGAACAGTGAAGGGCTCACAACATGTTGTAGTGTTACCTTTGTACAATCACAAGATGAACCCGCACATTTCTAGTGAAAAGGATGAAAATGAGGTGGGCACGTGAGGCAAAGAAACTCTCAACAAAATTCCTCATCACTGGTGATCAGCGATCATCACACCCATAATTAACATGATGAGTAAAGATTATATCTTCACTGGTGAATGTGTTGGGAAGCAGAAGAAAATGTGTGAGTGGTGTTTGGGCGGTGATCATGCAACTTTCAATGGTCTCACCGTTTTGTTCACTACTACACTCCATCTATCTATGGTTTCTCAGAATAAACAGGTAGACTTTTTTTTTCAAAGACTTTCAATGCGCTTGTGCTATTTATCAAGGAGAAATAATGAGTTGTGTGACTTATGAGTTTACTGTGCACTGAGTATAGATCACGTTCACTTGCCTAAACTTGGGCCATTTTATTTTTTTACTCCTCTGAACAAAGACATGTCTCCCTAGAAATGAAAGTGCACAAGTACCTTTTTATTCTGTAAAATAAGTTTGTCCACCATAAAAATCAGTGGAATCGAACAACCCCGAAGTTACAATTCCTTTTTTTTTAAATCTAATTTGCGATTACCTATATTCTCTCCTTTTCTCAGCTTTCTCGTCTTCTGTAGGGGGACGTGTGTGTGGCACCCTGTAGTTGAAATCTTGACTTTCTGCAGGCCTTGCTTGTGGCGGGTGTGGTGTGCGCAGGCACTCCTCCACTGAATTTGAGTAGTCGTGTTTTGCAAATGTGTCCACATACTTGAAGGCAGGGCTGGTCCATTCAACTGGACAAACAAGAAAAGTGAAAACATTGCAAGACGTAATGACAGTACATCATCTACTGTTTTTGTTACAGCAAAACCTTCCATAAGCAACCACTCCCGTTGCCACCAAAAACTGTTTGCTCAAGAAAGGTAGATGTCAGAAAAGAAACCGAGTGGACCGTGACAGGAGGGTGGGTGGGTGTTTGGGGGTTTAACGTCCTTTTCCACCACATAGGGTGATATCAAAGACGGGGCAACGATGAAAAAGCCAGCGCAAATATTTGGCCCCAGCGGGGATCGAACTCACGACCCGAGCATTAGAAGTCCAATGCTCTACCATTCGACCACCCTGGCTCCCTGTGGACCATGACAGGAGCTAGTGGTGAGCAACATTCATTGCCAGAACTGACCTTCCAGTATGAAATGACCATCGACAACAACAGGTGGCCACTCACTAAAAGCTGCCCCCAAATCACTCACAATCCATGAGAAAAGATTCACTAAAGGTTACCAAGAGGAGGGAGGACCTTGAAATCAGTAAAATACGGCAACCTGCCACAAAATGTTTGGTACACTGAGTGAAACGTTAACGCCCCCAAAATGTCCATAACTTAATTTAGCCTCATTTTGATTCCATTTTCATCCAGTGCAAGTAACTATGTTATCATCACATCTGTCACAATGCTCTCACCTGCATATGGAGGTTTCCTCTGGTCTCTAACCTCAAGCGGCGCCTGTAGGGCGGTTTCCCTGAAAGGACCATGGGAGCTGCCACCACCACCACCACCACCACCTCCTCCTCCCAAGAAACTAGAAACAGATGGACTGGGGTCGTTTCTCCAATACTGCCATGGCGGCCGCTCGCCGACACCACGTGAGGGAGGGTACAGGAGGCTAGAGTCTGTGTTGACACCAAAGCTTCGCGTGTCGTCAGCCCTCTCCCGAAGCCATTCTTGCCATCGCTGGTCATCTCCCCTTTCCTGCAGCCGTTCTTGCCTTCGCTGGTCTGTGTCCAGTTCTGGTGACGAGGCAAACCCGCTGTCCGCATCAAGGGAGCTGACGTCTGACGTGGGCTTCGGCTGATCTTCAGGTGCGGACTGGACTAAGTCAGACTCGCTGAAGGTTACGGACTTCTTCAAGGTGTTTTCCTCCTGCTTCTCTCTTCTCTTCAGCAAGCGTGCGGAGCTTTGGGCAGCTTGCTGCTGGTTCGCTGTAGTCCGCTGCTCACCCGCGGCCAGCTTGTGCTCCATCAACTGTGATAGGACACGCTCGTCCAGCTCCTTGCGCGTCATGTCGGTGCCAGGTATGACTTCATTTTCATCATCAGTCTGAGCTGGTCCTTTCTCCCGCTCATGCTGCCTGCGTCGGATAACCAGCGGGTATGGTGGGTGGTACCCGAGGTACTCAGGGTATACCCATCTATCCCAGCCTCCACAGTATGGAGTGGGTTCGATGGAGTAGTACTCGGGTGTGTAGAACTCGCGGGGATTGGCCTGAGGTCCAGAGGTGGGGTAGCCAGGTAAGTTTTCGAGAGGATAATGGTCAGTAGTCATGCATGAGGACCGTGTTGCCTGTGGCATCTTCAGCTCCAGTGATACTCGCTCGTACACGGGCTGCGGAATCCAGATGGCTCGCTCCATACACACCTTCTCTGTGCGACCATTGCTGAAGGCTACAGTCAGCTGGTGGTCTTCAGGACCTAAGAAAACATCAATTAAAAAAAAAAAAAACACTTTCAGTTAATCCTTTCATTATTGAGGCAGTTCATTGTTCCATGTTGTTACCAAAAAAAATGCAAGTCACTTTTCACACTGTAAACACTCTTTGGGTTTCAGAAAATGAGGCGGTGAGGCTTGCGTGCGAGTATTTCTGATGTTCATTTCACATGCCATTGTGTTGGTAATCTTCATCTTAGGAATGGTAGCCTTGAACCTGACCACACCACGAATGATTGACAGTATATACTGAAGTGTTTTAGACTGAACGAAATCTATGTGTGATCATTATTATTGAAGTCTGCCAATGCTGTTATGCACGAGCTTCTCCAGAGTGTTCAAGGTCTTCTCAACTGACCTGGAGCGCATTAGATAGTTAAAACAGAAACAGTATGCACTGTTGCATCAAAACCAATGTGCTTAATAAAGTGTTTATGTATATGTATTAACATCTGTTCTGAATTATGTGTGTGGGTTTGTTGTTGTTGTTGTTGTTGTTGAAATGGAGCTATAGACTGTTTAAGAAACAGCCCAATAATTACTGGAATGCTATACAAGTATAAGTAAAAGGAAAGAAAGAAAGAATAAAATATGGCAATACATATATATGTATAATCAACTGAATGAAACAAAACAAATAAGGCCAGCAACAGTCAGTGCACAAGTATATATCTATACCTACAGTATAAGCAAAGATCGCAAAAAAGAAATGAGTTCCGCAAACGATAAATACACATGCTATACACTGCACTGTACAAAAGAAAATTAGTTCACTCACAGGTGTGAATCAAAAGATAAGCACAAAATATTATAACTAAAACGGGTTGATCCTGGTATGATAAGAGCTGATATGACTGCTTACGCACATACAAAGTTTAACTCTAGAGAAATCGTCAAGTGGGTATTTGATAGCGGTGGAGGGACTGGGTGGGGCGTAACTTCTTTTGTCTACTATCACAGACGGGAACACTGGAAGAGTCCATGACGTGTTGGGATTCAAACCCAGGACCTTGGGAACTCTAGTCTTCTGGATTCCATATATGGTCAAAATCATCGACTGCAGAAATAACTATAATTGCAAATCCTGTTGCTTGCTTAACTGAACTCAAATCCGAAAAAAGCTGAAGGTTTTGACAGGAACACATGCACACCCAACTAAAATGACCCCCCAAAATCCTAACTTGCAACAGATAAACACCCAACCAAAAATGACCGAAACTGGTACCATGACATGCACAACAGGAAAAAATGAAAAGAGTTAACCCACGCATACCAAGCAAAATAAAAACCCCAAAAGCTTACAGTGATGAGGAACAAATGAATGTCCATCTACATCAGCCAAAATTGCTGACTTGAACACATGCGCACCGAATGAAGTACATCAACAAAACCACTGACAGATGCACACCCTTAACAGCTGGCTCAGACACATATGCACCCAGCAAGAACAGCCAAGACTGTCAACACTAACACATGTAACGGAGGAAGCGACACGGCGTCGTTATGTGATCGATGTTTAATAGGAAGTTACCCCCCGTCAGCTACGCAAACTTGGGACAGCAGGCCTCCAGCAAACTTGGGACAGCAGGCCTCCACACTTGTCAGTACTTCCCCCGAGCCGCCCAGTGAGTGAGTGCTATGTGCCTGTGTGTAAGCGTGTCTGTGTGAGTGAAGTTCAGTGAATGTACATGTATGTGTAAGTGGATGTATGTGTGCCTGCATTTGCCCTGTTCCCTGTGAGCTATTGTCCCCTGTTACATACTCCCCTACTTGAAGTTGGCGTCCTCGACAACGTCCTTGCCTATATGGTTAACCTCTGGTCCCGGAATGTCTGCACCAGAAGAGTTTGTATTGCCAGCAACTGTTCGAACAGACCCGTCTTTGGGTGTACAGCTGACACTGGAAGATGATGAGGGTTCCGGTGCTGTCCCTTTGTAGAACGCCTTGATCTCCGAGGGCCGCTATGCTCCCCTACTTGAGTATGGCTGCGGTCGGCAACATCTGCAGAAACAGGTACCCGGCTGTCACCAGAGTCAGCGGAAGAAGGACTGGAGGGGTTGCGCCTGTCTTGTATTTCATCTCGTGAAGATGAAGACTCTTGACCGCCGTCCTCTGTGTCAGTCGTATCGCTATCACTAGTCTCAGATGATGCAGGCTCGGAACGTCGGGGTGCTGGGTCAATTGTTTCTGCCGTCCTTGGGACTCGCAGTTCGGTACGATGCAGTGTCCTGATTCCGCCACTGCTTCCAGTACTCTGCACCATGTAGGTGTTTCCCTGTGGGTCGGGGCGGCAAACAACTTGATAGGGCTCAGAGTTCCAGGTGTCCTGGATCTTGTTTCTGCCTCTCACTTGACGATTCTTGGCATAGACGGTTGCTCCTGCAGGTATACCATCGTCATTTGTTTTCGCTGCTGCGGCTGCCTGTCGTCGTGACACTTCTTTGTCTGTCATTCCCTGTGCTTGTTTGTATGCCAGGCTGATGCGTTTCTGGTGTTCCGACACCCAGTCGTCCACTGCTGCGACGTGACCCGCTGTTGCTGTGCTTTGCGTAAATCCAAGCAGGCTGTCTATGGGCAGATACGGGTCACGCCCAAAGAAGAGGAAGAATGGCGTATAACCAGTTGTGGAATGCACTGTTGCATTGTAAAAGTAGACGAGTTCGGGCAGGTGATCTGGCCATCTTCTCTTTGCTTTCTCTGGAAGTGTGCGCAGACGGTCATGCATTGTCCTATTAAAACGTTCGCACTGGCCGTTTCCGCTTGGGTGGAATGGTGTAGTGCGGCTCTTCTGTATACCGTACAACTTGCAGAGCTCTGCGATGACCTGACCCTCGAAGTTTCTCCCTTGATCGCTGTGCAGACGCCTTGGTATCCCGTATCTGAGAAAAAAGTGATTGACGAGAGCCTTTGCCACAGTCT
The DNA here is from genome assembly GCA_018292915.2 of Batillaria attramentaria. NCBI lineage: Eukaryota > Metazoa > Mollusca > Gastropoda > Batillariidae > Batillaria > Batillaria attramentaria. The sequence goes on along the minus strand of JACVVK020000039.1, from coordinate 978,096 downwards.
GAGCAGTTTGGTCTTTCGTGGGGACTGCTTGAGTAAATTTTGTGAATACATCTGTCAGGACGAGCACGTTTTCTATCCCGCTGGATGATTTCTCAAGCAGTGTAAAGTCCATTGCTAGAACTTCTAAGGGATGTGTTGCTGTCAAGGTTCCCATGGTAGTATGGACTTTCCTGCCTTCTTTCGCAAAGAAACATCTCTGACATTCGCCGGCGTACCTTGTGATATCGGCCATCATCCCCGGCCAAAAACATCTGCCCTGTGCAAGCTTGCAGGACTTCTCAGCTGATGGGTGTCCGGCGTCATCATGGACAGCTTTCAGGATCTCTGGCTTCAGTGATGAAGGTAGGAGTACCTGGAGCGTGTCCTTACCGTCTTCGTGCACGGCCCGACAGAGGGTGCCGTTTCTGTCTTTGAGTTGGTGCCAGTGGCGGAGGATCTTCCTCACTTGGGGAGTTTCTTTGTGTGCTTGTCGGCGTGTCGGTTTGTGACCGGTCCTGAACAGCTGGCGGATTCTGTTTATGACAGGGTCGTGTTCCTGTAGTTTGGGAAGATCAGCAGCTGGCAGCGTGGATGGTGCTGGATCTTGCTTTTCTCTTACGTGAACTTCCTGTAAGATGAAGTCTGGGGTAAGGTCCGCGATGGCGTCTGTAATTCCCGCTGGGATCGGTGTAGAAGCGACCTGGCTCTCGTCGCACTCTGCCATCAGCTGTTCCACATGGATTTCCCTCCGGCTCAGGGCGTCTGCATTTCTGTTTGAATGACCGGATCGGTACTTCACGGTAAAGTCGAAATTGGCCAGTTCCGCTGCCCATCTGGTCTCTGATGCTCCCAGCTTTGCAGAGGTTTGGATGTAGCTGAGCGGGTTGTTGTCCGTGTAGACGACAAAGTTGGTACCCTGCAGCAGGTCCCGAAACTTTTCGGTGATGGCCCAGCGGAGTGCGAGCAGCTCCAGCTTCATGCTGCTGTACCTTCTCATGGAGTGCTCCTTCTCTCTCAAGCCCCTGCTGGCGTACCCGATGACGACCTTCCTCCCATCCTGTTCCTGGGATAACACGGCGCCAAGTCCCTGGAAACTGGCATCTATTTCCAGAACGTATGGGCGTGTGAAGTCCGGGTACCCGAGGACTGGAGCTGTTGTCAGCCTGCGTTTCAGCTCCTGAAAGGCTTCCGAACAGTGCTGATTCCATCCCGTAAGGCCCTTCCTGCGTCCACTCCCCTGTGTCTTGTTCAGCAGAGCATGCAGAGGTGCTGCGACTTGGGCGTACTTTGGTACAAATCGGCGATAGTAGCCTGTGAGTCCGAGGAAGGCTCGTAGGTCTTTTTCGCTGGTAGGTTCCTGCCAGTTGGTCACAGCAGACACTTTGTCCGGGTCTGGCAGTATCCCCTCAGGCGTCACGAGATGGCCCAGATACCTCAGCTTGTTGAAGAAAAGGTTGCATTTGCTTGGCTGTGCTTTCAGATTGTTTTTAGACAGTCTGGAGAGGACGAGTTCAAGCCTTTCAAGTGTTTCCTCAAATGTCTTTCCAAACACGAGGAGGTCGTCTACATAAATGAGAAGTGTCTGAAAGTTCTGGTCGCCAAAGATCTTGTCCATGACTCGCATGAAGGTAGCTGGGGCGTTACACAGGCCGAATGCCATTCTTGTGTATTCATAGAGTCCTCCTGTGCCAACGCGGAAAGCAGTTTTTTCCATGTCTTCTTCTGCGACTGGTATCTGATTGAAACCATGGGCAAGGTCAAGGCTGCAGAAGTATGTGGCACCCTTCAAAACATCCAGCGCTTCTTCAATCCTGGGAAGTGGGTAGGCGTCTTTGTGCGTCTTCGCGTTTAACCCTCTATAGTCAACGCAGAAACGGATTTTGCCATTTTTCTTCCTCGCAATGACGCACTGGGAAGCATAGGGGCTGCTTGACTCACGAATGATGCCCTGCTTGAGTGCATTTTGCAGGTAATCTCTGACATCAGACCAGTACTGCGGGGGAATCCGGCGGTGTGGTACCTTTACTGCTGTGTCGTCAGTTGTCACGATCCTGTGATGTATCAGGTCGCAGAACCCGAGATCATCCTCCCCTCTGCTGAAGGTGTGCTCGTACTTGTTCAGGACTGTGAAAAGACGCCGGCGCTGGTCTTCGCTGATGCCGTCTCCAACTGAAACTTCGGACAGAACATCTCTAGTGAAGTCCTGGACTGTGGGCTGAATATCAGTCTCCTCGATGAGGATTTCCTCCTGGGTAACAGTCACGCTGAATGGCGAAGGGGCGTCAGCTTCAAAAGCGCAGGCTATGGGCACGTATGGTCTGAGGTACACGTCTTTGTCACTGATATTGGCAACCTGGACGGGAACGATGCCAGTCCCATCAACACGGACAATACATCTCCCAACGCCAATGCCTGCGGGGAGCTGCAGCCTCTCTGACGGTTCAATCAGGATGTCGCAGTGCTTGCCTGGAGCGACAGGTCTAGTTGTACAGGTGATCACCTTCAGGCTGCGAGCAGGAATCCGAACAGGCCTCCGCCCCGTCGGTTTGACGTGACTCTCTGCCCTTTCTGATGTGGCGAGTTCCTCGTAGAGAGCGCTGACACCTTGCCAGAGGGATGACTCTGGATGATCCATGCCTCCGAGAAGCTTCACCTGCCTCAGGATGTTCGATCCAAGTACCCCTGGGACTCTCCTTTTTCTGTCCGCCATACTGCCTTGGGGATCTCTCACGACGAGGAACGCCATACTTGGCAATGTCTTATCCATGATTGTCACGTCGAGTTCCACATATCCGAGGAACGGGACATCGAGGCCCTGAGCACCCGACACTTTCAGATACGTTGACATGTCCTCAATTTGTGAAGTGTTGCCAAAGGCTGTCTTAAAAAAGGTCTCAGTTAAGGTAGACACCTGGGCACCGGTATCGACCAGGCAGCTGACAAGATGTCCGCCAATCTCCACCTTCACTACTGGGCAGTCCCCCACAGCCTTTTCGAGTCGAGTTGAGCCGTTTGCACGTGTGGCATTCCGACCCGTCATTTGGCTCACAATGGCGGGTGTCTCGTGTTTAAATCCTGCTGGGACTGCCGGTATCCCTGTGGCTGGTGTTGTCGGTGGGCGTTGGTTTCACGCACTTGTCCTCGTCCACCTTGGTTGTAAGTTTGCCGCTGGGGACAATGCCGTCTGAGGTGGCCGGACGCATTGCAGTTATAGCATCGCCGTGTCTCTACAGTAGGACGATCACGTGAAAGTGTTTGAAGCTTGGCTGTCAGCTGTTGGATTTGTAACTGTTGCTGCTCTATCTGCTCCGACTGGCGTTTCAGGAGATCCCAGAGTTCACTCTGCGTCTGCTTTTCTTCAATTCTTGAAACACATGTTGCATTATCAGGGCTGCCGAACCACTGCATCGCTCTGTCTCTCAAATCAAAAAATGAAAGTGAAGGAATCTCTGTGTTCAAGCGACGCAGTTCCCGTCGAAGATCCCTGTCTCTCACAGCTTCAGCCAGTCTTTCTTTCATGATGTCATTTTTGCGCTTGGAGAACGCAGTGTCTTTCTCTACAGCTTCAATTTTGTCTGCGAGAGTTGCAAGGTTATGGGAACAAGTCAGTAAATCCTCCTCACCCTGTCTATAGGAATAGAACTGAGACTGGATTCTGGCTATGGAAGCCCCATCTCCGAAAACATGCTCTAGAATGGAAAAAATCTGTTCACCTGAGAGCTTGGCACCCCCTCTTCCGATAATTTCCCTTCTGGCCTTCCCTCCCAAGTGTTCAAGAATAAAGGCAGCATGATCATTGTCCCTCATACCACGGAAAGTGATAGCAGCACGGATGTCGTCCAGCCAGTCCTGCAGAGAGACGTCCCCTGGTTCCTGTGGTCTGTCGGTGAATCGTGCGATTCTGCGTTGATCGGACAAGAAGACGGTGCTGTTCTCCGTCCTCTGTGAAGATGCGAGACGTTTACGGTCAGTCTCCAGCTGAACCTGAAGCTGGGCCACTGTACGCCGAAGGTCCTCCACTGACTTCACGTCCACCTTCTCGTTCTCGTTGTCCGACATGCTGACGGGGGTAAAGCCACTTCCTATCCTACTCCTGACACCAGATGTAACGGAGGAAGCGACACGGCGTCGTTATGTGATCGATGTTTAATAGGAAGTTACCCCCCGTCAGCTACGCAAACTTGGGACAGCAGGCCTCCAGCAAACTTGGGACAGCAGGCCTCCACACTTGTCAGTACTTCCCCCGAGCCGCCCAGTGAGTGAGTGCTATGTGCCTGTGTGTAAGCGTGTCTGTGTGAGTGAAGTTCAGTGAATGTACATGTATGTGTAAGTGGATGTATGTGTGCCTGCATTTGCCCTGTTCCCTGTGAGCTATTGTCCCCTGTTACACACATGCACACCAACCACAACATGTCAAATCAACCAACTACAGCAACTGAGCAACCAAGATGGCTGTCAGAACTATCGAACACGTGCACACCCACCAGAAATGGTCTATGGTTTGACTGCACATCCTTTCAACACAGCCATTGCTATTGACAAGAACAAAAGCATTTCCAGTGCACACTGTTAAAATAATGGGTTCATTTACATGAGAGCACACCAAACCTAAAGACCACAATCATGAATGCATGCAGGCATACCACACTAAAACTGCCATTGTTCCTACTTGAAGCACACCCAAACAAAAACTTTGACTTGGGCATAATTATTTGCTTGGCTAATTGATATGTAGCCCAGATGCCTGAAGTCACGCCCATTGACTGAAAAGAATCCTCCATGGCAACTGTTGTAGAGATCGCGAAAAGTCACTGCATTTCGATGGAAATTTCTAGACCATCCCAGAACATGCGAGTGCAGTAACGTCAGTAGATTACGTAACCGTGGAACGATTCCGTACTTGCCAGTATGTTGCAGAATGTTCTAGATCTGACCTGTTAGTATATAAGCAGCACTGCACAGCGTTCTGGGTTCTTCCTCTTTCATGAGTTTGTTCTTGCGCATCTTCTGTTAATAAAGTATTGGAGTTCCAGCCTGTTGTATCCCGTGTCTTCTCTGCGAGTGTACCGAGAGAGCGACATAGCAGGAGAAAAATACAACAGCAACCGCATGCAGCACACGCTTTATTGCCTTCTGATCTCTTTGTCAGACATGTACTGGGACAAGCAAACCCACAGGTGTGGGTTTGTTTAAATTGTCAGAGTACATGTGTCTTGTTTGCGCACTTTCACTGGCTATGACCTGTCAGTCAGGAAGTGGCTGCATGTCAATTTATTAAACTGGTGAAAAGGTCTGTCCATCTTAATCCACACCAAAAAGCCCACTCAACAAAAAGATGTACATACGAAAGAAACAGAAATTGCCTAATTTCAAGCCATATCATTATTGTTGGGGTGTTAACAATTTCTCCCTTCCAGTGTGTTTTACAATTTGATTTCAGGTGACAGTTATACTTGTACAACATTTTCTCAATACCTATCCTGTCTTCTGAAACCTTCAAACACCACCCCATACTGTTTTACATTCCATATTCCATTCCTACCCCACTCACATCCCTCACAGACAAGCTGGGCTCCCCATGACCCAGCCCGATCAGTTCATAATTTACTACTTCTCAAGCCCAGGTGGCTGTTGACAGAGTGATTGGGCCTGTCAAGGTGTATCAAGAAGGCAAGGTCAGTCATAATGCAGTAGCCAAGATCTGCTTAGCTTGTGTAAACACTGCCCCCTGGATCAATGAATTAGATCTGCTGATACAGTAATCCCTGTCCAGGGTTTCATAGCCATGGGAACTAAAATAGGACAGAAGTCCTGGCTGTAACAAACAAGTATAGGACAATTTATCCTGACTATATGACAATTTATCCTGACTATATGACAATTTATCCTGACTATGTGACAATTTATCCTGACTACATGATGACTATAGTGAAAAAAAAAGTGTCTTGTTTGCTGCCAGCTAAGAGTGTTTTGAGCTTTTTAGTATTATAAAGACCAAGGTCAGACATGCTTGCCAGCCAGGCAAGCATTACTGAAGGCCTGCACCTTGGAAGATAGAAGTGGTCAGAAGTCTGAGAACACACTGCACAAGCAAAGCCTCGGACATCATTCCATCGAGCGCCTGCAGAACCTAACAAGGGCATATATGACAGGACGCATGTGAACCAAGCCAATGTTGAAACAGTTTTAAAGACGACACTGTGGAGATTATGAAGAGATACCATCTTGAATGGAACTGAACCAAGGGCCTGGAGACCAGTGGTCTAGTGCACGGTATGCCAGCTAAGAGTGCTTTGAACCTCTTATACAGGTTTAATTGTACCAGTGATAGGTAGTCTGCCGGCCAACAAACAAGGCATTAGTCTCATATGATAAGTTTCTCAGCCACACAGGTCATGACTAGACCCTGTGTGGTATTAATCTGCTGCCAGTCATGCGGAAATGATAAACTGTCATTCAGGTATGGCAACAATATATGTATGCGGTGTAAGGTGTCGCCACTGGTATTGTTTGTATGTGGCATTCCCTGCAACCAGCGAGCGTTATGGATGGCCTGCACACAGGATGATCAGAAGTGGTATGGAGTCCGAGCCACGTACTGCATGAGCAAAGTCTCAGTCATTATACAAGAAACTTGGGTAGTGTTAGCACTTCGGACCATGGACCAGGACACCCAAGTTCAAATCCCAGCTGAAGCAAGGGGGATTTTTCCTACCTACGTTGGCTCCTGGGTACCTAGCACAGCTGTGTTATATGGACACAATGGGCAGGCTACTGCCACAAAAGAGACATCATCCTGAACTGCACTGAACTGAACTGACACTGACATGATCAACAATACTGATGCACGCTAGGTTTTGTGGGAACTCATTAATTTGGGAAACAGGCTCACATGCAACCCACAAAGGGAATGCAGAAGAGGAGTATGATGCGGTCTCCATACAGACAATCAAGAACATCTGTAAGATGACCCTGACATTAACTATTTAAACAAGACAAGTGTACTGGGCTGCATGCCAAGAGGAATGTTCATTAGGAACAATGTTTCCATGGTCACAGGACAACATTCCTTTCAGAACCTACACGTTAGAGATAAGAAGCAGTTACCAGCAGCTACGACATTAACTTTTCAGCAGACTTTTCACCTCTAGATAAAGCATCTAATGAATTGGACATTAACACCGCCATTCACTGTCATAAAATTTTCACTTTATCAGTTGGAGCACACAGATACATGTCATTGGTTCATGTCAGTGTTACAAAAATACAACGCAAACAATCGGTTAGAAGGAGGACAAATATGACTTGTATCCAGTGAAATGCCCAGATTTTCAAAAGGAATATGACATTCTGCTTTGGAAATGTTCAGCCCACCAAATTTGAAAAATAAATGCAATTCTAAATCCCGAAATTTAAATAGCTGAGCTGACCCTTCGCACCACGTGATTGTAATGTGTTTATGTCAAGTGTGTGAGAGAATGTGTGTGATTCACGTGAGCGTGCGTGTTGGGCTCAGTTCGCGGCGCTTTGAGCCGATTCGTGAAATTGGGTAAAGCGCCTATACAATACTCATTATTATTATTATCATTATTATTATTAATTAAGTTTACTCAGTTTCATGATTTCATTCCTATTTTGCTGTATACGTACCTTTTACCAGTCATTCATTGTCATGTTACCATTAGCACAGTTTGTGTTTTCATGATTTTGAAATACATTCCAATACGCAGAAACACCCATGCCAGTTTGCACTAATTTGTAAAAAAATTTATTACAGCACCAGTAAAACGGAATAGACAGGACATCCAGTCAATGCATGCACATCTTTGTGAGTAGATACATGCACTAGATATACGATGACATGCACATCTAGGAAAAACAATCATTACCACACATATCTACTGATACATGTACATGCATGGTTCAAAGGTGTTAGGTGTTTTACAAAAAAAATGTAGTAGGTAATGTATGTGGTAATACTGCACACAATATGACATAAGTACATAATATACACAAACATTTTAGATCAGCATGCAATTACCTTCTGTTTGGCCACCTGCAAGATTGAGTCAAGAAAAGCAATGAGATGAGAATGTTCTGAAACATTAGTCAATGAGCAGAACACCAGCAGATGACAGGAACACACTGCACGGGGATTCAGGGTACTTGACTCAGACGATAACAGTGATTTTCCCACAATAATCAAATTAAGAGTATCTAAAAGAGGGAGCTGTCAAAAGAAGGTACGTAATTCAGCCTAACTGAAGTTTCTGCAGAGGGACAGGTACACAGACAAACACAGACAGCTGAACATGTAAAAGGAAGTCACCCAACATAACTCAAATCAGATGCTGGAATCAGTAGCTACAATACAGCACAAAGTTTCTGAGTTGGGGGGAAAGAGGGGTGCTGGTAGGAGGGTGGGGGGAGGGGGGTCTACTTGTGACTCCAAAGTGATCATTACTCACCCACTGCCTGGCGTTTTTCCTGTCCATCAATCACAATGCCAGGACCGAACCTCTCGCCCTCCGGTTCCCAAGGGGCCAGGACATAGTCACCGGTGATGATGGTGTGTCGCTTTGCATCTTCGTAGTCCACGATGTCGAAGACAAAAGTGTCCTGGTAGGTTGTCTCCCTGTATTTGCCGTGCTTGCAGGGACCAAAGGCAATCAGAAACTTCTCTTCCAGAATCTGCGGTGAAGTTTCACAAACCAACAGTTTCAAGTTACATGGTTTTGCTTAAAAATGGATAAATAAATATATAAATAAAAATAAATAGCAAAACAAGAAGGAACGTTAGGAAACAGATTTTTTTCTTCAGCACAAGACCAAGCTGTTAAGCCCCTGTGTATAGCCTATAAACTAATATAAAGCATTGGATATCATAAACACACTACAAGCACAACACAAACAAACACAAGCATTATCCTCAAGCATCACACACACACACACACACACACACACACACACACAAGCATCACACGCAGGCATCACACACACACACACACACACACACACACACACACACACACACACGCAAGCATCACACGCAGGCATCACACACACACACACACACACACACACACACACACACACAAGCATCACACGCAGGCATCACACACACACACACACACACACACACACACACACACACACACACAAGCATCACACGCAGGCATCACACACACACACACACACACACACACACACAAGCATCACACGCAGGCATCACACACACACACACACACACAAGCATCACACGCAGGCATCACACACACACACACAAAGCATCACACGCAGGCATCACACACACACACACACACACACACACACAAGCATCACACGCAGGCATCACACACACACACACACACACACACACACACACACACACACAAGCATCACACGCAGGCATCACACACACACACACACACACACACACACACACACACACACACACACAAGCATCACACGCAGGCATCACACACACACACACACACACACACACACACACACAAGCATCACACGCAGGCATCACACACACACACACACACACACACACAAGCATCACACGCAGGCATCACACACACACACACACACACACACACACACACACACACACACACACACAAGCATCACACGCAGGCATCACACACACACACACACACACAGACACACACACACACACACACACACACACACACACACACACAAACACACACACACAAGCATCACACACACACACACACACACACACACACACACACACACACACACACACACACACACACACACACACACACACACACACACACACACACACAAGCATCACACGCAGGCATCACACACACACACACACACACACACACACACACACACACACACACACACACTGTGTAGGATACATGCCTGGCTCTGAACACTGCCCATGTAGAAATAGCCATCAGCAATCCTGCGGGCAAGAACTTTCTTCCCAATGAGCAGTGCACCTGCGGCTGGAGACAGACCCATTGACTCTGGACCCTCCATCAGCTTGTCCTGCGCACGGAGCCATGATTTGGCAGGCCGGTATCTGCTCCATGTGGCCGGAAAGTGGTACCGCATGGCTGGCATTCCCAGCCCCCAAAACCTCCATCCCCACCACGGTGGCGCATATGGATAATATGGCGGCAGGCCCATCAGTGCCGTCCTCGGTGTGTTGCCCAGGATTTCATCGGGGTCGATCTGTAAGGTCGTGGCGACACTGCATGTCTTGAAGTTTGGGCGCAGTGTGTTGTTAACGGTACGGATGACGCGCTCGTGGGCGTGTTCTGCTCGGTAAATGGGTGTCATCCTTTCTACACAGCCGTGCGTTGTTAATGTGACGATATGAAACGACCCAAACGACTCCACAGCCAGGTCTTCCAGAAATTCAACAGCTGCGTTTTCAGCCTTGTCACCTGTAAGGTAGATGCAGTGGATAGCCCGACCTTTTGTGGCATCAATCACTGTGTCCAGAATCTCTTCAGCAAAAGTATCTGGCAGGCCGTCCGTCACTAGATACACGGCACGACAAGCATTGTCCTGTAAAGCTGTAAGCAAAGCGTCCAGCGTGTTCGTCCCAGTCTTTGCTCCCAGCTGTCTTATCCAGTCAGCTGCCACCTGAACAGTTTCTGGTGTGCATGCCACCATTTTGTCTGCCCACTTGGTGACCTCCGAATTGAATTCAATAATGTTGAAGCTAGTGTCACCTTCACGCTGAGCGTGCTTCATCAAGGTTTCAATCAGCTGTTCTTTGACCACATGAAGACAGTTGAACATGCTGCCTGAGGTATCAACGCAGAAGGTGACTTCTCGTTCCAACACCTCCCCAAACATGTTGGGTAGGGATGCAGGAACATGTGCTGTTTGCAGGGCTTGTGCTGGTGGTGGTGGGGGAGATGCAGGGGGTGAGGGGGCTGGCTGCTCTGGAGACGCCATCTCTTCGTCACATACGTCTGACATCCTGAAAATATATAAAACATTAAAGTAATTCAACATGCTGACGGGTAAAAGGTATCATCGTTCATTCATTCTATCAATGACGTTTTATCTTCCCTATGAGCAACTAATGCAGAGAGACGCGTTCACTTCAGCAAAACATCTTGACTAGTTACCGACTGTTAGTCATTACATTGTGAACGTTTTCTGTGTTAAGTATGCTTAAAAACAATGGCTGAATGTGCTCGTGTACATATATCTGACAAGTTTTCGCCGGTAAATAATGTTACTGCTGGAAGAAGCAAGACAATGACGCCCTTATAATTCTCTTCCAGAAAAAAGACGCTGCAACTGAAATCCCTTCGGAAATTGTGACAAAACGGGATGCTATTACCTGTAAATATAACCGCTAAAGCGATCAAATCCAGCAGAGCGTCTAATATAGCATAGCTGGCGTAGGCCAGCAGCCGGTCGCTATTTACACACACGATGAACTTGTCGCTAAGGAAGCCATATTCACTGCTCACTGCGGACCTGTTAAAACCACCAAACAAAGTTTCTTTTGTATCAGAGAATCGTCTTCATCTTCGATACTGTAGAAAATAGTTTTCTAAAATGGATTACAGTAGCATTTTATTTTATATCTTTTGTTGTGTGTAAATACGAAGTGCGGTCCTGACATGACCTTCACCTAAAAGTCGTCTTCCCGTTCGGTGGTGGGGGACAGCGGCTGCTGGCAGAGAAAATGTATTTTCTGTCACGTTTAAGACCAGCGGTGGCAGTGCTTAGACAAAAGCCTGCAAACAAAACGGTTGTCCGTTATGGTGGCGAGTAAGTTATGATTTGTAACCGTAATAACTAATTACTCTTTTAAATTTTTATGGTTGCTGTGCAAATTCTCTCTCTCTCTCTCTCTCACACACACACACACACACACACTCTCGACACTTTTGACTGCCAATTTGTTTTCTCAGAGACATGATCCTTTCTGTGTGTTGCAATATCCATCAGTCATAGTCATTTACTTGATATTCTTCCGACCATACAGACCAACAAGCTTTCCTTTGACATGTAATTATTCTGTCGGCATGTTCTCACGAGATGGGAGATCTGCCTGGGTTTAGGTGCACTCAGCGACATAAATCAGACACAAGTACAGGAAGAAAAATGTTGCATTCTTCGCTAACTTTCAGACTGAGAGTGCCAGATTCCAGATATTTTACATTTTCATCCTTTTCATTGCTGCATGCCATTGCTGCTTTCAGCTGGGCGTATCGCCGCTTGACTCCAGAGCCACCCAAACACATCTTCATGCTGGCAGAAGGTCTTGGCTTTTTAATGTGGTACTGGGTTCTCTACCATATCTGGCATGAACCAGAACACTTAACAGTAAGTTTACCTTTCACACAGATCAATTTTAAAGTGCTGTGGTTTGCTCCCTGTGTATATAAAGGCAATCAGGGGCAGATGTACCAGAAGAATGGTTTTAGTTCACCAGATTGTATGACTCTAGTTAATAATATTTCTACATTTAACCTTCATCGTATGAGAGGGATGTTAAAACACTGTGCGTTTTTGCTCATTACTTTTTCATTTTACAAAGTTAAATGCGAGACTTCAGGTATTCCTCAAGGAGATTTAGAACTACTGTACCACACAACCTAAACATAAAATCAGTATCTTAAGAAACAATGTCAGTTACATACATGTATACATTATGTGCACCATGTGAAAAACAACCAGTCACTTTACTAATTTATACTCATTACTCTCTCATGTTTTAAACTTGTGTTTTGAGACTTCAGGGGTTCCTCGAGGAGAGCTAGAGTAACCAGAGTACCTAAACTTTAAATCAGTATCTTGAGAAACAAAGCAATAAATATCACCCAAAGTCAGGTACATGTAGTCATTTCTCTGACCACAATCAGGGCTAAGAATTGTCCGCCTTTTTTAAACCTTGATCCGCCGAAAAGCTGGTCGTTTTCGCCGGGAAAAAAAAGCGCAAAAAAAAACAAAAAAACCCACTCGCGAATTTGCCCGTACGATTGCAGACGACCAGTCGGAGTTGGCCGTGACCTCGATTCAACGAGAAGTTGCGTGTGCGCATGTCTACCCTAGTTCTTTTCACTTCCGGTAGTAGTAACAATGGCGGCGTGTCGAAATGTTATTCAGCCTGGCGAGAAAGTGAATGATTCCGGTTCTCGAAACCCTTGGAAATGGGACTGGATCGAGTATAAAGTAGAGGACGAGAAATTGGGCAGCTTTATCCGAAAGATTGATGCGCCAGGATCGGCATTTTGCTCGCTATGTTGCTGCGAAATCAACTACGGCGCGAAAGTCGCATCGCCGAGTTCTAAACACGTGGGTACGTCCAAAACACAAGCTTGCGAGGACGAGTCTGAAGGGGTATATAAATTTTCTTAAATGCAGCTTGTTGTCACCAAAGACACTCGCCTAGCCAAGCAGCCAAAGACACACGCCAGGAACAACTTGTCCTTAAGGGCCAAAAGCCATAGGACGTAAAGCAAGCTAATGATGATGCTTGTTGTCATACGGTCATTCAGGACAACGGCTGTCTATTTTCAACCAAGCATGAATGGACTTGTGGTTTAGAGCTACCAGCCATATAAATTATAATGTAAATACAAAGGGTAATATTTCTATGAGCTGAATGATCAGAAAAGGTTGAAATTGAGGGTTTAGGTTCACTGTGTGTCATCTTGATGCAGTTGAAAGTGTTGACTCTGAGCTGTCGCTTTCGGTCTGTAATGTTTACAAATATACATGTATGTAAGTACAGAGTGTTGTGTTTTGTATCTTTTGAAAGTGTTGGTTAACATGTCAGACACACAGTGGGCTATCTTATGCTGTTTAAGCATGTAGATAGACTTTTGTTGCTCTGATTGTTCAGTTTGTATTTGTCCCGCCGTTTTATAGCATTTCACGTTCCGAACTTGCCGCCGCGCGTCATGAACTTGCTACCGCGCAGATGTCCTCCCTTTTTAGGCCTGACCATTCTTAGCCCTGCACAATGTCTACGCATAGACACATGTATACGAATAAGGGTGGTCTGACTTGAGTTTTGCTTATTTCTGTGTTTGTATCTTTTATGCTGCTCTTGAATTCTTGATTAACTACCGGTACTCAGTACTCTTTTACTCTGCAAAATATTAGGTTATACTCTAAAAAGTGACAGAGTAATTTGTAGAAACACACAAGTGTAGTTAGGGATTTTTCATCATTTTCCCATGTAAGCTGTACTGGGTGCCTGGATCTGGAAAGTTTTGAGGAAAGCGGTCATCTTTCCGAGAGAAATTAAAAATTGCTCAATACAAAATTTAAGGCACTTGGTTTAAAGTGTTTGTTTTGCCTTTTGAAGACACTAAGTTGTGCATTTTCTGCTTTCTGACTGTAAGGAAGGTCACAAAATAGCCTCAGAAAGTGTTTGAACTGTGATTGTGGAGGATGGATTTGCTGTGATTTTGTTAAGTTATTGCACATGTCAAACCAATTTTATATTGATTGTATTGGTGTAGAATCATCATTTTTCATTCTTATTTTGTTTTGAGCTGCATGCTAGTTTTCTGCAGCCCCCCCCCCCCTCCCACCACCACCACCACCACGACACACACACTCACACACACACACACACCACCTGGGCAGCGCCCCTGGACCTAGACCTAGCCCATCGACCCTCAACCCCTGGCTATATAGTTTTCAGAAGTTTTGTTCCCCGCCTCTACCTGTTCTCCAGCTTGGATTAGGGTGTGTTCACAGTAACCATGTTCTTTTGATTTATCTTGCAGGGACACTTTCCATATCCTGACCCATCAGAATGGACCGACGAGGAGTTGGGCATCCCCCCTGACGAGGAGGGTTGATGTTAGTTTTCGTAGTCTGTTTGAAAAGAAAAGAACTGTGGAGTTTTGTTCTTAAACACATTTTTCTGCTTCTGCTAGTGTCAATGAAGACAATACGGTAAAATGCTGTGTGGTCTTCAGGAGTTTCTTGTAATTGTGTTGACGTATTGTGAAAGGGTGTGATGCATGGAGTGAAAGGTACTTGTTACAAAAATAGATGAACAGAATAAACATGATTTGTTTATTTATCACGTCTGCTTTCTTTCTGTGTGTGGTTGTTGTGTAAATTTTGTCAAATATTTTATCACTTATGGATGTATCTGGCTTTGTCTGGGCTGGTGATGTTTTGTGTTGTCTGGTGTTTTCTCATGTCCCTGTTTGGCACGGAAAGGTCGGTCTCTGCACATGGGAGGTAATCAGGCGAATTTGCTGGTGAACAGTTGTATTACTTCCCTTGGACCGTACCCCCATTAGGACCACAAGGTGACTGCTTCTAAACAGGTGGACCATAACAAATTAACATAAATTGATACTTGACTATTTTCCAAGATATATTTCCATCACATTGTTTCCAGGGTTCCCATGAGTACAGTCACTAATTTTTATTGCGATGTGAGAACTCTGAATTAGGTTTTATGGCAAACATATGCGCGCACGCACACACACACACACACACACACAAGAGTTTATTTATATATATATAGGTGGTGTCAGATATAACTGCGTAAAAACGTTTAGTAGAGACTGAAGGGAGTGAAGCAGTGGTGACAACAAATACATGTAGTTGAGAAGCATGGAACATAAAGCCACTTGTCTGAAACGTGAGTGCACACACGTCTTTCCACTGGAGATTGTTGTTGTTGTTGACGAAAAGCCCTTTTCTACCGACAAAGCAAAATCAAGTAACAGTAGAATCGAGATTTTTCATTTTCAAACATGCTTACTTACTTAGGCCCTTGGCTCCACGTGGAGCATAGGCCATCGACAACCCTTCGCCATTGCACTCTGTTTTGGGCTAGTCTTGCCACTCCAGTCCAGTTGGTCCCCTGCTTACATAGCTCTGCCTCAGTGTCCCGCCTCCAGCTGTTGCGAGGCCGGCCTCTCTTCCTTTTCCCCTGCGGGTTCCATGTCAGGGCTTGGCGTGTGGTGCTGGATGCTGGCTTCCTGAGGGTGTGTCCAATCCAGCCCCACTTCCTCCGCAGGATCTGCTTGGCCACTGGTTCCTGCCCCGCTCGCTCCCACAGCTCTTCATTCCGGATCTTCTCTGGCCATCGGATGTTGAAGATGCGCCTCAGACAGGTGTTGAGAAATGTCTGGATCTTCTGCTGCATCGTCTTCGTTGTCCTCCATGTTTCGCATCCGTAGAGCAGAACTGACTTCATGTTGGAGTTGATGATGCGAAGTTTGGTTCTTATGCTGACAACTTTGGATGCCCAGACGTTCTTCAGCATGACCATTGCTGCCCTTGCCTTGCCGATTCTGGCTGTGACGTCTCGGTCTGTGCCTCCCTGTCCATCAACCACACTCCCCAGGTAGACAAAAGACTCCACCTCCCTGATGGGCTCTCCACCGACTGTGACTGGTGTGTTGGCAGTGATGTTGATCTTCATCAGCTCGGTTTTCTTCCTGTTGATCTTGAGCCCTGTTCCGGCTGATGTGGCTTCCAGGCACGTAGTCTTGTCCTGCATCTGGCTGTGGCTGTGAGACAGGAGCGCCAGGTCGTCCGCGAAGTCGAGGTCATCCAGCTGCGTCCAGAGTGTCCATTGTATCCCGTTTTTCCTGCCTGCTGTAGTGGTCTTCATGATCCAGTCGATGACCAGGAGGAAGAGAAACGGGGACAACAGGCATCCCTGGCGGACTCCGGTCTTCACCTCGAAGCTTTCTGACAACTGGCCGGCATGGGCAATCCTGCAGCTCATGTCTTGGTAGGTGCACTGGATCAGGGAGATGATCTTCCCGGGAACTCCATAGTGCCTTAGCAGCTTCCACAGCGCCTCTCTGTCTACACTGTCGAAGGCCTTCTCATAGTCTATGAAGTTGATGTAGAGGGGGGAGTTCCACTCCAGTGACTGCTCCACAATGATGCGTAGGCTGGCAATCTGGTCAGCGCAGGACCTGTTCCTGCGAAAGCCTGCCTGCTGGTCTCGGAGCATGGGGTCGACTGCCTCTCTCATCCTCTCCAGTAGAATTCTGTTGAGAACCTTGCCTGGCACTGACAGGAGCATGATCCCTCGGTAGTTGCTGCAGTCCCTGAGGTCCCCTTTCTTTGGCAGCTTGATGACGATCCCTTCTTTCCACTGGGCTGGCACCTCTTCCTTCTCCCAGATCTTGCTGAACAGGCTGTGCAGCATGTTGACGGCTGTCTCTGTGTCTGCTTTAATGGCTTCTGCTGGTATCTCGTCCGGCCCTGCAGCTTTCCCATTTCTCAGTGTCATGATGGCTTTCCTGATCTCCGCCTTAGAGGGCTTGTCGCAGTTGATGGGTAATTCTGTCTCAGCTGGTGGGATGTCTGGTGGTGTTTCAGGGATGGGGCGATTTAACAGCTCCCTGAAGTGTTCTGCCCATCGCTTCAGCTGTTCCTCAGTTGTTGTCAGTGGGTGCCCGTTCTTGTCCTTCACTGGTTTGTCTGTCTGCTGAAATTTGCCCGTGAGCTTCTTGGTCACCTGGTACAGGTCTTTTAGATTCCCTTGTCGGGCTGCTTCCTCTGCTTGACTGGCCAGGTTGTCGATGTAGTCCCTCTTGTCCTTCCTGGTGCTCCTCTTCACTTCTCTGTCAGCTGCTGTGTATTCCTCTTGTGCCTTTGCCTTAGCTCTTCTTGTTCGGCTCGTGTTCAGTGCAGTTTTCTTCTCTTTCCTAACTTCCAGCTTCTGGATGGTATCAGCAGAGATCCATTCCTTATGTTGGGTCTTTCTCTTGCCAAGGACCTCTTTGCATGTGTCGTGCCAGAGTTTCTTGCTGTGTTCCCACTGTGTCTCGATGTCCATTTCACTGTCTTCTATCAGGTCTTGCAGTGGCTGGAACCTGTTGGAAAGGCTGATCCGGAATGCTGCTTGTGTGTCTGTGTTCCTGAGAAGTCCAACGTTGTACCTGGTCCGTGTGCTGTTGGCGTTGGTGTGCCTCTTGAGCCGAAGTCTCAATGTTGTTGCAAGAAGGTGGTGGTCTGATGATACATCGGCACCCCTCATCACGCGCACATCCCGCCACGATCTCCTGAACTTCCGGCTGATGCAGATGTGATCAATCTGGTTCTCCGTGACATGGTCCGGCGATCTCCATGTGGCCTTGTGGATGCGCTTGTGTGGGAAGATGCTGCCTCCTATCACTAGCTGGTTCAGGGCACAAAAGTCTGCAAAGCGCTCGCCATTTTCGTTCATCTGTCCCAGTCCGTGTGTTCCCATGGTGTCCTCATAGCCTGTGTTGTCTGATCCAATCTTGGCGTTGAAGTCTCCCATCAGTATGGTCATGTCCTTGGCTCCTCCTCTATCTATCACTGTCTGCAGTTGTTGGTAGAAGTCATCTTTTTTCTCTTCTTCCGCATCATTGGTGGGAGTGTAGCACTGGATGATGTTCAGCTTGATGTCTTTTTTCTTGGTGATGAATTTGGCTGTGATGATGCGGGAGTTGACAGGTTCCCAGCCGATGAGTGCCCGCTGTGCCTCCGGTGCCAGCATCAGGGCCACGCCCTCAGTGTGGGGGGCTCCATCCTCTGTGTGTCCAGAGTACAGCAATTGCTCTCCCGATGAAAATCTCAGCTGTCCTGTCTGTAGCCACCTTGTCTCACTCAGTCCCAGTACTCCTATCTTGTAGTTCTTCATCTCTCTTGCTTGCGCGGCGTTAAGCCCTAAATAACTAACTAACTAACTCATCTCTCTTGCTACTTGTATGGTCCTTCCTACTTCATACATTGTCCTGATGTTCCATGTGGCTACTCTCGTTGTTGTCCTGGGTGTTAGAAGGGGGGTCGGCCTTGCAGCTTCCTTTCGGCTTTCACTGCAATGCGTCATAGGTCTCCGGGATGGAGACCCTTCCTCGCCCAGGTGAATGTCTCGGTTTGTTGCTGTCGATGCTTCAGTAACTTAGTGTTTTTTACAGGTAGGGCTGTTAACCCTACGCAAACCCGTTTAGCCTCTTGGAGAGGTGGTCCACATTCGTCTGACCTCTACCCTTCGACCTGTCCAGCTTGGGTGACCCTGCCAGGAGCATGTGCTCCTGCTGGCATAGTTCTCTGGGTCATTGAGGTACACAAGCCACTACCCCACGACAAGGGTTGGACCATGTAGGGTTTCAAACATGCACAGCAGTGGAAAACACTTGGATTTCAGTTTGTCAGTGTGAAAGAGACGGTTCGTTTATCAACCCGAAAATGACAGCTACTAAAATGATACATGTACTACAAAGTAAAGATGTGTGCTTGGTCATTATTATTTCAAATGGGGCTTTACAGAGCCCAGTGTCAACAAACTATGACTTTTAAACCGGCCGGCCAGAGTGACTGGATGACATCGTGACTAACCCGATTGCTGAACCAGACCTGTTACATAAACACAGTGATTCTGCAGAGCTATAAGGTAATATAATTTCATATAATATTACATGTATGTAATCGACCACAGTGATACCTAGAGAGGTATTTGATATCTGTGGAACAAGGAAACACTGAGTAAGGGACAGTAACGGGGAGTAACCAAGGTCTCCGCAACGAGCAATCAACATCGATGGTCTCCCTTGGATGTAAAATGTTACCCAGTTTGATCATGTACTTAAAAAAATGAACTGGAACACGGAAGGGTTGTCAACTGTAATCGAAAACTTGACTGAGTGGTTGTCGTCACGGACACTTGACTGGAAAGTGATACATGTACTCACGTGACTGTCAGGTGGTGACAGCCAGCCAGTCACTAGATCTAGACTGTGTAGCGCCGTGGGAAGTGAGACCCTGACATCTGGATTCAGTTGTCAGTTCAGCTCACGGGTTTGACATGTTTAAGACGTCGAATAAAAAAACTACGCAACGAAGTGACAATGCAGTTTCCAACACCACCCCCCCCCCCCCCCGACCACCACCACCACCATTAACACCGCCTCCCGCCGATTCATAGGACAAAGTCATGGGGAAGAACTACTGAAATTCATTTTGAAAGCTGGCAGTCGTGAATTTCTCTTCCCTAACGACCCCACCCCCTCCCCCCAACACACACACACACACACACACACACACACACACACACACACACACACACACACACACACACACACACACACGCACGCACGCACGCACGCACGCACGCACGCACGCACGCACGCACACACACACACACACACACACACACACACATACACACGCGCGCGCCCGATATCCCCCTCCCCCATTACCCATGTGAATAACTGTTTCACAACGCCTGCCTGTGCAAACCAACTGACACAAATAAACTGAAAACATTATACCACGCGTGCTTCCACAAAACACAATAAAAAGTTTAACTTGCGCAAACAGGTTTAAAGCACCCAAACAGTTTAAAATTTGCGGGTCTCCTTTAGGGCGGAAGCTGCTTTAATAGACTGAGGCACAGGAGGAAACCTGTAACTTACGTTCGACTGTCACAAAAACACTTTGTTCTCATCATTCATTTATTCACCGAGCGTGACGGCCGCCGAAGGTTGACGGGGAGAGGCAAGGGAGAGTAAACGTTTTACAGGTTTGTGGGTCTCGGTATATAAACCACTGAAACGCCGCTCCATCAAACACTGCCGATGTTCCACTCCCGTGACACGCTTGAGTGATTGACTTTGTCGACGCCAGA